>NW_004624922.1:850434-868491 GCF_000247695.1 Heterocephalus glaber
TATCTGAGAAATTATTTCTGATTTCATTTTTTCCAGATCCCCTTTTGTTGCCAGTTCAGTGGGTCTAGGTGGTTGAGTATCAGAGTGTTCCATCTCATTTTCCTTTGAAGTTGTAGTAGGTGATCTGGAAGTCTTGTTTTGAGACTTATTTATGTGTTTTCTCATTTCTACTGTGGGGGCAGAGGGGTGCTGTTGGCATCTGTGTGGCTCACCTCCTCTGAGCTGGGAGAGGTGGGCCAGGGGCCAGGAGCAGCAGTAGGGATGGTGCCTTGATAGACCCTTCTTGTGGACCAGTAGCAGTGGGATTTTTGGTGGCCCTGAAGCCCCTTCCTCTGGTCCAGGAGCAGTGGGATGGTGGCTCAGAAGCCACTACCTCTGAGCGGCAATTCTTTAAATGCTGAGAACTTGATTAGCTCCAGTACTGTGGTCTGGTGGTCCATTGTCCTCTGCGTCTTTGTGGTGTGGAACCAGGTGGCTGTACAGAGAAGAGGCCAAAGGAGTGGAGTGGGGTGGGGGTCCAGCGGATTGCTGCCGGGGCTCAGGCTGATTAGGTGTTTTCAGAGTGACTAGCGACCTTGGGACCATGTCCGCAGACCTGCCTGTCTGCAGCGGGCTGATTCGGTGTTTTCCGTGTGAGTGGCGACCTCAGGACCCAATACTATGGAGAACTTTAAGAAATGTATGGGCCAGGGGTTTAGCTCAGTGGTGCCTCCGCCCTGCTTGCAAGCACAAGCACAAGGTCCTGAGTTCGATCCCCAGTACAAAAAAAAACCCCAACAAAATGTAGATATGTTAGATGGCCCATGGAATGAAACACCATACATAAGGACAAAGATGCTGATGACAGCATTATTTCTAGGGGCTAAACATTAGAAATAAGTGAAACACTCTCAACTAGGGCACTTTCAAATAAATAACGCTGTTCATCCATATTATAAACTATATTATGGGGGGAGGGGGGAGAGGGAGAGGGAGAGATTAGAGGCATTTCTATCTGATATGATGAATGGAAAAAGCCAAATGAAGAAGCACTTATACTATGGTTCTGTTGGAGAGCTGAAGAGTCCTATCTGTGTACTTACCTGCTGTTCACACCTAAGTCTGAGCACTGTCCATGTGCACACATAGACAAATACTCAAAGTCCAATGTCTGTGCATCCATGATCGCCAGAGTGGGGTATGTGGGAACACCATAGCTTGTTGCTAACCTTCCCTGCATGAGTGTGTTGGAGAGTGGATAAGACAAAAGGCAAAGAAGAGCAAAAATAGAAGGCTGCTAATAAAACAGCCTGTTTTATGTATTTTTATAAAGATATATGCATTATGCATGTTTATAAAAAGAGATGAATATGATGTTAAATATATTTATCACTAAAAACACAGAATGTTCCTCTACTAACTTTCCACATATTCATATTTTGCCAATTTGTTTCAGAATTTCCAAGGACAATAATGTGGGAGGTAAAGTCCAAAAGGTTGCATCCTGCTTTTTCCCCTGAAGCTGGCATTATATGTTAGCATGTATAATGTTACCACATTTGCATAGAGCCATAGATGAGTAGAAATGTATTTCACCATCCATCTTGCTATGTGAATTTTAGGTTTGCCCTTACTTTAAAAAAATGCCTCTACATGTAGGTGTGTGTTGATCTAATTTGTATATGGTAAGTTTTACATACTATTTCATGGCATGAATAAATTACAGCTTATATACACATTTCCCTGCTGAGTGATAGCTAAGCTGTGCAGTTTTTTCCTTGTAGGCCATTGTATAAGTTGATGTCTTTGTTCATGTGATTGTAGACTTGGGTGCACACACTCACAAGTGGTTTCAGAGTTGCTCCAGGATAGAGACACACCTGTAATATGCCCACTTACATGTGTGCACACACATGCACATAGACACAGTCCATACGTATCTGTGTATACACATTTGCACACATAGGTATTCCTCATACACACATTTCACCTGACGTGGACGAGTTAAAGGTGGATGAGTGTAATGACACAGCATGTGCTCCCTAGGCACATATGTGGTACATTTACACACACACTTGTTCAAATACAGCCTGTACATACCACACACACACACACACACACACACACACCTGTATACACCCAGGAGAGCAAGGTCTGTGTCATGTGAGGTGGCCTCCCCTTTGGCCTGGCCATCCTTCTCTCACTGTCCTGTCCCCTGCTCCTGGCCACCCACCAGCAGTGGCTATGAACACCACACCCTGCACAATAGTGGTGTTTTTAAAATTAAATTTTTAACTAGTCCTGTGGGTGGTAGAACTTGTACAAACATTCCCTTACACACTCCTGGTTTGTTTTGATCTCTAAAAGTCCTGCACTTGACTTGGAAATGCACATGTCCAAACCTAATGGAAAGAATGGGATTGTGCAGTGGGAAGTGGCTGTGTTGGCAATGGCAGGACTGTCCTGGTGCCAGGTACTCCCTGCAACATGGCTGTGGACTTTTTCTTTTTCACAACTTGGATGATTCTGAGCTCCAGGTTTTCTGTATTGGTTTCGAGTATTTCCTCCCAGTGTATTATTTCCTGTCATTGCTGTGCTGTCCTTTCTTTGTGCACTGTGCGTACTCATCCTTTGTCCCATGGGGTGTTATTCTACACTCCCATGCTTCAACATTGGCTTTTGACTTTGATTAGGATGACTTTGCAGAACTAGCCATATCTTACCTCCCAAACCTGTGCACCCCATCCTTTGTTATTAACTCTGTACATATTTAGAAAGGCTCTGTTTATTCCCATATCATAAAAGTGCACTATTTTCTGGTACTCTTAGAATTTCATTTATTGTGTCAGGGATTTGCTACAAATGCAGATGAGTCAGGCATGAAGATGCCAGTGGGGGGTGTGCTTCCTCCTCCTCCCCTGCCTCTCCAGTCCAGCTGTTTTTGGGGCTCTGCTTTATTATAGCAGTGAAATGTCACATTTACATTTATGGGATCCAGTACCTCCATTTATTCTAGGTGGCACATCTTGACTCTGACCTGTTCTATTTCTTTACTTATTTCTGTGTATGGATCACTGGATTTTATTATTTTAGCCCTTAATATCTGGCAGGGAAAATATCACTTTGCTACTTGCACCCCTTATTTATTTTCCTGGTTATTGACTTAAACAAATTAACACATTTCTAAGAAGAAAAATATTTGGACTTTTATTGTGATTGCATAAAATTATTTCTAATGTGTTAGTCAGCCTTCTATCACTGTAATAAAATACCTGAGTAATCAACTTGTAAAGAGAAAAGGTTTCTTCTGACTCAGTCTCGGAGGTTCCAGTCCATGGTTGGTGGGAGCAATTGCCTTGGGCCTGTGGTGAGGAAGTACATCTGGGCATGACAGAGCACAGCTTCTTTTCTCTGGCAGGGAAGGAAAAAAAACAAAGAAAGAGGAGAGTAGGGTCCCCTATCCCCTTCAGAGGACACCCCCAGTGACCCAGAGACCCTACCAGGCCCCAGATCTCCTCCCACACACCTCCCACAGCACCCTGCTGGGGATGAAGCCTTTGACACATGGGCCAGGTGGGCCTTAGGCATGCTGTGGAATCAAACCACAGCACCGAGTGACAGACGCTGGGACTTCCTCTTCCAGACAGAGATGTGACTGAGATTACCATCACTTCTGGTGTTTTTTTTTGGGAGGGCAAGTGAGGCTTCACTAGCAAAACAAAACCCAGAGATGATGTGAGAAAAGACCCGTGGCTGTGAGTACATAAAAACAAACACAAAATTCACCAAGGAAAAAATAATAGAATTTAAATTAAATTGGAAACTTCAGTTGGAAAAATATTGGCCAATCATGTCAGAAAAAGAACAGACACTAATGTAAAGCCAGCCATTACAAATCCATTGCCAAAATACTGAAGCTCAATAGGCGAATTGACAAAAAGCATGTGCAGGTGATGCACAGAAAGGGAGACTGAGGAGAAGTTGAGCTGCCGACCTGGGACAGCAGAGTGGATGGTCTTCCCTAGCTGCTTGGGTAGGGTGGGGTGGGGACTTGCATGCTGAGGGGCAAACTCATTGGTGCAGTGCTTCTGGGGCGTAAGCCAGCTGTTCCCAGCAACCTGGTGGGGGAGAGGTTCTTGGCATTGGGTGGATCCCACAGTGTGCCTGCATGCATGCTGATGCTAGCGTGCAGGGTCACCTGTGAAGGCCGAAACCAGGAAGCACCTGAGTGCCAGTCCCAGGGGTTTGGGCAAATGCATTATCCATCTTCCAGGATTTGTGATAGCATGGAGAAGAAGGGGCCTGAGGTGCTGGAACACACTGTTACAGTAAGAAGCCTGGCTTCTGGAGAGTGGGACCCTGATGCTCTCCTTTGGCATGTAGAGGACATAGGACCACGGACACAACAGGCTGCGGAGGGTGGAGGCCCAGGGATTGTCTCTGACGCTGACTAGGGCAGGGAGCCTGGATAGGTTTGCAAGGGAGATCTCACGTTTAGCTTTTCACCTTGAAGTAGAATTTGGATTTTTCCACATGTGCTCGCCTTATTTTTCAAGAAACAAATGAGAGGTGATTAGACCAAAACTTGAGCAAGAATCCATCAGTGTTTGGAAAACAAGTGATATAAAACATCTCTCTTGGACCTCAGTTTTGATTTGCAAACTCAGCTCAGTTCTGAGTCTCTGAGCTTTGCAAAAATTTGAATTCAGGCCCATTACACTTTTACATTTTGAGAGCAGGTGGCTTGGAATCCAGATGTGAGGGAGCCGCAGGCCAGGGCTTGCTTTCAGTTCGAGGGAGAGTGGTTTGGCCTGGCTAGAGGAAGCCACGCGGGCCTTTGTGTTCTCTGGCAGCTCTTCTGGATGTGCGTTTCAGAGGCTTCTCCATTCCTTGCCTGCGCTTGGGATCACAGGCACACCTCGATGTAGGATGCAGTTATGCCCTTGTCTACTCACCCTGAGAGAAATCGAAGCTTAACACTGTTAACTCACTGAACAGCACAGTGCAGCCCAGCCTGCCTTATACACGCTCAGAACCCTCACTTTAGCCCACCCTGGGCGGGATCACGTAACACTAAGCCTATTCTGTACTAAAGTGTTGCACATCTTACTGCTACTGATTTACTGAATACCACATGGATGTGAAGAGTGAGGCAGTGGTCTGGATAGGTGTTTGCACCATTGCAGAATGGGAATTCCCATGTGGAACCACTGTGAGTTGCAAGTTGGGATTATCTGTGCTTTGATTTCTACTCTCTTTGGCACAAGAATATTAATTACTTTCTTTGCCCTTGGTCTGACCACCGTCAGAGTCAGTCTTTTAGGAGATATTTCCAATGTGTTGGCTGCACGGCTGTCTGCAGGAGCCCTACAGAAATAGGTTTCAATCTCGGTGGGGTGATGGATCATATATCCTCTGTGAGCTCCGAGGGTGCTGAGGGCTTTTAGAGTCTGCAGATAAAAGCGCAGCTGTCCATGCTCACAGTTGAGGCAGAGCAGATGCAGGGTAATTAGTGCTGGGCCTGTATTTTTGGAAGACATGAGTGATTTCTTTCCTGGAATTGTGCATGGCGCAGATGCATTCCACAGCAGTCGGAGCAGGCTCAGAGGGGGATGGGAATGGGAGACTGGGGAGGATGCGGAAGAGGAGGGGAAGGGTTCACCCCTCAGAAAATCGTCCAGAGCAGCACCAGAGAAGACCGAGAAGTGGGAGAGAGTGGAAACAACCCTTAGTTAAACTGGGTTCAAAACACACTCGGAAGAGGCTCCTGGGAGCCCAAACTACGGGGATCTTGGTGACAGAGAGGATGGGTTCACCCACCCCTTTCTTTCTGTTGGCTCACGTCCTTTGGGACACAGAGCCTGGAGGGCCTTGCTCATAATCACCAGGCATGTGTCCATCCATAATTGCTCATTTTCTCTAGCTCCATTTTCCACCAGTGAAATGCAAATATGTAGCGCTGGCTTCCCGAGATCTTGTGCCCAGCGTGTACTGGCAGTAGCTGCTCAGTAAACACAGCTTCTCCTGCCTCTGGGTTCTTTTCCGTGAGCACTGATTGCTCAATGATTAGCATTCGAGCCTCCTGTTTTGATCTGCTCAGATCATTGCGCAGACATGAGCTTCCACCTTCTCCAGGGCTTGACTGTGACTTTCATAACCAGAGCTCTTGTGACTACACAAACAGTGTCACCCTCTTGTCACTCCTCACTCATGCCTAGACCCTTCTCCGGTCTGTAGTCTCCTAAGGGGGATCAGTATGGTCCCTGGAGACAGGCACAGAGGAGCCCGAGGTATGATGACCAGCAAGGCCACTGTGTGGGTGGGAGCACAGCTAGCCTCCCTGTGTCCTCTGACCTCTCACCCCAGGTCATCAAACACCACAATCACATGGTTCCCACTTTACAAATCTGCTTTGTGGAAATGTACTCATTTTAAAAGACTTGTCTTCAGTATAAGGTAGGTGTGTGTGTGTGTGTATGTGTTCCTGTGTGTGACCTGAATGTCGTGCATTTTTGTCAGTCATGCATTTTTGACAGGCACCCTTGGGATGCCCAGAGCTGCCTACCTCACCCCCCTCTCCCTTCCATGGGGGTCAGGAAGTGAGTGGCAGCAGGAATCCTGCTTCTGATTTTTCAGCCAGGAGGAGCTTGGCTGCGTGCCTCCTGAGGAAGACAACCTTGCCAGGCTGTGAGGTCTGCAGGTGTCCTGGGAGAAGTCCCCTGCTGCCTAAAAATTATTTACCCTTCTTTTCATATACCCTTCTGGAAGAACAGAGAGGAAACCTATTTCCTGTATGAGGTAAGAGTTTGTGATTGGGTGTCGCTATTGAACTAGGCTGGGTGTCAGAAGGGACCCAGCTCAGTCCCAGCGAAGGCAGAAAAGGGGTCAGACACCCCCACCCCCATCTGGAATGGTTGCCGATTTGATCTGCTGAGCCATCTTGGTGGCAGGCTCCCAGTCTGCTCTCTGTCCCCAGGATGAGGGCAGCTGGGTTGCAGCCCCCGGCTGCCCTGACCATGGGGGTGGAGGTGGGTGCTCCTAGTCACCATTGCCTAGAATTAAAGAATGAAAGTCCCCAGTCCTGATGTTTGATGGACTTGTGATGGATAGAGCCCAGGGGAGTTCAGCTGTGTGTGGGGCTCCTTACGACTGAGGGTCCCCCACCAAATATTGGGGTGGTGGTGGTGACAAAAGGTGAGAAAGACCCAGAGCTGCCTCCAAGTGGGGGAAGGACAGGGTATCGGGGACAAGTGCTGGGCCCTGGGCCTGGGACCCATGTCCTAGGAGGGTTAGGAGAGCACTGTGGCTTCAACATGCTCTCTGATTTCACTCCTGTGCAAGTCAGCCCCCAAGCTCATGTGTTAGTGCTGTTTGGAGATGACCCCTGGGAGGGGATGGGTCACAAGGCCCTGCCCAGGGAGGGACTCGTCTGTGCGCAGGATTAACGGGCCACTGAGACAGCAGTGTGGCTATATACTGGAGCTTCAATGCCCTCTTGCCCTCCTGTATGCAATGCCCTGTGCTGAGTGCTGAGGCAGGATAGTCACAGGGGATGCCGGGCTGTGACTGTGGACTTCCCATTCCCAGCACTGTGAGTGGAGCGATCCTCTGGATCCTGTGACATTCCTTCCTGTGGCTGTGACATTGCTTCCATGGCAGAGGGACTCCTATACCCTGCAATGTTTCTGGGTGCTAAGGGGGCTCTTTTTGGACTCTAGAGGATGCCCCAGCATGAACCAGAAGGAAGATTCTTTTTTTTTTCATTAAGTTTATTGGTACATTTTAGGTATACAATATGTTACGTTCATCATTGGGATCTTGTACCTTTATATGATATATCTTGGTTCTTATTTTCTCCCCATTACCCTGCCCTCCCTTCACCCCCTCCACCCTTCCATATTTACAAAGACTTTGTTTCCATTTTTTCCTTTTCTCATATTTTTTCTTTTCCCTTCTTTTCTTTCCCCTATTCCTTTAGACCTTTTCTTCCTATTTCACAGTATCAATTATACATTTTCATCCTTATTTACACTTAGTTTTTCACACCAGAGAAACTATTTGGTATTTACACATGTGTGTCCTATTTATTTCATGTGAGTATGGCCTCAATGTGCACCTACTTAGCTATAAATGTCTCTAGTTTCTCATTTTTGATGGCTGAGTAGTACTCCATTTTATAAAAAACCCCACATCTTCTTTATCCAGTCTCCAGTTGATGGGCATTTGGGCTGTTTCCAAGTTTTAGCTATCACAAACATTATGCCGCTAAGGAAGTTTCTTTTATTAACTAGCCAAGGCTTTGCAAAAAGAAAGACCTAGAGCCAAGGCTCAGGTCTTGTAAATTGGACTCATGCTGAAAAATTGAGCTGGAAACCGGGACCTGCCAAGGCTGGGAAGGAGCGAGTCCCCAGAACCCCTGCTGGCTCGCACTCCTCAGCACATGGCAGAGGGCCGGCTGGACTGGGTTCCCATGGTCATCGAGGTGTGTCTCCGAGAGTGGGACCCTCGGTAGTACTGAGCACAGTCCTCATCCCAGACCCACACCATCCAGGGACAAAGCTGGATGGGGACATGTGACACACAGGGATCCAGACAGTTTGTCTTGGGGAGCTGTGATGCGGAGAGCATTGAGTACAGAGCTGGTGACATCCCTGTGGCCCTGTACCCTCAAGGACAATTTCTTTTCTTTTCTTTTTTTCCTCACGGACAATTCCTAAGACAAGCTGGACTTGAGCCCGACCTTGAGAATTGCGTCCACTTCAGGTACATCAAAAAGGTAAGTCACAGCGGGGGGGGGGGGCGGTTAGCTCAGTGGTTTCGCTGCCTGCTGCGCAAGCGCAAGGACCCGAGTTCGATCCCCGGTACCAAAAAAAAGGTAAGTCACTTCCTGTGAAAAACCCTGTGTCAAGGACCCTGGAGCTGCTGGCTCCTCCCATGCCCTTTGTCCCTGAGAACTCCTGCACTCCCCTGGGCAAAGTGGGTGCTGCTGACCCTGCCATGTAGGAATGTTGTCCCTGCCAGAGTGTACCAGGCCTGCCACATTAAGCAGGAGGTGGCAGCGACCCCACTGGGCCCTCTACACCTTCCTCTGCCCTGAGTTTTCTGCCCTTGGCCACGAAGACCTTGTGGCTTCTGACCGGGCTAACACGGTGATAGCCCAAGGGGACATCACCTGGAAAGTCATCACTGTCTACTGCCCTTCCCCTCTCCTCCTTGAGTCAGTTAGGGCTTTGCAATTACACAGTGAAGTCACCCAAATGTTCCCAGAGACTTTGCTTCCTTAGAGACCACAGCACAGTAGAGAAAAGCAGAGCTAGAACTCCGCTCCTGAGTAGTTTATTATTTTGGGGGGCACTTTTTCAAGAAAGCAAAGAAAAGCAAGCACGGGGGAGTGGTGCTGTGGCTGTGCATGAGCAGGAGCGGGGCCAGGGGGTGGGGGTTTGGGAGCGCAGGTGCTTGGGTAGGTTGTGGGCAGGGCAGGAAGGGAGCTGGGTGGCAGCTGGGTTTTTGGGCAGGAATATGGCATCTGCCCATCTGCCTTGGGAGAGCCAGGGGTCCAGTGACATGGACCCAGCTGCAGTCTAGGGGGCCTGGTGGGGAGGCGGAGTGGGCATCTCAGCTGTGCACTGAAGGTGAGGCTGAGAAGGTCTGGGGAGGCCAAGCCCAGCCACCACCTGGCCTGCAGCAGGACATACCGGGGACACAGAGCCATAGTGGGGAGCATGGACCACTGTGACCCTTCTCCAGTCAAAAGATGGTGGCCTGGAGCCTGGCCTTGAATTTGGTGGGTCTGATAGCTCCCCCAACTCAGGAGGGCAGCAGAGGTCCCCCGGATGGGCACACTTGGTGACACTTCCCTGGAGCAGGCTGCCTGGGTGGGACCAGGGCTTCCTCATACCCGTGTTTGCTGGCACAGAAATCACATTTGTTTGAGTTCACAATTCTAGGGCAGGTGAAGGTGTCATGGCTGCTGGTGGCCTTCTTGCTTGCAGACCCCTGAGGTGGGGTGGCCTCCCATGGAAAAGATGGGGAGCTTGTGTCTCGTCCCTACCAGAACTCAAGCCTGGCTCTGCCCTGAGGTCCTAATCTGGTCCTTGTCCTCCCTCCCCTGAATTTCCTTATTCACACTACACTCGGGGAAGAATTCCACCTTCTGACACTTCACAAAGCTGAAGGCCATGCACGAAGGTCTGGGGACTCCTCCAGCTGTACCCACACCTGGGCATCTCCGGGGCTGGCCTGACCCCAGTGGCAACAAAGGAGGAGGCTCAGCAGAGCTGACCTTGTCCCTGAGCCCTGCCAGATCTGGAGCCATAGAAGCCGGTGCACAGTGAGATAGCTGCTTCTGTGTGGTGTGCGGACGTTGTGGTGTACCCACAGACGGCCCCATATACACGGACATTTAGGTCCCACAGCTACATCATGTCCCTGTTCCTGTCTGCTTGCAACTGACAAGTAGGTTACAGCCATCTGCGTTCAGAGGTGACCAGAGAGGAGGAGAAAGTGGGTGCACTGTAGTCCGGGGTACTGGAAATTAGGGTCCCTCTGAGAGTTAGAGTGGAGCTGATGGCTTCGATTAGAAAATTAGATTAAGAAATGGAGAAAGCAAAACTTGGTTTCTGCAAAACATGCCAGAAACCATGGCTAACAAGCATGAAAAACAAGTCCTGTGATCATGTGGCATTAAAAGTTTAATTAGGAACTAATTGGGTGAACATTCTAATTTCTAATTAAAATTAGGAAAACATGCCTTCAAGACTGAGGCTAGCTTTAGCCTCCTCTGCCAGAGGACACCACAGAGCCAATTTCTGGTGCTGCCAAGTTGCTGTGCAAACAAGAGGCTAAGGAAACGGCGTTTGCTGTGTGCAGGAGCTGGAGAGGCGCCGCCTACCAACTCTTCCAAGCAGCACCACTAGCGGCAAACAAGCCCACAGGGACATCCCTGAGGCTAGAGTAAGAGCTCCAAGAGCTAAGCTAACAACTGAACCCCCAGGCCTTCTTGCCCACCTCCAGGTCTCCCTCCTCTTCTGCCCCCTCCACTCCTGGCCCCCTGCCCCTGCCTGGATTTCTGAGACTCCCCCCTGATCCCATTCCGGTTTGGGGAGAAGGAAGTGTGGAGCTGTGACCTCTTCCCTCTCAGCCGGACCCCAGTCCAACCCTGCAGTGGGGCTCCCTCCTGGTCCCCATTCCACGCCAGGGACAGAGTGGTCCCTTGCCCTTGGGGGCTGTACAGAGGCTCCCTAGTCTCTGCTGGCCATCACAGTTTCTGTCCATGCTCTGGCAGAGGCTGTGGCACAGAGCAGGAGTCCCTGCCCCTCACAGAGGCTGGAGCAGGGAGGTGCTGTGGAGGGGGATGGCCCAGGCTGGACCTGACTCCAGAGGAGCAGGGAGGGGAGGGATAGGGACTGAGCAGCGCAGGGGGAGCTGGAGGAGAGAGGGTTCTGGAGAGAGGCAGGCGATGCTGCCCTGGTCCTTAGGCTCTTCAGAGCTGAGGAGTTGGGCTTTTTCCTGTGGGTGGGAAGAGGCTCCCAGGACTGGGGGAATGCGTAAAGGTCCCTCCCACTGTGGGTGTTGCTGGAGAAAGGGATGTGGGTGCTGCAGCCAGGACTCAGCTCCACTCTCCCAGAGTGCACAGGGAACCTCAGCTCACTGGAAGACTCTGGGTCGTCCAGGAGGACCCTGCTCTTGTTTTGTTTTTGGAGCTGCCCTATCTTTGTGTAGAGAAGCTAAACATCAAACCAGCTGGTCGGTAAAGATTTGTTCAAAGAGCAAGATGATCACGACTTGAAAATTCACAGATTTGGACCAAAGTGCCTGAGTTGCTGTCCTAGGGCTCTGGAGATGCAGCAGGGAGTCTGTTCAGAACACAGCCGAGGAAGAGGGCCATGAAGCTGGCCTGCGGTTCAAATCCCGGTTCTGCTACTCAGCAGCCATGAGACCTTGAGCAGCACTCAGCTTCTCTGTGCTTCACCCTGTCCTGTGCAGAGTGACTGGAAGTGTCTGTCTCTTGGGTCGTTCTGGTGATTAGAACCAGGCCCAGCAGCACCAAGTCTAAGTGAGCTTTTGCTTTTGTTGCTGTTGTGGAATTCAAATGGTTCACTTTTGATAAAAGTAGGGTAACAAAGCTTAGAGAACTCGGAAAAGAAAGCAATTTAGTCATAAATCCAGGCAAAAAGCTTGTATATAAAATTAAACATAAAGCAGCCTGGCTGGTAAAATCCAGCACTATTTTCTGGCAGATGCGTTATTTTCCATTGTAAATACTGTGGTTATTAAGTCCTTGTGTGATTTTTGGCATCTTTTCATCTTTTGGAGGATATTTTCAATCGTTTGTTTCCTTCTGACTACCCTTAAATGACTTCACAATGCTGTTTGGGGGACATTATGGGACCAGAGAGGCCTTAACAAGAAGTATTAAATGCTTAATCTTGGAGTGTTTTAACAATGTGGTCACTGGCATGTATTCAGGGCGTTTCCAGCCTGTTTTTGCCACACTTACAAGTTGTGACATTTTTGAGTAATGTATCACTTTCTAGAAGGTCACAGGAAAGAGTTATGATTTAGACATTAGACATTGTATTGTAGTATGCATTTTCTTTTTGTAACTTTCCTTGCTGGCTCTGTGTCTCGTGATAGAATGTTTTAGCCCACAATGAGAGTATCTTGTGGATTTGGAAGCTATATTTGGTAAGCCTCTGTGGCCTGCCTAGAATAACCATGACATAAACGCAGACTATTATTTCTGTGATTTATTTAAAAGGCTGGCTCTACAATCTTGCTATGAGTACAGTTTTGTCAGGCTGTGGAAGAATTAAGATTAACATGGGAGATTGAAAATTTGATTCATTATAAAATTTGGCTGTTTTCAATGCAAAACTCAGAAGAGTATATGTATGATTCCAAATACCTATGCAATGGCTTGAGGTATGCAAAAGCAGATTTTTGGAATTGAATTAAGTTTTCTTACTTGTATTGCAACTGTGTAGACACATCCTTTGCTGCATCTGTAGTTTCATACCCAGTAATTTTATTTATTTATTTAGGGTGGTGGAGATCACACGGGGGCCTCACGTGTGCCCCACAAGCACTCCCCACCGGGCCACACCACCAGCCCCAGGCTCTGTCAGTCAAACCCGACCTGGGAAGTGGTGCTCCTAATGGTGTGGTTGGTCTATCCCTTTCCTACCCGCCTGAATGGGCTCATTTGCTTCAAAAGACACATTCTAACTTGTTTGCATTGCCATTGAGTGCTGCCTGCTCCCTGAAAACAACTCCTAGAACTCTGTCCTGGGGTTGGCTTTTGCACCAATAGGAGGAGCCTTCCACTGTTGGGCAACTTCATCTCCTCCTGCAACTCAGGAGCAGGACAGGAGCAGCTCCGGGGCTCAGGGTGCCGTCAGCCGCCGATCTTGCTTGGGATCTTGTCTAGGGGTCATGGGAAGATGCTGATCTCATGGACTGGCTATGCTTATGTAACTTGTGGCCCAAGCCTGAATGTCTAGGCCCCAGCACACCGTGGTCAGGCGAGCACAGGCACCTACCAGCAGCTATTTCAGAATAATTCACCTTCTTTACACATATCTATTAAAGAGAGAGACACAGAGTGAAGGCCAGGCTGTGCCCCTGGCTGTCCCTCCCCAGAGTGCCCATTGCGCTCCCTGCTATGAACCTCCAGCCCCACCCCATCCCAAGCACCCTCTTCTTCCTGAATGGCAATATATTAATCCAGATGCTGAATAATCTAGTCACAGAGAGTTTGCCTGGCAGAGGCTGGTGGGTGGCTGAGGCAGGCATCTGCTGTGATGGGCGAGGGGAAATTTGTATCCGCTCTGGACTCCGGAAGCCTGAGATGTCCATTTCCTGCTTCCCATGAGGTCGAGCTCCTTGATACCTGCAATTCGCTTTCTAGCCCATCAGAGAGGCCTGGGCTCTTCTTGAAGGATGTGGGATATGGGATGCATGCAGAGGACCCATCCTGGGGAGAAGCTGGTAAAGCCAAGCCAGTGGGAGGCTCTGGGGAGTGAGCGGGCAGAGAGAAGGCAGGAGCTGGTCTCTCTGCTCCTCTGCCCTCCGAGGCTGGCTGGCACGGGGCCTCCTGTCCTCACAGTTACTCACCACAGGGTGGCTCTTTCCAGCCTGTCTGGAATGGGCACATGTCCCCAGCAGACCCAAGTGCTGTCTTCTTCTCCCTCTGTGCCCTAGGGATGTGTTTGGAGTGCACATGGCACAGGCATGGGGCCTGGGTTCTGGCTCCCTGGCGAGCAGGGGCCCTCCCAGGTTGGAGACAATCCTGGTGCCACACAGTCCTTCCAGATGTCAGTCCATGCATGACAATCCTAGCAGGTGGGTGGTCCTAACATCCACCCTGGCCAGCTAGGGAAACCGAGGCACACAGAGATTACATTCTTGCCCAAGGTGCTCCTTAGGGAGCTGTGGTGCCCATCCAAGAATCTGGCACTGCACCTGGGCCTGAGTCACCCTGTGTTGCCCCTCAGGGGCTGGCCCCAGGCCAAGCTTTGTAAAGAGGCTCAGCCCGCTGTGGCTCAGGTCAGCAACACCAGTCAGGTGTCCTGGAGGCTCCCATAGCCTGGTCACTGAGAGGCAGTGCTGTCTGTCACATGACAGTGTCTTTTTGGTCCTCCCTTGTGGGCTTGGTGGTGGACACACTCATTCCAGCCAACAGAAGGATTTCCATGCTCCTGGCCACACTACAGGGAGGTGGCAGGGAAAACAGCCACTGGGCCTGCTGAGGCGGGGGAGGGACCTCTGCAGGGACAGGCGGGGTGGCCCAGGGCGGTAGGGACCACTCTAGGCCATTGTCCGGGAAGGCCACTGGCTCCAAGATGGACAAGTTGGGTGAGGAATTCATGCACATGTGGCTTTGCCCCTCAACAGAAGTACTCCTGCCACAAGGACTCTAAGTTGATTCTGTACCATGAGTCACATGTGGCCCTGCAGTCTTGTGGTTCTCTTCTGTTTCATTCTGTTTTTTTTTCTTTTATGCCAAAGTTGGTCTGTGAGTTGCTTAGTGCAGAGCTGGGGCAGCAACAGCGATTCCCACTGGGGTGCCCCTTCCCGCTTATTCTGAGCACGCATGGGCAGCTGCTCCCTTGCTGGGAAGAAGCTGCAGAGTGTTCTGATGATCACAGATACTCTTACACCTCAGCACCTCAGGACTTAGGTAAAGGGTTGGGTTTCTCGCTGTCTCCGTCTAGTTGTCACCCTATACATAAGCCTCCAAATCAGAGGGAGAGGCAAAGCCACAGCTCCTGACTGGGGTCTGTGATGCTCACACTGGGCCACTCTCAGGCCCCTGGGATCCTCACATTTGCTCGCCCACCACTCCCACTCTGCCTGTGTCCCAGACACCTGGGCTCAGTCACAGCCCAGCCTCTGGGGTGTGAGTGACCAGCTCCTCCTGAACTGCTGCTATGGGCTTCTACTTAGTTCCTCTTAGGCACGAACCTTGATGTCTGGTGACAACGCTCTTTTGTGCTGCCCTCAGCAGCTCCTGAAAGTGACTGCTTACCTCCTCTATGGGCCAGCGCAGCAGACAGAACTTGCTGGACACAGCTGTCAGGCTCTACTCTAGTTCAAATGCCAAGCAGTGGTGTGCTTGGGGGGTGGTGTCTGATGGTGGTGCTACTGCTGCTGCTGCTGGAAGTCACATTTTCCAATTATTGGCCAGGAATGAAAGCTTTCCAGGTAGTCATCGTGCGAATCCGTCTTTCCCCTCATGGTTTCTAACAGAAAGAAAGGAAGGAAGGAAGGAAAGGTGGGAAGGAGGAAACGAGGAAGGAAGAAAAGGAAGAAGGAAGGAAGAGAGGGAGAAAAAGAGAAAGGAAAGCAGGAAAGAAAAGGGGGGAAGGAAGAGAGAGAGGTCCACTATGTCAAAATCCAGTGACCAGATTTCCATTTTTGGCAACATGTCTGACGAGCTATGTAGAAAGACCACACTAGTGCCTAGCATCTGAAATGCTGGATAGAATGTTTAAAAAAGATCTTTTAAAATGCGTGGTTAATGACACATGGGAAAAAAGTCCCCAGAGGCCAGCAGTGATGAGGTGGTTCGAAGCTGGAAAGGTAAGCAGGCCTAGCCCAGTTTGGTCCTGGGTTAGGATGAGGACCACAGTGAACAGCCTCTAGAAAGGGCAAAGTCTGGGCTTGGCTTTTTATGGACTTTTCAGGGAATGGAAGAGCACAGGGTGCGACAGGTTCTGGGGGTCAGAGGGCCCTGCATGTGGCCAGGGTTCTGAGGAGCCTGCGTTGAGGGGTGCAGCGGGGAAACACCCGCAGAACAGCAGCTCTTCCTGGGGACTGAACATGCTGCACCTTCAGCTCCCAAGGGCCTTGGCCACCTGCAGTGTGATCGGCAGGCTGGGGCACCGAGCTGTACATACTGCTTACTTCCTGCTAATTTAAATTTCACCTCAAATGGTCACAAATGTGAGTAGGGAGTGGCTACTGATCTAGGGGCTAGAGTGGGTATGACCCACTGCAGGCCAACCCAGCCACCAAGATGGTTTCCACGGGAATTCAGCCCCAGTCCCTTGTGAGCACCGCACCTCCAGCTGCCTTTGCAGGCACGGGGATCACAGCGCAGAGCAGAGTACCCTCCGGCCCTCCATGGGGAGAGCTTGCCAACCTCTGGTCCCTGAGTTACTGAGTGGGGTAGATGGAGCCTGACTGGGTTTTGATTATGTATATAGGGAGGGAGTAAAGGGGAAAATCAGTCCCTAGTTTCAAAAAGTGCAACCAAACCAAGAGAAGGTATCCTAAATTAGAACAAAACCTGAACAAACCAATACAGGAATGACAGAGGGCATAACCACAAATAAAATGGAGATCCAGAGAAGATAATATAGCAGAATAGAATGAACGACTTTATGACAATAATTCTGAAATCAAGCGAAGTGGAAATATTTACAGAAAATATAAGTGACCAAAACTGACTCACGAAGACATAGTAAGCCCAACAACGTACTTATGCAAAACATGAATCCCAAGTTTAAAAAATATCTGTCCTTCAGGAAAACTTCAAACATAGTTAATTTTGTTAGCCAGTTTGAACGAATCCTCAAGGAACTGAAAATCATAATCTTACATAAAATCACTGAGGAAGTTCACAATAAGACTAGAAAACTAGGGCCAGGGATTTAGCTCAGTGGTTCTGCTGCCTGCCTTGAAAGCTCAAGGACCCGAGTTCAATCCCTGGTATCAAAAAAAAAAAAAAAAAAAAAAGGAAGACTAGAACACTAATTAGGATGTATAACAAGATTAATTTAGGGTGGATTAAAGACCTAAATTTAAGGCCAGAGATAGTAAAACTACTAAAAGAAAACATCAGGGAAAAGCTTCTTGACATTGGTTGAAGCAAACCATGTTTGAATATTAACCCCAAATCACAGGAAGCAAAACAAAACTAGATAAATGGGATTCCATCAAACTAAAAGCTTCACAGCAAAGGAGGCAAGAGTAAAGGCACAGCCTGCTGCCCGTGTCCTACTGAGGTCCCGAGTCGCACGGAGCACGCCGAGTCAGCCCGCGGGGAAAGGGCAGGTCTGTGCACGCCCTACCAAGGTTCTGAGTCACGTGGAAGACGCCGAATCACCCCGCTGCAGACAGGCAGCCACCAGATTCCACACTACAGAGACGGAGAGGACACCAGACCACCAGACCAAGGTACTGAGTCCCGCTGTTCCTGGCCCAGAGGAAGGGGCTTCCCAGTCACCATCCCTCCCGCTGCTCCCAGCCCAGAGGAAAGGGGTTTTGGGCCACCTTCTGTCCCACTACTCCTGGTCCAGAGGAAGGGGCTTCCGGGCCACCATCCCTACTGCTGTTCCTGGCCCCTGTCCCACCTAACCCAGCTCAGAGGAGGTAATCCATGCAGGTGCTAACAGCCCCCAACCCCAGTCAAAATGAGAAAACACATAAATAAGTCTCAAAACCAGACTGCCAGATCACCTACAACAACCCCAAAGGGAAATGAGATGGAACACTCTGATACTCAACCACCTGGACCCACTGAACTGGCAACAAAAGGGGATCTGGAAAAAATGAAATCAGAAATAATTTCTC
>NW_004624922.1:884547-909893 GCF_000247695.1 Heterocephalus glaber
AAATTATTTCTATTTTCATTTTTTCCAGATCCTCTTTTGTTGCCAATTCATGGAGTCCAGGTTGTTGAGTATCAGATTGTTCAATCTTGTTTCCCTTTGGGGTTACTGTAGGTGATCTGGAAGTCTGTTTTTGAGGCTTGTGTATGTGTCTTCTCATTTCCACGGGGAGGGGGGTGCTTCTGGTGCCCACGTGGCTCACCTTCTCTGCCCTGGGAGTGATGGAATGGTGGCTGGGCTTATAAAAATTACTGGTTTGTTCCCAGTTAATTCACAGATTCAATGAGATTCTAATCCAATTCCCAACTTAATTTATCATGGAAATTGATGAGCTAATAATAACATTTATATGATGAGAAAGGGATTAAAGCAGTCCTGATTTTCTAAATATTACTGCCATGTGACTGTACTATGCCAACTGAACAGCCTGCCAACATTGTTATATGGAGGTGTCTAACTGCTGAGAGATTAGAGTTACTTGATGAAACTTCAATAGTATTGGCAGAGAGATGGATATAGAGCAGCAGAGGAAAGGGAATGCAGAAACAGAACCTTCCACGGGGGGAAACCTGCCACGTGACTGTGGATGTCCACTTGTGAACAGGGACTCGTTCCCCAGGTCACAGCATACCTGGAAGAGCTCTGCTTGGATTAGAGATGTTCAAGGGAAAGGCAAGATGAAAAACTTTTGGCAGAATATAGACGAGGTCTATCTTTATGACTTCTAGGGTTGGGAAAGATTTCTTAAACAAAACACAGAAAGCACATACCAGAAATAGAGAGGTTAATCATTAACCACACTGAAATTAAGAACTGATGTTCATTAGAAGGTCACTGATGTTCATTAGAAGGTCCCATGCAGAATGTGATCAGACCAGCCACAAGCTGGGGAGGCAGAACAGAAGAAATAGCAGAAGTCCTTGGACATGTGGAAGAGGCTCAGCCTCATTCCTGTCAGAGAGATGCAAATTCAAACCGCAAAGACAAAACAGTTCAAATTCCTCACGTTGGCAAGAATGGAAAGTACAGCCATCCAGCTGCTGATATGATGTAGCCCAGTAGAAGCTCACACACATTTCTGGGGGTTGTAACAGAATCACACTGGAAAAATACAACATGAGCTAGGAGGCTGAAGAGGCAATTCCTTAATCAATCAGCCAGCAATACGTCTCCTGGGTATGAACCCCATCAGATTGTTTGCTGTTAACTTTCCAATCATGCTTTTCTAGTTAATAATGAGATATGTATAGATTCATCCCTATAAATGGTCTAGTGATGATCCTTCTTTCTATATAACATATTTCAATCAATACTGATAATTCAGCTTTTCTTAGGAAATAATTGTGATTTTATCCACATCTTCTCATTTATTACCAGATGTTTGAACAAACTGTTGTCTTAGAATTGCTTTAATGTCTTATGTTTGGAATAAATTTTCCTCCCTCATTTGTAATTTGAAGAATTTATTTTTCTCATTTTGTTATGTATTTATTCACTCAAAAGTATGTACGGAGTGCTTGGCCTGTAAGTGTTGCCAAAGGTCTTTGGGATTGTGTGGAATTTGTTGTCTGGAGGGAGAATTAATGACACCACATGTGTGAATGTCTTGTGCTGTGTACAGAGCACCTGGGATAGGGTGGTTTCTTTTGAATAGAGTCATCAACTCACAGCTCTGGGCTGAAGTCTGAGATCAAGGTGCTGGCCTCTGGCCAGGGAGCTCCTGGTGTTGTCCACAGCAGAAGTGAGAGCGGCAGAGGGTGGCCTGGCCTGTAGTGGGCCTGTGACAATGGCATTACCAGTCCCTGGTGAGGCACCTGACCCCTTAGAGGCCCACTCTTCACACTGTGGCAGTGGCAATCATAGGTCAGCGATTCAGGAGGGGAGGGACATTGATACTACAGAAACCCAAGCTGTCCGCCTACCTGCGGCTCCTCTCTCCACATTGCCAGGTATCAGCACTTAGTCATGGCCCAAAATTAAGTGAAAATTTCAGAAATAAGCAACTTGTAAGTTTCAAATTGAACATGGTTCTAAGTGGTGTGTTTGAGTCTCATTCCAACTCACTCCAGCTCCCGGACATGATCACGTCTATGCTGAGAGTGGCACTGGTCCCAGGATGTAGGGTCCACCAGACGGGATGGTGCTATCAGTGCACAGCAGAGCATTGTGTCTCTAGGGTGACATCACAGTACTGGGGTGCTCCTCTTCTGCCCTGGGATGGTGATAGGACTTGGGGCACTGTCTAGGTCCTGAGTGCTGGCCCAGGCTGAGGCCAAGCAGAGCTCAGCTGCCAAGGTGGCTCTGACCCAGCTGGCTCCTGGTGCTGTAGCCTCTGGCCCAGATGCCTGTCTCGGCCTGCGGTTCACACAAAAGGCACTGCTGTCAGCTGTTGTCTCCTTGCCCTGCTACGAGTGAGCTCAGTTCAGACTCTGAGCTGCTTTTGGCTCTGGCCAAATCCTGTTCTTGATTTGTTTGCTTCTGATGCTCTTCGAGTCAACATCTCAACATGCAGCCAGGAGAGAATATGTGGAGAGGATGAGGGAGCCAGGCCCTGGCCAGCTGAGGAAGGCATTCCCAGCGCCCAAGAGTGTGGGCCTGCTGGGGTCTCCTTCTGCATGGCAGCCTGGCGTTGGGGTCCTCTGAGCAGGCTTCACTCAAGCCTGCCATGGCTTCCTTCCAAGGCCTTTCACCTACTTTAAAAATGCAAACAAATGTGGATTCAGGGCCGGCCGTAAGACACCACGGGAAGTTGGCAAATTGGGGCTTTGTGTTGCAACCCATCTGCATCTCGCTCCTGAAATCCTTTCATAGTCTTCAAACACTTGTAAAAATCCACAAAGGAGACACAAGCCCTGAGCCTCATCCGACATTGGACTTCCTGTGGGCCCCAGAGGCTGGATGGCTCCTAAAAAAGGACCCATCTCCACTTTGTCACTAGGCATGTAGACATCCAAGAGGCACCTGAACAAGGTCCCCCATAACACTGGAACAAAGGACAGATTCACGAAGTTCTTGCTTCTAGATGAGAGCTAATCAGAGCCACTGAGAACAAGAAATGACTGCTTCTTGTGGTGAGCGGAAGACATGGTCTCATGGTTAACAGAGTACCCACACAGCCAAGCAAGCAACCCAGCCAGTTGGATGGAAACTGCAGGACTTTCCTCCTGAGCATCTTTAATTATTTAAAATTATTTGCCCATGTGTATGCAGATTAGCTTGTTTTTCCTTCCAGAAGACTGTTAGTTCCCTGAGGGACCCCCACTCCCCTCTGTTCTCTTGGCATCTAGGGTCTAGCCCTTAGAACAGTGCAGGGAAGAGTGTGGTTCTATGATGTATGTGGGTACTAGCATATAGGACCAGTGCCACTGCACTGAGCACTCTCTGGAAGGACATTTGGGAACAGAGGGACACAAATTCCTTCCTCCCCAAAACTCATGTCTGACAGGCCCGAGAGACCCTCCAGGGGTAAAGATGTGGATGCCATGGGATCGAGGGTTTGAGGTATGGATGCTTTTGGAGTTTGGGAGAGCTGGTCCAGGAAAGAGGCTTCATGGAGAAGCTGTGATCTGAGGTTCAGGGTTGGGCAGGATTGTGGGGAAACATCCTGGACATAGGAAGCCACACATGCAGAGGGCCTGGAGGGAACATGCCCTGAATTCAAAGACCAGTGCAGAGCAGAGGCCCCTGTGCGGGAGAAGAGGGGCACGTGGGGAGCAGGGGAGAGATCAGGGAGGAACTGGAGTGGACCGTGGGGTCTTGTTCTGCTGGACATCAATGGCTTCTTCTGTGAGTGCAGCACGGGCCAGGGGAAGGCTTAACGTAGGGAGTAACATGATCTGACCTAAGATTTAATAGGATCTCTCATCTCTTGGGCTGAGAGGCTGAAACTCCATGAAAAGGCACAAGGGTGTGAGCAGACAGACAGCAGAAGTGACGGCAGTGGTGCAGGAGGTGATGATGAAGGCTTGGACCAGAGGGTGAGGGTGGAGGCTGATGATCAGCAGGACTCTACGTCTGTTGACGAAGGCCAAGAGGCTCTCTGAGGGTCAGGTGTGGGATGAGAAGCAGAGGAGCCCAGGATGGAGCCAAGGTTTTTTTTTGGTACTGGGGATTGAACTTGGGTCCTTGTGCTTGCGCAGCAGGAGGTGAAATCTCTGAGCTAAATCCCCGACCAAGCCAAGGTTTTTCATAGAAGCTGTTGTGAAGATGGGAAGCCTGGGGAGAAGCTGGGCAGGCTGTTGGGGCTGTGCTGGGTCTGGGGTGGGGAGTGGGGCTGAGCTGTAACCGTCCTGGAGCACATCAGGTTTCTGTCTGGAAGGGCCGTCCGCTTCCCTGTCCACTGGCAGGAAGTGAACATGCCTGTTTCCTATGTTCTCTCCCAGGAGCGCTGGGCTTGTGGGTGGCTGGGGGCTGGGCCTGAGGTCTGTGTGCCTGAGGTCCAGTGGAGCAGGTGGAGCTGCTAGGAGGTGGCCCAGGGGAGGTAGTTAGGTGACCGGAGCCTTGGAAAAGATGCATGCTGGTCTCCTGGATGAGTGAGTTCTTGAGACAGCAGGTTGTTACTAAGCCAGGCTCCCAAATGCCTGGCCCTGAAGCAGGCAGCCAGTGCCCTTTCTGTCTCTCTGCCGTGTTGTGGAAGTTGCACAATAATCATGCTGTTTGGAACCTCTAGCTACCAGAACCTTGAGCCAAATGAGCCTTGTTCTTTTGTGAGTTACCAGCCTCAGGTCTTGCATTACAGTAATACAGAGCGGCTAAGACATGGTGCAGAGGGCGCTGTGTGGTCGTCTCTCACAGCTGCAGGCGTGTTTTCCTGGCTGGCAGGGAAACAGAGCCCCTTTCATGCATTTACTGACTTCGGATTTCCTCTGCTTTTAACCGCCTGTTCATAGCCTTTGCTCACATTTCCTGTAAGATTTTTTTGTCTTTTTTATATGTAGCAGGTTTTTTTTAATATAGTCTGAATATGTCACTTGTAGATATCTTCTCTCAGTCATTAATTTTAAACCCAAATGATATCTTTATGATATCTTTAGTTGTAGAGATTTATAAACTTTAATATAGCAAATTTATTTATATTTTTTACTGTGTTCATGATTCTTGCATCTAATTTTAAAAAGCTCTTACCTTCCTTGCTGTTACAAAGGTACTCGTGTATATTTTCTTCTGGAAGTTCCAATTTTGTCCTTAGTGTTGACTAATTTGTGTTTATAGCAAACAATTCAATGTGCTGTATGCTGTTCTAAGTGGTGTACTTCTTCGTGGCAACTGTAGGAGTTGAGTATTATTACTATTGTCCCCATTTTACACACACAGAAGCTGGAGGACAAGGGTGGGGTTAAGTTGCTTGCTACTGATCATAATTCTTGTAAGCAGTGGAGTCTTCAATCCGCCTGAAGTTAACGTATGCAATGTGGAATGATCTTGTATTTTCCCATATGGACAGCTGGCTGTCAGGCACTGTTTATTGAACTGTCCCTCCTTGTTGGCTCATAAGGCTGTCTCTGTCCTAGTTCAAAGTTTTTACAAATGTGTGGGTCTATTTCTGGGCTCTCTGCTCTGGTAAACTGCCCTGCTTACCTCGGGTCGATGCCATACTCTTCCACCAGGCTTGATAGCTGGCCAATTGCCACGTTCCTGTCTTATTCTTCTGATTCTCTCTTTTTTATGAGACAGGGTCTCACTTCATAGTTCAGGCTGGCCTTGAACTTGCTATGTAGTTCAGGCTGCCTGGACTCACAGTGATCCTCCTGTCTCAGTCTCCCAAGGGCTGGAATTATAGGTGTGTGCCACCACACCAAGCTATGCTTTTGACTCTTTGACCTCAAAATTGCCTCAGCTGTTTTGTACCTGTCCTCTCTCAGATGACCTTTAAGATTGCCCAGACAAGGTTCATGGAAATGCTGTTTGGAATTTTGATTAGAATTTCATTGCAATTGTGAATTATTTTGGGGAAAAGTGACATCTATGTGATATTAAATCCTTACAAGCAGGACTGTGGTGTCCAATTTAATTTCTTAGGCTTTCTTACATTTCTTTCAAGAAAGTTAAGGATTATTCTCCCTAATAATGCTTTAATGCACCTCTTCAGTTGGATTTTCCTGGATAAATGGTCTCTTGTTATTGTAAGTGCAGTCCTCTTTCTTAAATGTATTCATATTTGTGGTCCTCTCCAGGTGTTTTGCACATTGGCCTTGTCTCTAACAGCATGCCTTCCTCCCTGGTCCTATAGTTTGCCTGCAAGTGCTCTTGTGTTTGGGGGTTGCGGTGTGCATTTGTAACGGTCTCTTTCTTGGCCCCATGACACTGCTGTTGCTTGGTCTGCAAATCTCCCCTCTGCCCCCGCCAGCCCACAACCCCTTCCTGGCCCAGGGTCTTGAATTCTGAGTTTATTTTGCTAAGAAACATTACCCAGCTCTTCAGCGCAGTCACCTTCCCGAGCACTGGAAAGTGTATCCCTGGGGCCTCTAAGTGAGATCAGGATGGGTCCAACCTACCCCCCACACAGCTGCAACAAAGCTCAACTGAACACGGCTTCTTCAGCCAGCACAAAGGGACGATGGTCTCAGGAAGTGTTTTAGATGCATTTGGAAATGATTGTAAGCTGCAATAAAATGGACCAGCAGGCAACCTGAAATGGGTTGTTTTAGACAAATAGGTTTCTCCATTTGACACAATTACTGGTCAGGAAGAGCTGGGTTGTGAGGTGCCCAGGGCACTGTTTCTGGCCCTGGCCCACGGGTCACACCCATTGCCACCTGACAAGTGGGAAGACAGGCTTGTGTGACTAGGTTGTGCTCAGGACTGATGCACAGCGGGAGGAGGTGGCAGGAGAGCTGAGTGGAGCAGGGGTCTCCCTTGCCTCCTGCAGAGCTGACGCAAGCTGAGCAAGGGTACCCTGGGTCTAGTCTAGGGCCAAAGAGTATTTGGTTAGAGGGAGCAGTTGCTGATAAGAGGGTAGTTCTGCCCCCTCCTCCTCTTCCCCCCTCCCCCACCTCTGAAACCATGACCTAGAAAATCTGTTTACAGATGACCAGTCTAGTACACTGTTCTAGCAACAACAAGAGGCCTAAGGTCATGGTTAAGTTGGTTTGTAAATTAGTACATTTGCAGGGGGTTCAAGATGAGGCCAAAGCATTGTTTGGTAGCCAAGGTGACATCTATTGTCCTTTATAGCCTTTGAATTCCCTCTATAAAGAGGTTATTCCAGAGAAATCCACACAGAATTAAGTCTCAGCCCACCTCCGGCCCTGTTCACACATACACATGTAACTCTGCTGCTGGCTGAGTAATGAATATTTTTGCATGGAAGGGTTTTTACTTAGCAGCACTTTTGTCCATGTGATGGAAAAGTACGCAACTAGTGGCCAGAGACCCGGCTGGAGTCCTGGATAAGGTGACTTTCAGTTTCCATGTGTGTAGAAATGTAGGGTAAGACACCACCCGAATCATTCCTGAGAGACTGCAATGAGACAGCCTGCAGAAGTCCCAGGGACAATAATACGATGGCCCCCAAGAGGAAGAAATGTTTTCCCTGGCTCCTTTATTCCATGGTTAATCATGATTCAAGCTTTTAGAACTCCCAGCAGCTACATAACTATAAAGATGATCAAAGCTTAACTTTACAACACATCATTTTGAAGACAAAAATCAGTCTCTTGCAAGTAGTGTGTGCAGCTGGACTGGAAGAGCCACAAGGGCTCTAGCACTTTATCCCCTTGTAAACACCAAAGAGGGGTGAATAGGGAGATGCCCCCCGCTTCATCCCTGAGTCACTGTGGTGCCCTGACACTCTCCTGAGCTCGAGTCTAGACACGCACCTCTGTGGAATCAGGAGAGATGTGTGGCCAGGTGCCGCTGAGTTCAGCAGCAGACTGTGGGGTCCAGCAGGGGAAGGCTCTGTGCTGAGCTTGCATGTGATACAGGGTTTCTACCAACCACAATATGGTGGAGAGGCATGTGCACACATGTACACACACACACACACACGCACACGCACACTGTTCAAGAAGGCAGAGCCAGTGTGTGAGCTGAAGACCAGGCTGAAGGTGGGGACTGCAGAGGAGGCAGAGCCCAGTCACAAATCCTTGCTATGCTCTGAGCAGAATCACATAGAGCAGTAGCAGCACAGCTCTTCAGGGCCCCCCCAGGGAAGGAAGACAGACAAAAGGGAACAGTGCGTCTGGGACTGAGCACCACAAGGCCAGGAGCTGAGTGTGCTCTGGGACAGGAAGTGGGGCCGTCAAAGATGGCCCAGAGGTGGCCTTGTTCCAGAGCCTCTCCTGGGGGTTGAAGCCTCCATTCCTTCCCCAGATCTATGAAGACAGAGGCCGTGGCCGGGGCTGTCAGGCTGTGGATGCAGACTGGGGCTGAGTCCCCACGGCACTGTGACTAGCAGTCACTCAGGGGACTGGGACTGCGGAGCCACCAGTGTGGTGGACAGCTCACCACTGAATTTTAGGGACAAAGTGCTCTGACAGGGCAGGTGAGCACAGCCTCCCTCATGTTGAGGAAGGGACTTGAGAGGGAATGGGCGGTGGAGGAGGGCAGCCACCGGGCTGCCAAGCAGCACCTGTGCAGGAGACCCAGGGCCCAGCCATGGCCACAGAAATGCTTTGGCCTTTGTCTTTCCCACCAGGCCAGTGTGGGGCTGTGGGGATTGAAGCTGGGCCATGGCAGGGCAGGGCTCCTCTGGGGCTTATCTTTGGGCTGGGAGAGCAGGTGGGAGTGGAGTGGAGATTTGACCCCTCGCCCTCAAGGTGTCCCACCTTCTGGCCTGTCCTTCCATCCCGCCCATGGGAGAGTGCACAGCTTCCCAGGTCCAGTGTTGGGCCCACTTGGCCTTGTGGCCCTTGGCCACCGTGCCTAGGACCTCAGTGGCGGTCAGTGCTCAAGCTCAACTGTGTCAGTGACGTCTTCACTCCTACCTTGGCCATTGCCTTGCAGCCTCGGTGCCCTGACTGCAGAAGACAGTGTGGAGGCCCTGATCACAGCCAGCTCCTCTTCTCCTTGAAAGCCAGCCCTGCTCTTCTCGGCTAGGTCAGCTAAGCCCTAAAGAGGGGCTGCAGGGCATCGAGGACATTCTTGGCATTTTCTCCAGCCAGCATTCTAGTTCCAATTTGGCCTGCCCTCCTCCAGTATGTCCATGGCAGAGACCCCTCCTGGGCATCCTGGACCACCCATCCCTTGGCTCTCTCTCCCCTCTGATTCAAACAGAGCTACTTTTTTCCTTGTGCAGTTTACAGTCTTTGTCTGAGTTTGTGTTTGTTTTTGCCATTTTTTGCTGTCCATTTTCAAAGGGAGCTGGTGGGCAGGGCCTTGAGTTATTTCCTGACAAAGGATCTGCAGCCCAGGAAGTATTCCTGCTCAGTTATTCTGGACACAGCAGCTCCCAGGGTGATGCTTTATTCAGTTGACATAATGGCCAAGGACTTTGGTCAGGCCACGTCGGGAGCTACAGGCAGCACAGAACTCACCCTCACTTTTCCCGGGTCCAGAACACCCCTCCGATTTGTCACTGAGTTCCTAAAATTAACCTCCGGACTAGACCCTGGGCCGTGGTTGAGTTTGGGTCCCCAGACCCAGGATGTGCATGAGGGGACTGGGCTGCTCTGCCTGCCCTCTGTGGTGGCCCTTGAGAGGCCACACAAGGAGGAACCACTCCTCGTCGCCATCAAGATTCTGTCCTTGGTGGGTGCTGGTTTGAGGGCTACTGGGGTCCTCATGGTGGAGAAGCTGCTGCCTCATGCTGGGGCTCCATGCTCTGGGGTAGTGTCTCAGGGCGCTGGGCTCAGACATCTTTCTTGGCCCCTCCACACTGGACTGCTGGCCACCAGTAGCCATGACCTGCTCTGCCAGCTCCCAGTGCAGGTCCTGGCACTCACCACCCTTCCCCCCAGTGTGAGGCCGCCGGGAGCTTCCCCGATGCCCGGGTTCACTGAGGGAGTTGGGAATGTGGAAACGGGGTTGCCAGTCACCCCCAAGACTGCAGTTCTGCAGAGGAGGCTGGGCTGTGGGTGAGGGAAGGGGCTCACTCAGGTGGCAGAAATGGGGTTTCAACCCACAGCTTGTGTGGTTTGAGGATGACTGTCCCCTCCAAGTTTTGTGTTAAAGGGTTTGTCATGGGGGGGGGTCCACCCTCCTGAAGGGATTGACAGAGTCCCCAAGAGTGATGCATTTTGCAGCGTGGTTGCTATAAAGTGATGTTGCTTCTGTGGCTTGCTCTTGCTTCCTTTCCTGCCGTGCAATCCTTTCTGCCACGAGGCCCCGCCAGAAGCTGAGTAGCTGTGGGCACCGAGACCTTGAACTTCCAGTGCAGGTTCCAAACGAATCTCTTTGCTTTATAAGATGACCACATTGCAGGCATTCTGTCACAGCAGTGGGGAACATCCTTACTGCTCCACATTATTCCTATTTGCCTGCTCTCTGTTCCCCAGCATTAGACAGAACAGGAAGGGCAAACTTGTTAGTTCTGATGAGGGATTCAAAGCGTGAAAGCCTTGTGTTCTCCCTCTGGGTACAGGCTGAGGGGCATGCTGGCCTTCTCTCTCTCTATCAGCTGCTCATACCACAGTTGAGACAGTCATTGCCAGGCTGGGGCAGACCTGACTGTTTGGTGACTTCCTTTGCTCTGTCTAGTTGGAGTTTGGTTTCTTTGGAGACAGGTGAGGTTGGAAGGGGGTGGGGGGCAAAGGGGCAGGAAGCCCTTAGACCTTGGCCAGGCCAGGCTTTCTTATCTATAGCTGTTCAGTGTGCCTGGGCCCAGAGCCCATGAGACTGAGGCTGGGAGCACAGAGCTTGAGGCCTGAGGACTGGCCCTGCCTCTTGGCCTATGACCTAAGTTATTTACACCTTGTCTGACTCAGTTCCCTCATTTTTGAATATTAGCTATTATTATTATGTTGATAGATGACAGGTGAAGAAAAGTAGAATGTAGAAGTAGAATGTATTGTGGTATCAAATAGGAAACACGGCTGTACAAGGGGCCCACAGCCAGCCGGTCACCACGGTTATTGAGTAGCGGCCAGGGGAAGGTAGGAAGTGAGCCCTCTAGAGAATCCTGAGAGTAAGGGAAGAAACTAGAAAGAGATGTCTTCTGTGTGAGAGGCCGGACCCCAGTGAGTTGTGAGGAATCCTTAGGATCCCAGCAAACAAGCCCGAAGCTAACGTGGTCCTCAGGCTAAGCATCCTGCCCTCTTGGAATCTCCTGCACCCAGTTTCTGCCCAGACAGGAAGTGGCCCCAGATCGACTGGGGAGGGCAGGGGTGGGTTTGAAGATGGTAAGTAGGTGAGGCTGGGCCTTGGATCGGTTTAGGGAATGAGAAGAGGTGAAAGTGTGGTGGATTCCAGCCCCCATGGCTCCCCGAAATTCCCTAAGTATGTACAGTCAGACTTTCCCCTTCATTATCAAGCTCTGCTCAGGAATGGCTCTGCCACTCAGTTCAGAAACGTCTTTTGATGCCTCAGTGTTGCGCGCAGGGCCTGTGCTGACAGGGTGAGGATAAATGAGACGCAGGCCCCAAACCCAACAGTGATTCATTGCCTCAGTCAGTGCCCAAAGTGGAAGTGAGTGTTTGCATTGCAGTAGCAAGAGCAACGACCGATTTTACGTGTGAGTAGTTTAATTTACTAATTTACAAATGTTGAAAATATCTTTAGAATCACAATTGTCTCATGGAAGAAGATGGCTCGGTGTCGAGGGCACAGAGCCGACACAAGCCCTTTCCCCATACAACCTTTCAAAAGATTTCTGCTTTGATATTTCAGATCAGAATATCTCAATTAAAAAAACACAATAAGCTCCCACAGTACTTAGAGACCGTGACAGTCTTATGTGGAGGTACGTTTTGAGAATGTATTGCTCGCACCACAAAAAGACAGACATTCTGAATTTATTGAGCAAACTAAAGAGAAAGTGAAGTTTGCTGGAGCATTTTTTAAGGCCACTTGGGATAGGGAGCTGTGCCTTGCCAAACACTAATATGCTGCATAAAGTAAACATGCAGACAGAAACTTTGAGTTATGTGCCTCTTGACCAAAAGTATCTTTTTGATTTGTATCATGTATATAATGCTTATTAGAAATTATTCCTGTAATTTATAAGCGGACGAGGACGGGATAAAAACAGCTGCTCCTTACTGACCCTGACTTCTATGCTGAGCACTTGGTGCTGTGTCTCCTTCCCTGCAGGGTCACACCTGGGGAGGTAGAGGTACCCAATGCCAGGGGCAGATGAGGGCCTGAGCCTGACAGATGGACGGATGTCACAGGGGCATGTGCCACCCATCGTAGGGGTATAGGAACACCTGGCAGGAGTGAAGGGTTTTTTGTGGTTTTTGTTTTTTGTTTTTCTGTACTGGAGATTGAACCCAGGCCTTCATACTGAGCTATATCACGGCCCTTTTTAAATTTTGAACAGAGCCTCACTAGGTCGCCCAGATGAGGCTAGAAGTTGTGATCCTCCTGCCTTAGTGTCCCAGAGTGCTGGGATCATAGGTGTGCACTATCACGCTTGGCCAAGAGTGAAGGTTTCTTATGTCTGAGGCCATGGTGTGGGGTGGTGCCCATGTCTGAGGAAGGTGCCTGGGATCAGCCAAGCCCAAAGCTCATCTGCAGGTCAGCGACAGCGCACAGCCAGCTACTTTCCCAAGAGATGGCTGATCTGTGATCACTTCCCAAATCGCAGGCTGGCCAGCTCCATTCCGGGAGGTCAGAGGGAAGAGGGCCAGAGCTGTGCCAAGGCAGGAAGGCCACCTGCACTTCTCATCCAGGAGCAGTCCCTGTGAGAGGCAAGTGTTCTCAGGGACCGGGATCCTGGCAGTTCTGCATGGTTCTGGGCCAGAGTGGGGTTCAGGTGTGGGGGTGGGGTAGGGGGCCTGGCCTCAGTGAAGATTTTGATTGTTTTCTCTGCTTCGAGGTGGGAGGCAAGAGAGCAGTGGCACACCAGGTGGAAGGCATCTTATTTTATCAGTGCTGAGGGGGCAGCATCCCCGAATCCCACCCTCTCCCAGTGCGGCCAGCGGCTCTAGCACTGTCAGCCCTGCATCTAAAAGTAGAAACAAAACAAAGCGACACAATATGCCCAACCCTTCCTGTTCCTGCTGGGTCACCTTCCGCCTTCCAGCACACACTAGGATTATTGACAGCCAGACTCCAGGACTGTGTCACTGACAACACCTCTGGAAGGGCATTCTAGTGGCCCCTTGTCTGGACAAGGCCCTGCATGACGAAAACAATGAAGACAAAGCAATGATGTTGATGACACTTATTTTTCAGTCCCAAGACCATGTGAATTAAATATTACTTGGTTATAAAGGGAATTTTGCTGAAAACAAGTTATTAAAATGTGTGCCTCCAACGAAAGCAGACTTACACCTGCTGACGGCTGCTCTGATTGCTCAGATTGAAGTCCCACCCTCGGAGACACGAATGGCCAAGGTGTTGCCTGTGCCCACACTAGCTGGTGGCAGAGGGAACCATCCCAGGCCTCTTTCTGACGTGTGTGTCCCGGCCTCTCCTTTGCTATGTCTTAGTTTCAGTGTGGATTGCAGAGTCCCTGCCAGGCATTACCATTTGGCAAATGGCCCAAACCATAGTGGTTTAAGGCAGCAGTGGTTCTCTTGTTTTCTGCCAGTATCTGGGGCTGTGCCCCTCTGAGAGCTCCCAGGTGGGCATTGGGTCAGCTCTTCTGCTGGTTGCAGGTGCTCCTGGGACTTGGCCATGTGGCTCATGTGCCTCACATTGTGGCCCCTGGAGCCACGCAGATGCTGTGGATCCTTGCGGCCTGTCTCAGAAGTCACTGCATACCTTCCCCCAGAATCTCTGGTGAAGCACATCATGGAGACCAGCCCAGATTCAAGGGGAGGGTACTGAGCCTGCTTCTCCTGGAGCTGTGTCCAGGGCACTGTGGCCATCTCTAATCTGCCACAGGAGCATAGGGAAAAGGGCAAGCTGTTAGGTGAAACAAGTGAGCTTGAGAATCACTGCAGGGAGGGGTCAGGGCCACACAAGACTGAGCTAAAGATGACCAGGAGAGGTTGGTGGCAGAGGTTTAGGCTCCAGGGACTCAAGGAGCAGGAGAACATGATTCCCGTCCTTCAGGCCTCATATGCCATTGGACAGAGGCATTAAGCAGAGTTGTTCACATTGTGAGTGATAGTGCTGAAGTACCTCTTAGTTCATGAATCCATCTACTCACTCACTCATCTACCCCTGACCCATCCACCCACTACCTATCCATCCATTTACCCATCCATCCACCCATCCACCTCTGACCCATCTACCCACTATTCATATATCCATATGTGCATTAATTTAAGAAGTATTCGCTGAGGTCCTGGGCCAAGATCTCTTAAATTACTGAGCTGATATTCTAATGAGGGAGAAAGAAACCATTCCAGGTAGTGATATGAAGAAAATAAGATGGGAAAAATGGAGAAGAGCAAGGAGAGGGATGGGGAGGGACTGCATGTAGTTAGCATGATGAGTGGAGTTCTCTCAGAGAATGGACAGATGGGACGATCCTGAAGGATGGTCCAGGTCCAGCCTGAGATGATCTCTTTCAGGCAGAAAGGTCTGAACATGCACAGGTCTTGGGGCATAAATTGCCTTGCATTGTTCAAAAAACCAATAGTAGGGCAGTGTGACTGGAGGCCTGTGACCGGGTGGAGGGTGTGTGGTGTAGGAGGGAGGCCTGACTTGACTGCAGCAGTGAAGAGCTCAAGGGCTTGGGCCACCTGGGCCACTGTGCCTCTTGTCACAGGTGAAATGCCAGTTGGGTCTCGAGGAGAAGAAATTGCGCTGGGAGCAGGAGAGTGGCCAGGGTCAGGTGGGAGGCAGAGAAGGTAACTATAAAGATCACAATGATCACAGATGTTTATTATCCTTGGCACAGGCCCCTGGAACCCTCCTGGCCCAGTGTAAGGCAGGCGCTCTCATTCTTACTCCATGGAAGGGTAAAACACTCCATGGTCTGTGGCCTCTGCGGCTTGTTAACCTCAGGGTACCCCGGGCCGTTTAGGGGGAGGTACTGTACCTAAATCAGCTGTTGGAATCGCAACCTCCTGGCTCAAATTTGACAGTTAAGCATGTGGAAGGGCATAGGAAGGCCGTGGCTCTGGAAGTCAGTCCCCGTTGGTCCTGACCGGGAGGAGGAGGCCAGTGTGCTCGGAAGTGGGGCTGCAGTAAAGGTGACTACCTTCCCATGGGGATCACTGTGGTCATGCGGTGGCTGGGAGTCTGCACCGCATTCTGTGTTCTGCATGATTTGGCAGTGCCAGCTCTCACACGAGGGAGGACAGGGCCTCTGAGTGAGCTGGGTGTCCTCCCAGGGCCTGGACATGGTGCAGGGCAGCAGGACAGAAGGCCTAGGGCGAGGTCCAAGAGAGCCGGCTGGTCCTGAGCTCATACGTCTTCTCATCTGACGGGATTTGTCCATGTTGCTTTCTGAGAGGCTCCCGGGTCATGTGAATATGAATGTCCCGCACATGGACCATGGTCCTGTCTGCTCACTGCTCTGTCTCCCAGCATCTGTTCTCACTGCCCATGCTCTCTGTTTGATTTCCTTTTTGTCCTTGGCTAAACTTAAAAATGTTTGTCTGTTTTATTTTTTGTCTGTTTTTATTTATTGTCTGTTTATTTTTCTTCTCCAGTAATTTCCCGTTTTAAAAAAATCTTAGGTTTACATATTTTCCTATTTATTTTGGTTTATCTTTTATTACCTTACACCAAGTGCTTAATTAATTCCTCTTTTTTATTTACTTCTAAATAACCACTTAATTCTGTAAAATTTCCTTTATGTATGAGGAAACAGGGGAATAGATCCTTCGCACACTGGAAGGGGATTAAGAGTTGGAGGGAGGGGAGGGAGAGAGGACAAAAACTGAATTGCAACGAGTTATGTTTATACCAACTCCTCGCCATGAGTGTCATCACTATGCGCTGGAAACAGGGACTGATTAAAACAAAAATTAAAACCATAAACAAATTCCAGTGGTTTCTGTATGAGGCACCCTTAATGCAGATCATTTTCTGTTTCGTTTTCTTTGCTTAGCTCCAGGTGTTCTTGAAAGGTCAGGGACTCAGCCATCTTGGCTCTTTGGTAGACAACCTCTGCAGGTGGCCCACTCCCTTCCATAGGTGGCCTAGCATCCGCATATATTCTGTTCATACCCTCCCTCTACTTTGCACCCTTTTTAGGTTAGCTACAGTGTCTAACACGACGTGAACGCTGTGGAAGTAGCTGCAAGGCTGCAGCACTCAGGAAATAATGACAAGGAGGGACATTTCGACACATTCAGTGGGCAGGGTGGATGCCAGCCTGGACAGGGACCCACGGGAAGTGCTCACTGGGTGTGTGACCTGTGATATGTACCTGGACAAGGGGCACGTGTGTGTGGGGGACATGGGGCACATGGTCCCTCTGGACCCAGCCCCTGGGGCCAGCACGAGGACTAGGCTGTCTTCACTTGGGGTCACTGAGAGTGAATGACGGAGAGAGGAGGAGGCAGCCACTGAGGGAAAGATGCTGAGCTGGAGCACGTGGGATTTGGGGGGGCTGTGGGGCTTCCTCTGGAGGGGTCCAGTAGACAAGTGGGAGCATCAGTGACACCCTGGAAATGGGGCTTGAGGTCTTGAAGACAAGGCAGGAAGTGGGTCCTCCCAACTATGACAGGCGCCATGGTGGTGGGGATCCATGGGGCTGCTCATGTTTACAAACAGCAAACAAGGCAAGGGACCCTCGAGGTCAAGGTCAGAGTGAGCACAGCCAGATCCCTTGTGTCCTTTGTCTGTGAAGGATGATCTAATTCAAGGGCAATGAGGACTCTGGCAGCAGCTCGCAGTGGTGTTTAAGGCAAATGACTCGGAACCCTGGTGTCCATGGCTGGGCTGCTCCCTGCTGGAGCAAATTCTCCTGCACAATCAGCTGTGCCCTGTATTTCCTCTTTTCTGGATTAGATCTGTTCCCAGGGAAAACAATCCACTTCTCAAGCCTTCAGTTTTATGTACTGCTGATCTATTACTTTATTTCTCTAATTGCCTTCCCACAGTGAATGGCTTTTACTACCTGCAACTAAAAACAACCCCCGGATTTCAAAGCACAAGGTCACTTGTTTACAACAAAGAAAGGCATTTGTGACCTGGTGGGAAGGGAAGGAGAGGGCAGAGCTGACCTCCCCACTCTGAGGACACCAGCTCCATGGTGATGTGACACGTATTCACTTGTCGGCTAGTGGCATGGCCTCTGCTGTGGATGGGACTGTAAAGCTCCTCACCACATTGGAAGCTAAGCTGCTGCTTGTTTCTGCATCCTTGGGCCCCAGGTGGGCAGAGTGACATGAACCAGCTCAGGCATGACTTTCCGGAGTGTCAGGTTTGCTCCTCAGAGAGCAGCAGCTCCATGCGGCGGGCAGCCAATCGTAGCCCTGCTGCATTTAATTAAAGTAATTTTCCTACTCAGCTCCAGATGTGGAGATGAGATTCCATTTTATTGTTCATAGAATGGTCCCTCCAAGTGTACGTCACCAGAATGGAATGCAGCCACACATTGAATGTGACAGGTCTGTGTCTTCTGAGGGAAGAGCTGAGGCTGGAACAAGTCCCAGGCCTTTCTTACTGTGGTCTTATGATTTCTAGAAGTGCCTCGTGAGGCGATGGAGCCCATGGACAATGTCACACAGAAGAGAAGCAGTGGAAAGTCACAGGCTCCTGTTAGGGAAGAAAGGCTTTGGTCCCTGTTATGGCTTGCATCTAGATGGTCCCCTAAGGCCTCACACGATCATAATGTTTTTTCAGAGGTGGCTGAATCTACAGTGTGTGATGTTGGGATTAAGCATGAGTGATTACTAAATCAGTCTACTGATTGGTTTGGCACCGCCCTACTTCTGGTAGCTTAGATAGAATATAAAAGGGGCAGAAAAAAGCTGCTAAGGACCCTTGCTTGCTTTTGCTGCCTCCTGCCCACCATGAACTGTTTTTCCCTCTTGGATGCCCCTCTTCCATGGCACCCTGCCTTGGAGCCAGCAAATTATGGACTGAAACCTCTACAAACTGTGAGCTAAACTTTTCCCCCTTTAACTTTGGGTGTCAGGTATTTTGTCTCAGCAAGAAAAGTAACTAAGACAGTCCCCCAGAAGACCCAGCCTGCATCTCCTTCCGCTCTTTGCAGTTAGTGGGTCACTTTTAAGTGAACCCCCAACCCCCTTGCTGGTCTGCACAGCTACTGTTATGTTGCTGGTATGGATGGAGGATGCCCAAAGCCTAGTAAATCTACTTCTGGGCTCTGTGAGGGTGTTTCTGGGAGAAGTGGGATGGGCTGCCCCACCACGAGGACGGCGCCACCCAGCCTGTGAGGACCTTGGTGGACTGAAAGGTGGGAAGAGGGCAGATTCTTTCTCTTCTCGATATGGGCTGTCCATCTCCTGATTCCATCCAAGTCCAGATGCCTGTGAACCAGAGGGAATCACTCCATGGCCTCCTGTACCTCTAGGCCAGACACTGGATCATGGGACCTCCCAGCACCCAAGCACATGGACCAATTCCCATAGTAAATCTCTCCCCACATCTATCTACAGCTGGCACGCTCTTCTCTGGAGAAGCCTTGTGCTCTGGAAGCAGCGATGTCATCAGTGAGTGGGTGTGGAGAGTCCCAGGACTTGGGGCTTGATGGCCCAGGCCCTGCCACCTGGGTTTCCTTCATGCTGTCTTCCCAGGAGGTGACTGCCCTGCTGGAGGCCACTCAGTCTCAGGACCTCCCAAAGGGATGCTGCTCAGGGCTGGGGATTTGAGCTGCTGAGAGTACCTTGCTGATAGCATCTTGAAGAATCCCTGTTCTGGGAGTGCCTCTCCCTTTTGTTATAGTTCCTTCTCCTAGAGGAACGGAGCAAACAGAACATCCCTTTCTAAGGCCACCTCTTAGCATCCAGGGATCCCAGTGATGGGGCAGATTCTTGTCCTCAGAACAAGGATCGTGAGTAGGAAATGGAAGGACAGACACCAAGGATGGGCTCACTTGTTTATACTTCAGGGACAGTGAGGCACCAGACAAGAGGGCACATTCAGATGTCCTGGCAAGACCCAGGCTGCCATGTCACTTTCTTCTGATTATTGTTCTGCCCTAGGTTGAAGTTCCTGGCCTATGGCACCCATGAAGATTTACACTGCCAAGGGGGAAATCACAACTCTAGCGCCCTCCTCCTCCTCCCTGCCCTGGCCCGTGTGCTTGGTCTGCAGAGGCCTCCATCCGCCAGTATCTGACCCCGGGCAGCCTGGTGTAGGCTGAGACTCCAGGATCATCCAGAAGCCGGGGACACACAAGCCATACCATGGAGTCAGTGTTTCTTGCTCTTCATTTCTCATGCCTGGCCTGGGAGATAACACAGATGTGGAGAACCGTGTCCGTGGGAGTGACCAAGGAGTGGGGCCAGGCAAGAAGAAAATGGGCCTTGCCTTGTGGGGTCCACGAAGGGCCCAGCTGTGGTGAGGGGGTTTCTGCCTCTGGAAGGGAGGCTGGTGAGACTGTTGGCATGGAGCTATCCTCAGTACCAGGAGTGCCAGGCTCGTGAGGAACACCACCCTGTACAGCTGGTGAAGGTCACCTGTGTGTGGTAGTGGCCCAGACCCTGATTTCCACAGAGGAAACACAAGCACCATACATGCGTCACCAGAGTCGGGCTGGGAAGCTATTGTAGCGTGGCGAGTGTCTCTGCGGGTTGTCCTGGGGTGACAGACACCAGGACTGGGGCATGTAAACAGAAGTGAGGTTGTTTTACATAGTTCTGGAGGTAGAAGCCCATGGTTGAGGGGCACATCTGGGGAGGTTCCTGCTGTGATTCAGGTGTGAGAAGGACAGGGCTCAGCTCCTCCTCCCAGCAGGAGCCACCCCCGCAGCAGCACCTGCTCCCACCCTGCGCAGTGCTGCCATGGGGTCCAGGCCCCAACATGATACTTCGGGGGTTGCAGTGAAACCATAGCACAGGCAGGCCAGTCAGTGAGGGCGACATCTGCATGGGGACCAAGACACAGCCAAGGAACACGCTCTCTGTGGCCCTGTAGGAGGGTGACAGGCTGGGGTCCATGCTGGACTCCAGGGAAGGGTATAGGATGGCACTGCCCTGGTGTGACCCCTCTCTCACCTGTATGCCCAGGGGCACTGTCCATGGGTCAGCCCTGGGCCCTGGGCAGTAGAGTGTGCAAGTGAAAACATAGGCCAGACAGTCACACTGAACTTCAGATGAATGATAAATACTTTTTAGAAGTAAAAATATTAAGGTTGATGAGAATATTAAAATGATTGTGAACTCGAGCACAAAAGTAGGTAGAGAAAGGAAAGAGGCTACAGGCCTCACTGTTAGGTAGGGGGAGGTGCCTCGGCGGACTCCTCGGTGGCTGGGCTGCCTGAGCTATCTGACCATGGCCTTCACCCTGCACCTGTGCACCCTGTGCACCCCAGCTTCACACAGAGCCCCGTCTGTCCACACGTGAGGACCGACCCAGCCCTATCTGCAGACACTGGTGGGGTTGGCCTGTCTGGTCCTTTCCCTCTGCAGAATTCCCAGCAGCCATGACCACTGTGGCCCCTACACCTGACCCTGGAGCTGGCATGGCTGTGTGCAGAGCAGGGGCCTGTGGTCAGGTGAGCTGTGTGCCACCTGGGGTGCAGGAGCAAGTCTCTGAGCCAGGACAGCAGTGCCTTAACTTAGCTAAGGCAGATACAAGAAGGGTTCGGCATCTAGGACGTTGTGAGGAGTAAGGGAGTTAGTGTAGAGAAGGACATTAGTTACATTCCTGGCCTGCAGCAATGCTTTAAATCCTTCCTAAAATATGTTGTATCTGTTTGGGGCCAACTATATTACAGGTGACTTTAGATGAGGCAGCAAATCAGAGGTGGAGCCATGACTATCAAAACACTGCCCAGACCCCAGCTGATTTATTTCAGCCACAGCAATGAGTTCCTGTTATTGTAATGAGTCACAGTGTGCGTGCACCCAGATGCAGGGTTCGGATCATGGGGTGGCCGCACAGCTCGTGTAACAAGAAGCAGACACTTGCAATGTCCTAATGAGGCCGGTGGCCGCTGGACCTGCAGCTGTGTCACACAACACAGCCCGGAATGGAATCCAGTTATTTAATGGAATATTTTTCCTAAATGATAAGGCACTGCATACGGTTCTTTTCCCATTGCGTAGTGATTCCTTCCAAAGCAAACATCTTAAAGATTTTTAACGGAGGTTGGCAAATTCAGCTTGCCTGAGTATAAGAATGTTGAAGCCATCTGCTAGAAAATCAGAGGTCTGCCATATAAAACAGCAGAACTGGACTGCTCCAGCTGATTTAATCATAAAATACCATTTCCTGAACCCGAAGGGAAATGTTTCTACTTGGCCAGTAGGGCTTTCTGGAGAAAGGCAGTATATATTTGCAGAATGGTATATTAGTAATTTTGAATTTCAAAGAGAAAACAGAGCAGGGAGTCTTGGAAAACAAACATCGAAAGGGTCATCATTTCAATACTTTGCAGATGACAATGAAAGAAAAGTTTTTGTTAAAACTGATTTAACATAAGGGCTGGGGATTTAGCTCAGTGGTTCCGCCACCTGCCTTGCAAGCAGAAGGACCCGAGTTCGATCCCTGGTACCAAAAAACAAAACAAAAACAAAAACAAAAACAAACTGATTTAACAGAAATTGAGAATTATAGCTACAATTTTGAAGGCAAGTAATTGAATTGCACTGTTTGTACTTTATTTCGTACACATTTAATAATTAAGCATTTTTCTGTACCATGAGAATGAAACCTAATGCATCAATGTGATGCCAGAGTCAGGAGCCAAGGTAGGCAGTGCACACAGCCTTGTGTTCTCCTGATGTGGGGTATGGGTGTGAGGAGAATACACACGCACATGCACAGACATGTACACACATGCATGCAAGGCACACGTACACACATATATAACACACCCTCACACATACATACACACATGCACACACACACTGGATACACACAGGGACACACATGCACACCCACGTATCTTTTTCTTACCAGAATCTTGTTTAACCACTATCTAATTGGTTCTGGAAGGCAGGCTCCCCACTACTTAGCACAGGTTGAACTTCTCTTATTCTGGTATTAGTTGACAGGTGTTTTCCCAGTGTTTGTGTATAAAATGGTGCTCAGGGAACAAGCAGGGTTTTAAATGTGCCCCATTCCCATATTTGAGAAAGAGTTTATTATATATATTTTCCATGTTAATTAGTAGTTAGGAATTCCATGCTAACTCTTAACTCCTTAGACAAATATCCACACATTTTTAATGAAATCGGTTGTATGCATGTGGCTAATGTGGTTGTGTGCAACTACTAATGAATGTGTTTTTAAGAATGGGCCTTGGAACTAAGAAAGAGTCTCAGCATCGTGTTGGGTGTTTATTACCCCACTGAAGGGCGATCAGGTAGGAAGAGCAGCAAGCGCCCTTCCCTGCTGACTTCACACACAGCCTGGTCCTCCAGGCTGGGTGCCTCTGTTCCCACATGCTCCCTCACCTGTCACTGTGTCCCTAGCCCAGCTCTCTGGGCCAGACTGAGTGCGTGCCTAGCTCCCCAACTCAGAACGCAGGCCAAGATCTTATCAATCAGGTCTCTCTCCTTGTCACTTTCCATTCCTTCTTTGGTCAGCTTTTCACTTTAATGCCAGATTCCCAAGTGTAAGTGGAGGGTGGGTGGGGCAAAAGTGGTGTTCCCATCTTGAAGTTCAACACCAGCATTTCCTCCCTGGGTGCCCAGCAGCACTTGTGTTTCTGGAAGGACTGCAGCATCACTCAGCTCTTAATCTGGACAAAGCCAAAGTGTTTCCCTGGAGTTCACAGAGGCATCAGCGGTCCCTCCTCAGGTGGTTCCCACGTGTGCCCTGGGCCTCATCAGATGGCAGCACATGCTGAGATTCTGCCATGGCCCTGAGTCTCTAGGGTCTGAGATTTAGGTCTCCCTCCAGGCCTTGGCTGGCTTCTCTCAACTGTAGCTGGGATTTTCCTGTCCTCAATACAGCACCCTTGTTGCACAGGGAGAGCCAGGTAATCCTCTCCTTCCCAGACTCATCATGGCCCAGGAAGGCAAGTGAACATCGCTATGGGGATCACACGCCTCTTCATTTCCTCTCTATGGCTGGTAAGGAATAGGTCCATTCTGTAGCAGCCCAAGGCTTGGGAACCAACCTAGAAAATCCAAGAATTCATCTTGGGAACTTGATCTGCCTCTGTGCCTTGGGTCGCATAAGGTTACTTTTCACCATGGATTACAACCCAGAGCACTGACCAGTAGGTGCATTTATTACACTATCCTGGGGTTCACCACACAAAATAAGAGCCCAAAACTCTGGCGGTGATGTGAAAACCAGTGTGAGAATTAAGCTCAATTGTCAACTTGCTTGGCTTGGGAGCCACTCAGGGGATTAGTACAGCCCATTCTGGGGGTATCTGATGTGTCATAGGCCATAGACTTGGGCACCATATCTGGTCCCTGAACGCTTCTTCTCTGGAACTGTTCCCCTGGTCCACTTACCATGAGCTGAACAGCTTTGTTCCACTAGGCCCTTTTACCATGATCTTCCTGCCTTGGAGCTGCCTGACCATGGACTAGAACCTCTGAAACTGTAAGCCAAATCCTCTTCTTTAACTTTTGGGTATCCAGTGTTTGGTCCCCATGACAGGACAGCTGACTCATACAACCAGTACTTTTAAACACTTAAGTCTTATATGCAAAATGGTATCTAATAAATAAGTAGTTTCTAATAGAAGACAAATATATTAGCAAAACACTTTACCTACTAGACCTGTGCAGCATTCCAGCAGCTACAGACTTCAATGTTAACTTTCAACTCAGCTCTCGGGAGCAGAACTCAAGTGGTAAGAGGAGAGTTGACCCCCAGGTTTCGAGCTTCTGACCTCTGGTCACTGCTGCAGTTCCAGGTCAGGCACTAATAGTGTTCACATAGTGTCTGAAGAAATTTGCCCATAGATGAGACAGCTTCTTTATTATTTTCACTTTTGATGAATGAATATCTGCGAGAGGGCTTGCTGGGACAAATGGCCAATGCCACCTCTGTTGCAGGCGGCATCAGGGGGGCCATGCCGTGGTGTGGGCTTCCGGGCTGTGCTCCTGGGGCCGTGGCTGCTCGTGCTGTGCTGACCTTGCCAGTGGTGAGTGGCTTCACTGTGCTTTATTACAAGTCATCTGCCCTCGTTTGGTTTTTTTTGGTACTGGGGATTGAACTTAGATCCTTGCACTTGCCCAGCAGGCCACGAAACGTGAGCTAAATCCCTGGCCCTGCCCTCTTGTTTTAACCTTACACACATCTGCCTCCCACCAAACTTTCTGCTCATATCTTCTTCCCACTTTGGGGGAATAGTCCATCTTTTCTTACTGATTTATGACACTTGAAAATTTAATGATAACGTGAATATTTTTCTGACATGTGGCTTAAAAACACTTCTCTAGTTCACTATGTGCATTTAAAGGTTATACTAATATTTCACAACCCTCATCTTTTCCTCCTGCTCCATTCCCAGGTTACTTTGCTCCAGTTTCTGTCTGGTTTCTGCAGTGTCTCCCACAGAGCCATCGCTGCTGAACATTCTCGGTTTCTGAGGCAGCAGCTTGGCCTGCTCTGCTAGCAGTGCTTCTTGGAGGAAGAGGGAGGCTGTTTGCACATCATGTTATGATGTTGCTTTTGGCTTTAAAGATTCTACTCCCATGTGCCATGACCTCTTTTTAGATTTACCTTGATTACGGAAAATATCAAACATGCATAGAAGTAGGACAAACAGTGTGATGAACCCTCACTGGGTCATCTCTTGCTTCGGAACCATCCATCCATGGTCACTCACTTCATCTGCTCCTTTTTTTTATTGCCTAGGGTATTTAAGGCAAATCCTAGCTATTATATTTCTCCCACAAATAACTCAGTCTCTATCTCCAACAGGAAAGGATTTAAAAAGCAATCATTACGTTATCTTCACATGTCACACAGCAATCATCAATACTATAGAAGGCGATGGTGTAAACTTTACAGCAATGCTGTGCTTTGGCGGTGCAGAAAGGTGCTGACTAGGCCCCCACTGCTCTGGCTTGGTCCCCTCAGGGTCAGTGACCTTTAACCCTTCTCCCTCCCTGTCTCACGGGTGCATGTGGGTCATGGTCCTTGTACTTTAGTGTGTGTTGTGTGTCTGAGATTTAGCTGACGGCACTGTCATTGAAGACATGTTTTTAAAATATATATGTATATATATATATATTTATTGGTACATTTTCGGTATAAAATACATTTACATTTATCATTGGGTGTTTGTACCTGTACATGAT
>NW_004624922.1:924900-945912 GCF_000247695.1 Heterocephalus glaber
AGGAAAGAAGGGAAAGGAAAAATGATGAGAAATGGAAAAAATGGAAATAAAGTCTTTGTAAATAGGGAAGGGTGGAGGGGGTGAAGGGAGGGGAAAAAAATATGTCCCTAATACCCTAACTTTCTCCCACAAGGCCCCACCTCCTAGAACCCCCCTCAATAAGTCCTTAGGCTACAGACTGAGCCTTGAACACACAGCCTTGGGGACACTTACAAAATGACAGCACTCTGAATTGGGGGTCCAGGGGTCCTGGAACCATGGGTACAGAGGGATGGCTATGTCATGGAGCTGAGAAGGGACACTGCACCCAACCTGAATCCTGGGCCACCCACCCCTCTGCTGCCTCTTCGGAGTCCACAGGTTTCCCTTCTTCTTCATCCCTCACCCCTACCTCAGCCTCCTCTGGGGCTCCTGCACTTCCTGCATGTGAGGCGCCCCCTCGTCAGCTCTCCAGGTGCTGAGGCCCCAGCTTCCTCGAGGACGCTCTGCAAGGCTTCAGTGTCATCTCCGTCACCACTGTCACTGCACCTGAGACCATGTGGACAGTCATGTGTGACCACACGTGCTCGTGAGCAGCTCTCCCTCCTGGGCCTGGCTGCTGGGAAGCCTTGGCTTTTGTTTGCCACAGGAAGACAACTGAGTACAGCCCTTGTTTAACCTGGCTCTCACTGCAGAGAGGAATTGTCACCAGATGAGTCACCCCAACATGCTGGCTGGAGCCAGGCTCTGGCTCCCGGGATGTTTACCAAGGAATGACTTTGTCCATGAATGCTCTTAGGAAATGACAAGGGACAGAAAATTGTCATTGTTTCTGCTTTAAAACTGGGGGCCTGGAAATCAGCCAGTGCTCAGGAGAGTGGAGTTCGTGTCTCCTGTGCTGTTCAGAGTCATGTAGAAGAGTGCCTCTCGGTCACAGAGGTGGCCTGCTGTCAGTACAGGTGCCACCGCACTGCCACCTGCATCACCTGTCACCAACAGGGCTGTCCACTTGTCCTACTCACAGGCGTGGGGCTCAGGCTCATGGCCAAGGGAAGGGACGGGTAGACTGAGTTGCCTGCTTGCCTGTGCCCTGGTGGTTCTGAGCCAGGCTGGCTTCATTCCTGAGTGGTTGGTACCCTGTCTCCATGCACTGTGGGTTAGGCTTGGTGACTTTTGACTTGTAAATAATGGAGGCCCCAGGACATGTAGGGCAGTGCCTGTGACATGGACCTGGACTTCAGTCGCTCACCGACTTAGCTTCAGAGCTGGCAGAGCAGTGAGGACCAGGGGTCTCGTCCTCCCTGCCTGGTCTTGGATGCAGATCCAGGCTGCTGTCAGCTCACCCTGGCCAGAGTGTGCCTTACCTGTGTCTGCCTGCCCAGCTGGGCCAGCACGACCCTGCCCCGCATTAGCTCTGATGTCGAGGCCCCGTGTCACACTCTTGGGCATTTCTGGGGCCAGCTGGTGCACAGGTGGTGTGCAGTGTATGCCCATGTCCTGTAGGCTCCCACGGTGCCCGCATGCCCTCCCTCAGCTGGATTGTAGGGGTTGTCGCAGGCTCCTTTGGTCTTCTTCCCCCCATGACCTTGGAGGTAACCTCTGAGACATCACGGAGTGGCCACGGAGCTGGCCCGGCTGCCCTGAAGCTTCCTGGAGCCTGGTACCTGGCAGCATCTCCTGACTGCTGTCCTGAGGGACTTGCTGAGGCCTTGGGCATGGAGGAGACAGGAGAAGGCACCCAGGTGTCTGTTGTGGTCATGAGAATCCACAAAATATGCAGCCTGGGATGAGGACCCTGTTTTCTCCAAACCTGACTGCTTGGAGAAATGAGTTACATGGGACACTGAGAGATGGACAGTGTGTCAGTGTCTTAATTAGCATGTCGGGTAACCATTGGATTCTTCTTTTCCCTATTCCTGCATGTTTACCAGCTGTTTCTACTTCTTTATGCCAAGTCTTCCTCACTGATGACCACTACAGGAAGTAGTGAGGTGAGTGAGTCCTGGAGACCCGGTGCCACCCTGGGGACTGAGCTGGGGAGACCTTGCTGTGTCCCTGAGACTTGCCGAGGGCTGATCTCTGTGGCTGCACCAGGCATGGAAGATGGTGATTGTGTTACCTCGCTTGATCATGGAAGTCATCTCACACCGTGTGCACAGCACAGTGGTGGGTTGGGAGCCTTTAGGGTAGAGTGTGTGTATGGATTGATTATCCTCAAATAAAACTGGAGAAAACCCACGCACACACCTGCAGACACATGCATACATACATGCGCACACATACACCTGCGCACACATACAAATGCATATATGCACACATACAGGAAACAGAAGAGCCCAGCCCAGCTCCTTCCCTGGCCCCCTGACTCCCGACTCTGTCTTCTCATATTCTCGCCATCTCAGATGCTGTGGCCCCTGGTGTCCCCTTCCCTTCCTCCTGTCCCCAGCCCTTTCCAGCTGGCTGTGACCCTGACACCTGTGTGGGAGCCATGTCCTCCACCCAGGGCCCATTGGAGCCTCACCTGCATCTCTCTGGCCTTCCATGTCGACTCCCAGCTGGCCACCAGCCACCACACACCGCTGCCTTGGCTCCTGAGAGCCAGGTCTGTGAGCCGTATTTACTTTACGTGATGTTCACAGGGACCTGAAGCAACTGCCCAAGCACTGCTCTTAGGAATTCCTGGGTGTGCATCCTGGGCATGGGGCCCCCTGCACCCCATCAAGCTGCTATCTCTTTCCCAAATCCAGCTTTCTCTTTCCACCTGCATTGTCATCCTTGATTCTGTGGCCATGAACTCGGTGGCTGTGACTTGGCCATTGCTGCCTGTTCCTGTGGCCCAGCCCTGCACTGCCTCATCTCTCACTGCATGGTGGAGATCCCAGCTGAGAGGATTTCCAGCTCCCCTCAAGCCACCTGAGCACAGATGTGACCTTCCCTGGACACAATTCTCACCATGTTTCCCTTATAGTCCAAGTCTCCATGTCCCCTCCGCATGCAAGCCAAGGTATTCCAGACCTCCCAGCACTTGGGCTTGTCTCCCAGCACAGCCCTGGGAACCCTCTCTCCTTCTTTGCTTCTCGTCTGGGTAGCTTTTGACACTGCCCACCACAACTCTGAGACTACCCCCTTACCCCAGAATCTCCATGCTCTCCCATTTCCTTCCATCCAGGGGTGATGTCTGGAACCCCCTGCCCAGCCCTGGAGCCATCTGTCCTTTTCACGGGGAGCTCTGCTCCGCCCACCTCATTTGGACCCAGGTTATGGAGAGATCTGTGGGCAACCAACAGGGCCATCGAAGACTCCTTCTAGAACCTTCGCAGATCACCTGGAGGGAGGAAGCGTTCCTCTGCCATGAGCTCGTCCCTTCTCAGCACCTGCTGGAGGATAAAGGTCCTTTCCTTTGACACAGCCCTGCATCATGTAGACGTGGGTGAGTGGCCAGGTAGAAAGACTGGAGGTGTCAGGTTGCAGCCCTGGCTGGCGCCTTTGGCCTCTGTCCTGATCCATCCAGTTTTTGGCTGAGGGAAGAGGCAGGTGGGGCAGAGACTTTTCTGGGGTCCTCAGTGTGCCCTATTTGGGACAGGAGGGGCCCCTGGATCCCAGTGAGAGGTTCCTCCTGACAGCCTGTGTGCTGTCTCAGTGGCTGGGCCTTGACCTTGGTGGGCCTGGCCCTTTCCCCTGGGCCCGCTCTGTCTTGTCCTCCCTGTGGTCCTCCTGAACTAGGCAGCCTCAGACCCTCCTTGGGCAGGCGGATGGGCTTCTCCCCCAGCCAGTAGCACCTTAGTGCTGGAGGCGATTACTGGAAATATTTAAGGAAATCTGAAGCAGTTTCCAGTCACACCCTTCATACTTCACCAGCAATAAATCTAGCCTTCCTGGAGGTGGGTGCTTGGCTCTGTAAATTAGGAATCTGTTTCTAAGGAGGAAGATTTCACAGGCCCCAAGGTTCCCTGCGATCCGCTCACATTTCAAGTGTGAGACCAGAGTTGTTCGGGGGTGGGGTGGGGATGGGGATGGTCCTGAGTGGGAGGAAGGGGTCCCTGGGGAACCAGGGCTGTGGGCTCGGTGTCACCTCTACGTCCCCATGTCCCTTTGTGCTCTTTCTTCCTCTGCCCAGGGGCCCTAGGTCAGCTGGCCTAGTTGCCTGACCTCAGCTCTCTCTGGGCCGGGCCTACCCTTTCCCTGGATCACTGGAACATGGGCTCAGCGGGGCTGCTAATGGCTAGGCTTCGTTCTCTGCTCCATACCCCTGTAGGGTCTCGGGTGTAAAGGCCCTAGAATCTGCATGTTCATCTCTGCTGGGAGATTTTGATGCATAGGAAGGGTTTCAAACTGATCTGTTATATGCTAGTTTGTGGGGTCCGAGCTCCATTTCAAACACTCGGACCTCGGCCTATTGCTCACAGCATCTAGCTACAGAACAGGCCTCAGAGTGAGAGAGAGCAGTCCCTGCCCCAGGCCCTCCTTGCCTGGCCCATGGGCGCTGTGCTCAGGGGCAGGCGGTCAGGCCAGCATCTCCTCCGTGGCCTGGTCTGGGCAGGAGAGACATGTTCTGGGTCAGGGAGGAGTGTCACTTTGACGAGCATGGGAGCTGCCCGGTGGGATTAAAGCCACTTCTGGGGCGTCTGGGTGGGCCGTGGGGGTGTGGTCTGTGGTCAGCGTCCGGGTCAGCTCTGTCACTATGGAGGTGGGATGGTGGGACAGCCTCCACCAGGCGGCCATTCCCCCCATTTTCCAGGGTGCCAGCAGGGAGGCTTTTTTGTTGTTTTTAAAGTTAAGGATATCATTGTTTTGGATAGAAACAAGACAATGTAAAAATCTATCCTTGTGAATGTTTTATGCACAGGTATCGTCTGATAATGATATTTTCTTTCAGAACAAGAGTATATGCTTAATAAATGTGGAATGAAGTTTAACTTGTGTTATAATTCTGTAAGGCTTATACGCCTGCAAATCCACGTCTGGCTGTGCTATGATGCCACCATCCAGCTTCTGTTCTGTCGCAGGGACACAGGATGAAGGTTGTTTTTAGGGTTTACCAACTGTCTTCCCCTAAGAACAAATGTTCTCTCCGGGCTGGGCTGAGGAGGAACCAGGGATGTCCTGTTTGGTGGGTTAGAGCCAGCCCCTTTTGCCCTCTGCTGTAACCCTGACCCGTGTTGCCTCGGCAGGTTTCCTGGCCTGAGGCCCTTAGGCTCCACAGCCACTCTCCCGGGCTGCTGTCCTCCAGTGGAGAGGAAGGAATTGAAAACAGAGTACCACACTTTCCATACTTTTATCTGAACTACCGTGCAAAGTGACAAAGCCGAAGGTGGTAGTGGGGCCCACACTGCAGTGCAGAGGCGTAGGCTGGAAGTTTTGAGACCACAGGGCTCAGCCAGTGCTCAGCCTCCTGACAGATGCCCTGACCTGCACTGCCCAAGCTTCTGCCACTGCATTGTCACCAGCAGTGAGCACCCACTGGTGGGGTGCACCTTGCCTTGACTGGGAATGCAGTGTGAAGATGCCAGGTCTGCGGTCTCAGAGATGCCAGCTGGGGAGGGGGAGGTGCAGGTGTTCAAGGAGGCAGTGGCATCACAGGGTTGGGACAAGGGCCGGGTACAGTGCCAGTGGTGACACGAGGACCTGCTTGGCCAGGCAGTCAGGAGAACCTCGAGGAGGAGCTGGGCATGGGGTTGATGGCACCCACAAATCCTGGCTGTGAGTCGGTGGCTGGCACTGATTCTGCACGTCATGGGGTATAGACTCGCACTGCTCACAGCTGTGGGGACGGATATGACAGGCCCAACGGAGGGCAGAATGGGCTGGGGCCAGGGTGGGCAGTGCTGTCTGATGGTGTGAACACAGGGCCCTGAGGTCCTCCTGGGCTAGACTTGGAGATTCCAAGGCCTTCCCCGTTCTCAGATGGCAGAGGTCAAATTCAGGGCATGAGGGTGTCTGCAGTGACTGCAGCCACTGTTCTGCTGTGGGCTGGCTTTTCTGGGCTGACACTTAGATCCAAGCAAATTGGCTTTGCATTGAACCGACTCAGCCAGAGAATGAGCTCACCTCCAACTTGAAGGATGAGGCCCAGGTGGTGCGTGTTGGCCAGCGGCTTCCAGGAGGCCTCAGCTTCCCGGACACTGACTCTGGCCCTGGGTCATGGCATCCCTCTGAGGAGCTTGCCTGGAGCTGAGGCCTCTTCTTGCTCCCATCCCTCAGGAGCGGGCATCTTCCTTTTAGGCCACACGTGGAGGCTCACACATGGTATGTGGGGCTGCATGAGGGTCTGACTGGGCAGTCAGGCAGACAGGGGCCCAGAGTAGCTCTGGGGAAGGGGCCAAGACACCTCCTCCTCAGTGCTCATGGTCCTCCCCAAGCCCCGGCACCCAGTTCCATGGGGCAGGGCTGGGTCGGGCCTGGCCCTGCACAGTGGGGGAGACCTCAGCACAGAGTGGCAGGAGCCTAAGTACCAATGGGAGGACATACAGCCATATACTAGACACATCCGACCCTGAGAGGAGGCGGAGGGGAGACGGACGCCCAGGAAGCACTCAGCTTTCCACCTCCTCCCTCTTGGAGCTGACAGCCTAAGGCTAACACGATGCTGATGGCACTGGGATGACAGACAAGAGGGCGTGGCCACTTAGGGCTGAGAGTGCAGTGACAGAGAGGGAGTGACACACACAGCGGACTGCTCAGAGCCAGGCCTCCTGGCAGCCCCAGCCTTGGCCAGAGTCTTGGAAATGCCAGCCTTGAGAACACACAGGGCAGGAAGCTAGCCCGATGCGGTCTCCAGCCGGAAGCAGGCCAGCCCTTTTGGGGACTATGAAGAAGTGAGATCCCCTTTGTCAGATAAAGAGAGCGTGGGCAGGACTTGTGTGCTCTAGGGCTGGGGCCAGGATCACGCGGAGTCATCTGAGATCTCCCCTGAGGGCCTGGGGAGCTGTGGAGGAGCTGCTGACAGGGGCCTGGACTGTCCTCTTGAGCTTACAAGACACTGCGGCTGCTGCACCAAGAATGGCATGGGGCCAGGGCCACCTGGGCATTGAGACAGAGTAGCTGGACCCTATGGAGAGCTGGAGGGCAGGGTCCACCTGCAGATGAGGAGGGGAGGCAGCTGATGCCACGTTCTCCTCAGGCTGTGGATGAGATACAGAGGTGCCCATGCAATGTAGACTGGACTCCAGATCAACCTGGAGCCCAAGGCGGGCCCTTGAGGGAGGGGTGTGCTAATTTCTCTCAATTCCCTTTGAAAAATGGAATAGTACAGAGTGGGAGGGATTCGGTGTCTGAGAGACACAGGCTCTACTTGGAAGGTGTCCTGCGCAGAGCTCCACCTGATATCTAGGGTTCTGGGGACCATCCAGATGGGAAGATGGGCACAGAGAGGCTGCCACTGCGTCACCCACAGACTTCCATGTCAGAGGGTAGTCGAAGTTCCTAGCCCCAGGAATTCGGACTTGGATTCTGCTCTTGAATCGCACTCTTCCCCGTTTTAAGGCTAAATGGTTCTGCATGCTTATTACATCAGGGGTTGGCCCTGACACCTTCCTGGGGAAGAAAAGGAGTTAGATGCTGGTTTCCAGGAGCTGGTGGAGAGTCCTGGGCCTGGCCGGCTGCGAGGGCTCATGTGCAGCAGAAAGCTCTTCCCACATGCTAGGTTTTACTAAACTGCCAAGAAGCCTGAGAGGGAAGTTCCCTGTATTTTAAGATTGGTTACTAGTTTTCACCTCTCCTTGTTGCAAGATAAAGTGGGCTTGAGCAATAAGGCCATTGAACTCGGTTAGAATTTACTCTCAGGTGAAAGCTGCTTGGGACACAGATGAGATACGAGCCTGTGGGTGACGAGTAGCTGAGCAGACCCATGTGCGAGCCTCGTGCAAGTGAGAGGTTTCTCCGACCTGGAAACCCCTCAGATTTCAGAAAGGCTGTGTCCAAAAATAGCTATATTCTGGGCTGGGTATGGTGGTGCTCGTCTGTAATCCCAGCACTCTGGGAGGCTGAGGTAGGAGGACTGGAAGGTTGATGTAGGCCTGGGCAACTCAGGGACTTAGCCAGACCCTGTCTCAAAATGAAAAGGAAGAAGGGCTGGGATGTAGCACAGAATGAATTCCCCCCTCCAAGAAAAAAAAAAGTCATGTTCTGAAATTCTGCACAATTCTGTTCCTGTTCAGTACCGGATGGTTCCAGGGTCAAGGCGACTGAAATCACGGATGTGAGGGAAGCCTGAGGCACCCAGCTTGAGAAGAGATGAATTTCCCAAACTCTGCATAGGTTGGGGCTTAGGAAGTTTGACATCAGTGCAGACAAACGCGTTATCAACAAGAATATGAGTGAATTTGTGCTGAATTTTGAAACGCTTAACTCTAGACTTATGGGGATTGAAGGATTCTTTACCTCGATTTTTAAGCGCCTCCTTTCTGCTTCTCTGGGGAGCTGTGCTGTCGAGGCCATCAGTTTCTGCAGTGACTTTTCTTCCAAACTCCTGACTCCATTCACACACACACAGGATGCTTTTGACCAGTGGGGTCTCAATTCACTGTATTGGGACAATTCCCTGTGTGTTTTTAACCTTTTCATAAAGCAGACCGTTAGAACTCAGGATTCCTGAGCCTGCAACACTGTCGGACTTGGGTTCTTGGGAATTGTGGATTTTAACCTTGATTGCTGCAAATGTAAGCTGGGTTGCCCAGGACTCCATTTCCCCCTCTGAGCGACAAAGAGGAGACCCCTCTCTCCTTTCCCAATTCTCCAGAGCTGGGAACGCTTTCGGAGTAGAGAAAGAATTTGATATCCTGAAGTAAAACGAGCTCTAAACCCTGTTTCTCCCCCATAGCAATGAAAATCAGCCTGTTCATTTTTTTCTTAGCTGTCATGGTCATAGGGAAATTCAGCTAAAATAGAACACTTTTTAAAAATTGTGCCTTCAAGGGTATCATAATTAGATTGCTTCTCCTCAGACTGGAGGGTCAGTTCAGAGGCTCCAGTTCCCATCAGACAGACAGTCCCTCTGCCAGCCTGGTCAGAGGTCACCTGCACACCTCTCCTGCCTCAGGGACCACTGTTGGGTGAGTTTGTGTCTGCCTTTATGAACATCGGATGTCTCTTGTCTTTTGTTTTGGCAGTTATAGTCAAGCTGCATCTTCACGAGTAAGTGTCTGTGTTTTACTCCAGTTCTGCTTCCTCGCTCCTACTAGCAACCCTCTACAAACACTGATGGAGGTGGGGAGGGGACTTTGACTTCTTTCTTCGTGCCCTTGGAGGTTCCAGCATTTTACAATCCTGGCAAGAAATACTCGAAGACACATTGAGATGGTGAGGAAGCAGAAAGATGTGTCCTCTCCTGGTGAAGTCTAACTTCCTTGGTGTCCGAGGGTAGCAGTTCATACTTCTGGGGTCCCTTGGCCTTAGATGGGGGGAATTCAAGTTCAGCCAGGAAGGGAACAAAGAAATCGCACTCACTGCCAGGGTATCAAGTGCTATAGGAGCACAGTTCCTAAGCCACTGCTAAGTCCTGCTTCTTCCATCTATGTACAGATGTTCCTGGCTTAGGATGTTTCCACTTAGGGTTCTGTGGCTTCAAAGTGGAGTCAGAATGAGGGGCATTCTTTTGAAACTGTACCTTCAGTTTTGAGTTTTGATCTTTTCCGGGGATATTGATACCCTGGATGATCCACAAAAATGATTCTTTTAAGTGAAAAGATCAAAGTTCTCCAACTTAATAAGGAAAGCAAAGCAGCCATAGGATGAGTGAGATCTACAGTAGGATGAGCCATGTTTCGAGAGGACATTCACATAACTTTTATTACAGCCCACTGGTAAGCGGTCTATTCCTAGTTTTTGTTGTTAATCTCTCACTGTGTCTAATTTGTAAATTAAACTTTATCACAGCCTTATATGTGTAGACAAGAGTATTTAGAGAGTTCTATGGTTTCAGGCACCCCTGGGGTTTTGGAACATAACCTCAGGTTTGGGGGACACTAACTGCCAGGGCCTGAGTAGATGCTGAGGGTCCTGGGGGTGAGCTGCTTCCTCGCAGAGATCAGCTCTTTTTTGATGCTCTTTTAGAGAGTGCTAGGATGACGCATCTTAGATCACTGCAGAAATTACAACAAATCAAGGACTCCAGTTCCAAGCCTTCAGTCATCCCAGCACTCAGGAAGCTGAGGCAGGAGGATTAAGAGTTGAAGGCCATCCTGGGCAATGCAGTGAGACTCTCCTTCAAAAACAAAAGACAGCCAAAAAGCAAACAACAGTAATAGCAACAACATATAGAACTCTAATCCTGGGGCATGGATCCTTCTGCACGTTGGAGCCCCCACTTGAAATGAGGGCTGGGTAGGCAAAGGCTTGGGAAACCCTACTCCCACGTCCTCCCCAGGCTGGTCTTGTGCACAGGAGACAGGAGCATTTTTGGCCACTACTGCCACCGTGTTGTGTGGGGCTGGACTCCCCTATAGGGTCGCATGCCAAGGCCCCCTTCCCGGGCTGAGCAGGGCAGAGCAGACCCACAGGCAAGAATGGTGGAGCCAGGGGTTGGGGGTGTGTGGGTCACAGCTGGACTTCCTGCCCTGGCCGCCTGTCCCGCAGCTGCCACCAGGATGACAGGGCTGCTGGCGACAAAGATGAGGTTCACCAAGTGTCACGGGTCTGGACCTTCCTATCAAGGCCAGAACACCACTCAATAAAAAGTGCAGGAAACTTAAAAAACCAAGGGCAGCTGACAATGAACTCTATCCTGGGATGTTCTTAACACAACAATCAAGGATCTGGCACCTTCCAGGGCTACGTAGCAAAACGGGTCAGGACTGGTGGCCACAGTTGCTTCTTCCATGTTGCACACAGGGTCCCTGCCACAGGCAGGAATTCTAAAATAAGGCCTGGGCTCACAGGATCGGCACTTTTGTTACTCACCCTCTCCAAGTCCGGTCTGGTGAGAAATGTCTTTATCGGAGCTGAGCTTCCACGTTGGTATTTATAGAGCTCTGCTTTCTGCCAAGTGCCTGTTCCCGAGATGGAGATCCGGGCGGGCGTCTCCTGGGGGCCAAGTGCTGGAGGTGGGCAGTGGGGGCAGGCTGGGAAACCCAGGGTGCGGCCTGCTCAGCGCTCTCATCCTGCCTGAGCAGGACAAGTGTCCCGAATGCTGTCTGCTAAGTCCCCAGGGGACAACCTTGGGAGGGGTGGCCAGGGAGGTCCTTGGCCTGGGAGGGGCTGTGGGACCTGGCCCACCCTCTCTCTCTGCTTTTGTTCAGGGGTGACTGCTGGCTCCCACACATGCTCCTTCATGCTGCACATAGCCAGAGGCCCCTCCATTGTGGTCACCCAGCCCTGGGCTCCGATCCTCTGAACTGCAGCTACATGAACCTTTTCTCCTTATGAAGCCAGTGCCTCAGGAACTGCATGCCCCTTCTGTCTTCAGTGCTGCTGTCCCCACCCAGAGCTGCCCCTCTCCCCATCTGCTGTTCCATCCCATGGGGCCTCCTGGGAGCAGAGAGGATCCTGGCTCCCCAGCCAGCTTCGAGGGCGCTTGCTCTGGGGCACGGTTCCTCATCTTCCCATGTGTCTCACCAGCATGGTGCCCTCAGGGAGCACGAAAGTCTTCTCCAGGTGCCCTCAGATCCTGATGCCAAGCTGAGCTGAGGACGTCTGGGTTCCTGACACTAAGTGGTGGTTCAGACCCAAACCCCCAGGGACACGATGACCCTATCCTCCCCCGTCAGTCTGAAAACTATGGCTTCCCCTTGAGCTCCTGGTGGGTCTGCTCGCTTCTCTCTGCCTCAGCTGAATCATAGCATACCTCAGCACAGGGAGTGGTGAGCAGTGAGCACCACCCTGGTGGAGGTCCTCTCTGCACGCCGGAAGGGTTTCATCACCATGATGACTAAGCGTCCGGAACTGACACAGGAGCAGGGCCCACCTCATGCCACAGCTCCTCCTTCAGGAAGAGCCCTAGCCTGGTGTGAGTGGATGGGTCACCTGGGGTGAGGCCCCAACGCTAGCTAGCCATCTCCAAAGCCAGCTCAGTGTCACCTTCCCAGCACCTGCCACCTGCAGAGGGTGGACACCAATGTCAGAGTCCAGAGAGTCAGCTGCAGCCTGCCAGCCACACGTCTGGGGTTCTAATTTTGCTTCCGAGTGGCTCCTGATCCCCTGTGAAGGTGCAGTGGGATGCCCTACATCGTGCCTAACACGGCCCCCAGCAGAGCACCTCAGGTTCCTGGGGAAGAAGGAGGGGACACAGAAATGGCAGAGGGTTTGGGAAGGGCTGGGGACAGAGGAGGAGAGGCAGCCAGTCCTGACGAAGATGTGCAGGGCAGAGGGCCCAGCTCCGGGTCCCAGCACCCATGCACGGTCAGCCGGGCGCACAGTATGGGGTGCTGGAGCTCAGCTCGTCTGCTGAGTGTGGACCACCTCCCACTAACTGAACTAAGGATTCAGTGAACTCCCGAGCCCACGTGCTGTGGGTGAGGCTGTGGTTAAGTACAAACCTCTCCATTGGCAGGCAGATTGAGTGAGAAAAGCACATATAAAGATAGCAACAAATGCCGAAGAACAGCTAGGGGAGTTGGTGCAATTGCAATGAAGAAAATTGCAGAACCTGGTAGGAATACGAAATGTATAACTTACACATCTGGGTGCTTATTGTGTTTTCTGGTGAGAAAATCACTGTGAACATATTGTTTCCAAATTAATGCACAAGTTTGATGTGAGTCATTTCAATACCCTCTCAGCGATTTTGGAAACAGAACAAATTCCGAAGTTACTGTGAAAAATGTATATGAAACAAATCTTTGAATTAAAATAATGATTAGGGTTTGCAATTAAAGTCTGTTATAAAATACAAGGCTCAAAATCATTGGTCCGCGTTTGGGGAGAGAGAAGTCAACAAAGTGGAGAGAGTCGCAGACCTGCACAGCCATAAGCCGTGTGCCCCATGAGGACAGTCTGGGCCAGCACAGGACTGCATGTGCCGTGGTGGCCCTGGAGATGGTGACAGAGCTGAAGAGCCCTTCCCCTGGTGATGTCGCGCTGAGGCCTCGAGGTGCAGCATAGCCTGGCAGGAGGTGGCACCTTCCAGGTCTGTGATGCACGCTCCATAATGCAGTCCACATACAGCAAGAGCACTCAAGAAGGATTTTCCAAAACTTGGCCCTGTTGTCCTGCGTGCGTGTGTGTGTGTGTGTGTGTGTGTGTGTGTGTGTGTGTGTGTTTGCATATCATGTAGGAGAAATCTGTGGGTAGGGAGAAAGAGTAATTCAGTCTTAAAATATCCAAGCGAACGAGAGATGAACATAATAGCTCTGCTACAGAGCAAGCAAAGGCAGGTGAAAGGATGAATTCAGGGTCTGCCTTTCATCCTATGGCTCAGAATCCCAACTTTAATACCTGTTCTCCATTCATTGGTCACGTGGATGCTGACATGAGGTGTGGTGACCTAGTCCTGTCCCTGCACCGGGCTACAGGGAGTGTGGGGTGGCTTGAGGAGAGGCGGTGTGCTGGGCTGCAAGCCATGGTGTCCATTTGGGCATGGGGAGTGTCTGCGCACACTCAGATTCCATGGATGGCATTGTGTGCCTTTGCTTTCCCGATGCTGTCCTCCTTCCCCAGTGTGTCCAGCCAGGAGATGGTCATGCAAGAAGCCCAGGAAATGGTCTGGTGCACCTCTGTGTCATGGTTTAGGTCTAATAAGACCCCAAAGTCTTGTGTGTTCAGAGTTGGGCCTGGGTGGAGGTGGTCACTGAGGGTGTGGGCTAGAAGGGTGTATTCTTGTCCCTAGTCCTCCCTTCCCTCCCTGCTTCCTGGTCTCCATGACGTGAGCAGCTTTGCTTGGCAACACTCTTCTACCATGATGTTTCTGCCTTACAGCTGGCTGACCATGGACTGAATCCTCTGAAATCATGAGCTGAATTTAACTCCTCCTCTTTTAAGTTTTGGAGGTTGAGAATTTATCTAGCCTCAGAGACCCTTATTAGTGCACCACATCCTAGGTAGCAGCTCTGGTCTTTCAGTGGGTGGTGCCCCATGTACATGCTTCTGCAGTCCTGGGGTCACCTACATTCAGCAGCTGCCATTCTAGACACACACTGGAGGCCCCCTCCTAGAAGCCTCTGTGCCCAGGGGACCTGACACCCAGTCTGGCTTCAGGGGCCAGAACCATCTTCCCCTCAGCCTCACCCTGCCCCTTCTCAACTCTTGAACCCAGTGGGGCCCAGCTTAACCTCCTGTGCAAAGCAGGGCTCTTCTGGTGGCCCCACTTGGAGGGGGAGGCTGGTGGTTGCCAGTCATCTGTAGGAGATGACCACCACATCACTGACTTTCCACAGCAGTAGGAGGGTCACAGATAATAGCCCTGAGAGAGTGTGAGGGAACCAGGCCTCTCCAGGCCCAGCCCCGTGCTCTCCTTGCCCGACACATTTCTGGCTCCTCTGTCCCACTGTCCTATCCCCCTGAAATCACGTCCACACCTTTGACACAGGCCCATTCCATGCTGGGGTGATGTCTCCACTGCCTGCAGGCCAACTGCAGCTCGGTGGTTACAGGAGGCTCTTCCTGAGTGCCTGAGGGGGCTGTTAGGGTTGATATCTGAATGTCCCCCAAAGCTTCATGTGCAGAGAGAGGCTTATGGAAGGCAATTGAATTATGAGGTTGCTACAGCTGGCTTGCTGTTAGGAGATGAGGTTTAGTTGGAAGAGAGGATCCCTGTGAGGATGACCAGGAAGGGTGCATCTCCCTCCTGGCTTTGTCCTTCTCTGCTTCTGGGAGGCCATGGCATGAGCAGCTGTCCTTCTCCAGGCCTCTCTGCTGTGCTGTCCTGCCTTGGTGCCAGCCGACCAGGCAAGGATGGAGACTTCTGAAACCATGAGCCACGATAGACCTCTCCTCCTTTAATTTGTGGGTTCAGGTATTGAGTCCCTGCATGGAGGGAGTGCCCAAGACAGTGGCCATGCACTGGGGTCACCCCTGCCCCACGCCCCTGCCCTTGGGGTATTGATCTTAATAAAACAATCTGGAGCTGATACGTACAGAAATACAACCCCAAGAGTCCTGCACATGTTCAACAATGAGAGGACTGTCTACGGAAAGCTGGCCACATTGTCATTGGAGTGCTTGGCTCACAGTTGGGAAGGGGGTGATTTTGTAATATTTGGCAACATGGCATCTGTCCACACTACAATGGTTAATGAGAAATTAAGGAGGAGGCTCTTACATTGTGTCACTTGGTCTATAATTACATAAAGGAATACATACATTCCTGTGTCGAGGGGGAAACTGCCAACCCAGTCACAATGGCTTTGTTTCAGTTATGGGATCAGGGGTGGGTTTTCTCTCTCTTCACTGTTCTCCGATCTCCTGGAATGCGGTCAGCATAATGGAACAATGCTTCTCGCCTTGCAGGAGTCAGATGAGGTAATGGTGTGGAGGGCCTTTGCCTGTGTCCCCCCTCAGCCTCATTGTGTCCCACAGCTTTGGCCTGAGGAGGAGAACTGCACTGCAGGGCTCTCTGTTCCCAGTGTGGGTCCTCTCTTCCCTCCCTCGTCCCTCGACTATGTCAGTTTGGGCTCTTGGTGATAACCCCAGGAAAGCTCGTACCTACTGGGTGAGGAAGTTCCCTCGCAGGAGCACCTACCTACCAGAAACAGCTCTGGGGTGGAAAGTCTTACTGAGAAAGGAAATGTCCAGGAATTTCCTATGGCTTGGTGTGTGACAAGAGCTCACTCCCCATCTCCACACACTCAGATTTCCAGCCACCTTGGTCCCACTGCCTGCATGCTGAGCCGGGCTCCCCTGCACTTATCCTGGGATTAGCCCCAGTGGATTCATGCTTTCCACTTCTTCAACTTAATTTTATTTTTCTAAATTGTCTGTGAAGGGAACTGGATTCCCTCTCCATCCTCCAGGAAGGACTGTCTGGTCTGAGCGTGGAGAGGCTGAGACTCCTCCCTGGGGGACCCTGAGCCCCTTCCTCAGATCTCCTTCTGTGAGGAGAGGAACAAGGAAAACTGCCCTACACACAGCTGTCCACATCCCAGGCCAGCTCTGGTTCCACCACAGTGAAGGAGCCTAGGAAGCCCATCACCAGCTTTCATCACTGCAGACTGCTGGAAGCTCCCCAGTGTCCCACAACAGGTCCCGGCTCATCAAACAGAGAAGGGACTGGGAATTACCCTCCTCTGGTGGCAGCTGGGGGACCAGAAAGACAGGAGAAAACGCTCATTTTATTATATGTGGCATTTCTTTGATTCACTTTGAACTGTACACATGCAACCACGCATACATTTGGTAAAAAGTTTTATAACGTGTGCATTTGGTGGGAAAATTAAGAGACCTCTTTGCGGGGGCAATTACCGCCTGGGGCTATAAGTTTCTTGTTTTCATCTGTCTGCAGTTAGAGGGAAAATAAATTCCATGGCTGCATCTTTGGCCAGGCCCCTCACCTCCTCTCCCAGTTGCCCCAGGCTCCTGCAAACTCACTGGGACTCCCTAATTTCCAGCTCCTCTCCCTTGGGCACTTCTGAGTTTCTGACTAATCACTCACCCCGCCTGCCCATCCTCAAAAGGTGGCAAGAAATTTAAAATGGAAACACTGGAAAACTGATAAGAATTTAAGACTTGATATTTATGCACACTTCGGCTCTTGCAGAAGCACCTCAAATATGCTGAACTTTGGGTGATAAGGTGGATGCTTCCAGGAGCTTGGTTCTGGACCCGGTGTGGCCTGGAACCCTGTGGCCGGGGCCTGAGCAAGTAGACCAGGTGAGTGAGAGATCTCGAGGACATTTCTGTTACCAGTTCCCTGGTGAATGTATTTATTATGTGCAAATTTAAAAGGGCAGGAGGCAACAGTGTCTTTATTTTCTCCATCAGATTACATAGGGGTAAATAAGAAGCTGTACTGGCTGCTCCCCATGAGCTCCCCCAGGGATCCTGCTCCCCTGGACACGCTGAAGCCTCTCCCTCCTGCCATGTCTGCTTTGTCATAAGGCACCTCCATCATCTGTGACACCTGAGGCCCCAGAGCCATTGTACCCGGGGGAGCGTTTTTCTCTGAGTTTCATCAGTGGTCACAAGACACTGAGCAAATGTATGGGATGTTTTCTTTCTTTAAACAAAACAAAACAAAAATAAGGGGGTACTATTTCATTTACTGTGCATTTGCCCCTGTCACCCAAAACTAATCCTGACTCCTCTGTAGGTTGACCCAGTAGATCGTACTCTTGCACATTTATTTCACGGCATCCATCTCATACTATCATTTATTCTACTGACCCTCTTCATTTCCTTCCTTCTCTTCATCAACCCTTCTTCCCTATTTCTTTCTGTTCTTTTGTTTTGGGTACTGGGGATTGAACTCGGGACCTTGCGCTTGCGAGGTAGGCGCTGGAACCACTGAGTTAAATCTCCGGCGGCCCTTGCTTTCTGTTCTTTCCCTGACCCTTCCCTCTCTCCTCCTCTTCCTCCTGGCCCTCACAAATAGCCTTGGAATAAAGTTCCTGTGTCCTTCAAGTCCACATGGCCCAAACGGTGGCTGCGCACCTGGGAAAAGGCCACTGTAGACACCTTCCCGCAGAAAATCTTGACAAAGTGCGTGCACACCCGCTGTGACTCGGGAATGTGCCCAGAGCTTGGAGCCACCACTTCAAGCAGCCATCTGATTCCCAGGTAATACATACGTGGCTGTAAATTTTAATAGCTTCTGCTAAATTGTGTTCCAAAAGTGTTGCAGTGCTACAGTGTGTGCCCCTCATGTCCACACCCTCAACTCCGTAGTTCCAACTTGGAGATAAATGCTTCAAAATAGCTTTATAGCTTTATTGTTTTATTGTAACATGAAGTAAGCTCATTGCCAAGCCCCTCCTTTAGTGCCATAGTCCGAGGCAACCTCTGTGGGCCCGGGGTCAGCGGGTGTCCAGCGCTGGGTGTTGGTGATGGCCATGCCCACACGTGTACCTGCACTGTTACCTCCTGGGGCTCACACGCTAGCACCGCTGCATGTGCTGCTCTGTGGCTCAGTGCCGGTCACTGGTCAGAAGCCTTTCTGGTTGGCAGATGGAGATGTGCACCGCAGTGCTGGGGACAGGTGCCACACCTCATGCTCACCCCTGGGGGACATGCCTCCTTACCAGTTCTCCCCTTTGCAGGTGTGTGCGCTCCTTCTTGGCCCTCATCTTCTGGGGTTCATGCAGCGTGTGGTGATGGACTCATTTATTTCAGACATTGCCACATTGTGTCTTCCCTTTGTCCGCTGGTCAATACAGTTGGGCACTTAGGGATTTTATCAGTCTTCTCAAAGGTCCTGCTTTTGGCTTTACTAATTTTCCATATTTTTCCTTTTTCTATCTTATCAATGTTCACTGTAATCTCCATTATTATTTTTCTTCTGTTTATTTTGAGTTTCATTTGATCTTCTTTCCCTAGTTCCTTTTCTATTCAGTGTTGTATAAATCGTTAATAATCATTCTCTCATTTACCTATAGATTTATTTAAAATTAATAAGTAAATTTATATTCATTTATTATTTGAAACATGATATTCTGAAATATTTTTTCTAGTTTTTAAAGTGGAACTTGAGACTTTCCCTCTTTTTCTAATACAGGAAGTTAATGAGATAAAGTGGACACAAATTCTGCCCTGGCTGCGTGCACAAATTTTATGTACTGTGTTTTCATTTTTAATTGTTTCAAAATACCTTTTAATTGCTGCCCTGATTCTTTCCTTGCTGTATGAGTTATTTAGCAGTGTGTTTATTTTTCCAAACACTTGGTGATTTCTAAAGCTGGCCTTGCTTTGTTAATATCTGAGGCCAAAGCCTGTGCCTGGCATGACTGGGATCTCCTAAGTGTAGTGAGGCAGACTTGCGTGGATAATGATCTGCATGCGGTGAAAACAATGTGATCTTGTCCTGTAGACACAGTGTTCTGTCAAGGTCAAGCAGGTTAAAGGCAGCTGGTCGTTTGTTAAGTCTGTATCTTTACCGATTTTCTTTCTGTTTGTTAATGAACTATTGGGATAGGGAGCTGCAAATATCAAATTCAAAATGTAAATTTATCTATTTATCCTTAAATTCTGTCAGATTTTGCTTCATGTATTGAGAAGTTACATTATAAGATGCAGAAAATCTCTTGGTTTATTGACCCCTTCAACATTATGAAATGGTCTTTTTTATCATTGTGAATATTCTTTGCTCAAAATCTACTTTTATGACATTTATACAGCGATTTCTTTTGATTGGTTTTGACATGTATCTTTTCCCTGACCTTAACTTTTCATCTCTTTGTATCTTTTCACTTAAAGTCTATATCTTGTTGACAAGATATACCCAGGTCATGCTTCTCTGGTCTTGTCTTGTGTCCTCTGTCTTCTAATTGAGGGTTAGAACATTTGCATTTAATGTGATTATTGATGTAATGAGTCTATCGTCTTGCTGTTGCCTCAATTCTTCCTGGTTCTCTTCCTTTTGGATTAACTGATTGTTTAATTAATTTTGTTAGCTTATGTCCATAATTCTGGAATGTGCTATTCTAGTGACTGCTTTAGGGTTCACAGTGCAGTCAGTCCTCTGTATCCATGGTTTCTGCATCCATACATCGAGCCAACTATGGTTGGGAAATATTTGAAAAAAATTGGGTCTCTGCTGAACATGCACAGCTCTTTTTCTTATCAGTAGTCACTAAATAATATAGTAAAATAATTTTTTATATTGTATTTACATTGTAGTAGTGTATCACTACTTTCAGTAGCTGGGACACAATACTCAACACTCCAAACTTAAAGGAGGAGAGGTTTAATGTGGCTCATGGTTTCAGGGGAGTCAGACCATGTCAGGGCTGGCTCTAAGGCAGCACATCATGGCGGAAGGACATGGTGGAGCAAAGCTGCTTAGTTCATAGCAGCCAGGATGTAGAGCAAGGGAACAGTGCCAGAGAGGAGGCCAGTGAGCAGACACAGATCTCAAGGTAATGCCTCCATGATCTGATCCCCCAGACACACCCAGAATCATGCTTCAGCAATCCCCTGGTGGCTCTGAGCCAACCAAACTGACAGTTAAGCTTGCAAGTGGGTATTGTAAGTAGTCTGAGATGATTTAAGGCCTGCTGGAAGATGTGTATTGTTTACAGGAAAACACTGTGCCATTTTATGGGAGGAGGGCAGACTGTGCAGTGTGTAACCACTCAGTCTTCTTCAAGCACTGCTTCCGTGCATCATGTGTGAGAGGAATCCCATAACAACATCCGTCTGTCACCACCCTCCTGTTCTCTGGGCCATTGTTGTCACATATTTTCCTGCTACACATTACAGGTCCTGGTTTATTTTATTTATTTGCCCTAAAATTTGATTACATTTTTAAGATATTTAAATAATAGGAAAGCATATTACAGCTTTAGCTACACAGTTACTCTTTCTGGTGCTCTCTTGTTCCTTTCTGAAGATTAAAGTTTCCATTTAGTATTACTTTTCTTCCTCTTGAAAGACTTCTTTTACAGTCTTCTACCTAAATCTACTGGTGATAGATCCCTTCAGATTTTGTACATCAGAACAAGTCACTATGTCCTTCTAAGGTTTTTTTTTTGGTACCGGGGATTGAACTTGGGGCGAAACCACTGAGCTAAATCCTCGGCCCTTCCTCTTAAGTTTTGAAAACAATATTTCTGGTTTAAAAATTCTGGGGTGAGAATTTTGTTTTCTTTCAGTTCTTCACAGCTGTTGCCTGCTGTCTTCTGCATGCTTTATTTCTTGGTGCGAGGTGGGCTGTCGTCCTAATGTTTGTTTGTGCTGATGTCTTTTTTTCCTGGCTGTTTCAGAAATGTCTCTGTCTATGGTTTTTCTTTGGCAGTGATCTTGGTTGAAGGAGGTCCATAGATTTACAATTTTCCTTACATCTGGAACACCTCCAGCAATTATTTCTTTAAATATTTAGTCAGTCTCTTACCAGCTTATTCCAGAACTCACCTTACACATGTGTTTGGTTGCTAGACAAAACTCCACAATTCACTCATATGATTTCTTTTCTTTTTTTAAAATTAAATTCTTTTATTGGTACATTGTAGGTAT
>NW_004624922.1:952092-964666 GCF_000247695.1 Heterocephalus glaber
GTTGCTGTCGGTGCCTGAAGGCTCATGTCCTCTGGGCTGGGAGCAGTGGTACGGCTGCCCAGAAGCCCCTTCCTCTGGGCTGGGAGTGGTTGCACAGTGGCCCAGAAGCCCCTACCTCTGCACTGGGAGCCACGTTAACATTCTTCCTTCTTTCTGTTTCACTTTGAAGATTCTATTTTGTGCATTTAAACTCCCTAACTTTTCTTTTTTTTGTGTGTGCTTTAAACTATTTAACTGAAATGTCATATACTGATTTCCGTTTATTTTGATACATCTTTTCCCCACAGTAATTGAGAGGATCTTTAAGCCAATATAAATATTTCATAAATATTTGGCCCTTTGGGTGTACACCTACATAATAACTCATATCTTTCCACAAGAAAAACACTGAGGAGTAAATCCCTGACACAGTTACTAGGTACAATGAGAATCTGCTCCAAATATTTGTTTCTCTGAGGTAAAGGCACTTCACACCTCTTCAATTAAGAAAATCATCCTTACAATACAGGAAGATTTTTTATTTTGAAATGGAGCCTAGAGCAATTAGCAGTTAATTAGGTGCTGAATGGCAGAGCTACATCCCCAGCTTATGCCAGGAGTCCATAGAGAATGGGTTCCAGCTGCTTGGGCTTCTTTCCATTGGCTCTCACAAAGTGTAGTTCTCTGGGTGGGGCAGGCTGGTGCTTCAGTTGAACCCAGGTGCCTTTCTCTTTGGCTTCCTTCTTTTTCTGACCATTTTCCTTGACATGTTTTCAGGAAGCTATCTTGACTCTATGAGTGCTTAATATGCTCAATATGCACATTAATCCTCTTGGCAAGTATCTTGCCCTTAACTTGCTTTTTTTTTCCAGTACTGGGAATCAAATTCAGGACCTTGTGCTTGCCAGGCAGGCAAAGTGCCACTGAGCTAAATTCCCTGCCCTTAACTTGTTTACAACAATGCCAACAGCATGCTTGGTGACATTGTAGACCCTTCCAGTTTTGCCATGGTAACATTTGTGTGGGATTCCTTTCTGAACAGTACCCATCGCCTTGATGTCTACAATATCATCCTTTTTGTAGATTTGCATGTATGCGGCCAAAGGAACAACCCCAGGTTTTCTAGAGAACATATACCAGGTTCCTTTCCTCTTCCCTTTTGTGTTCATCATTTGGGCAATACTGGAAGATGGCTGTTCTGGCTGAAAGGGCTCTAATTTTTCTTTTGCAGTGCCAAACTTGCCATTAATATCTCCCATTGTATTCTCTATCTCACATGTTATTATTATTTGAGAGATCTAGTCTCCTTCAGACCTTCTGGAGTGTGCAGAAGTCAGTGTTTGACATGTGTCCCTGGACCCACCGCTTTACCTTGTGGCCCATTTTAGGTACTGATTTTCTTTATGGTGGGTGGTATTTTCTTGCTTCCGGGTGTGCTGGTAACTTTCTCATTGGCTGCCAGACATTATGCCTTTTTGCTTGTTAGATGCCAGATCTTTTTGTTTTACTCTAAATATTTCTGAGCTTTGTTTTTGGACTCAGTTCAGTTGCTATCAAACACTTCATCCTTATGTTCCCTATTCATTAATGCATAAATTTAATTAATATGCATTTGCAGTGTTCTGTTTTAAAGAGTACGATGTGGGGTTGTGATCACCCACATCTGATGACTTGGCTGTCACTGACTCTGTCTCTAAACTCTGTGCTAGGAGGGGACAAAACCCCCTGTCTGAGTTCTCCCCAACTCTGTCCCTTCACAGAAATGCCAAAGACAGGGCTAGAGTCAGCTGCTGGTGCCTTTCTTTTTAGGATGCCAGTTCTTACTTTCTTAATGCATCAATGATTCTTGTTGGACAAATCTTGTTGTAGCTCTACCTCTTAACCCTTTTAGTGGTCCATGTTAAGACTGAATCACTTTGGTGTCTTTTTTTGTGGTAAGGAAAATCCTACTTGAAGTGAATGCATCTTATAATTTTTTTCTGTAGGTAGGTTTTCTGTTAGCTTCCCCTTTCTTGTATTTGTCTCCTGTCATTTTTCCATGTTCTTCTCCCCCATCACCCCTTTAGTTTTCCACTCTCTAGTGGGTGAGTCTCCTCCTCAGTGCTCTTCAGCTCCCTCCCTGGCCTTGTGCTCCCCATTTTGCCTCCTCCTCCTCTTCCTTATCCTCTAGCAGACTCTCTCCCTCTCTCAGTTCTTCCTCCTTTGCTAAAGCTGCATTTACTACTGGGTGATGTTATTTTAGTAGATTTGTCATTGAATTGGATGATGCAATTTTATATATATATTTGTGTGCTTGAATTTGACAATGAAGAGAATGTGGGTAGGGTTACCTTGACTCTGCTCTTTTTACCTGGGCATCCTTAAGATCCTTGTGGGGCCTGAGTTGTGAGACTGTGTTACTCCCGCCATCTCTGGGCACAGATCATGCAGAGCAAGGGAGGAAATGGGAGCCACTGTTATTTTCCACCTAAGAACCAGCAAGGTACAGAAGCAGCAACTAAAGCTATTCTGGCTTGTATGCATGTGTGTGCACGTGTGCATGTGTGCAAGTAACTTGGAAAGCCTGCTTGATCCACCTCACACAGAAATGCAAAACTAAGCGAAAAGATGAAAGCTGCTTTTGCTTTGCAGAGCCCAGCCGAAGTTCTCAGGCATGGCCTTCAGGGCCTTGTAGTGCAAAGCTGTTTGGTAACTTTCTTCTTTCTCTGAGACAGCACAACTTTTGTTGTGAGGATATTCCACTCCAGGCACTTGGGCTGTGCTGCATGACTGCAGACTGGGAATGGTTATTACAAGTCAGAAGCCTAGTTGTGATCAAATTCCTGGCATGGGTGACTCTGGGGTCTCAGACAGACAGCGTCTGCCCTTCAGGCCTGGATGGAGGGAAGTCCCCAGGCCCAGCTGCCACTGATACAACACATCTGCCAGGGTGTCCTTCCCCAAGCCTCTGCTCAACTGTACAGGAGCAGCTCCCATGGGGGGGACCCTGAGTCTGTCTCTCCCAAGGGGCCCAGGGCTGCCAGAGCCTGCAGAGACGGGTGGGCAGCATGCAATGGTGGGGAGGGCACTGTATCCCCCTCGCTCCTGCTCCCTCTGCACTGTGGTGTTGTGGGGAGTCTGCACACTCAGGCCTGTCAGAGCTGGATGGCGACAGGCTGATATGTGTCACTGCAGAGGCCTGGGACTTTTCCTGCTGTGGACCTTGCACGGGAGGGACAGCCCAGACTCCCGGCCGCCGCACCGCCCATGTCTTTCATCAGCTGCTTTCAGAGCACAGCCTGGCCTTGCCTTGGGCTCCTAATTGCTTCTCCACCCGCTGGAGCTTTCATCTCACTGAGGACTCTCTCTGGCCCACTGCTGCGGCACCTGGCTTGGGATCCTGCACTTATGGAGATGGAGTAGATCTAGAGAGAAGATTCGCGTGCAGCAGATAGTAGAGCTGTGTTGTGAATTTGCTCATGAGTCGGTAAGCACAACGTGATTAAAATAAAAAGGACATTCGATCCCTGGTACCAAAAAAATAAAAAATTTAAACATTTAAAAAAAGTAAAAAGAGCAATGTCTCCTGGGGTGCAGGAAACAGACGGTGGGGTGCTGGCCAGGTCAGGACTTTGGGGTGAGTGTGCTTTGCACCCTACCGTGGGTGCAGCCAACATCTCAAAATCAAAGATCATGGTCCAGGCCTGAGACCCTGGGACCTGTGTGAGGACAGGCACAACTCTGAGCCCCAGTCCTGGCTGCATCCAGCTGCTCCTCAAGGCCCACGGTATTCCCTACATCCTCACCCCCTTCCTACAGAGGCCTCTGCACTCAGCCTGCTGCCTGCCACCAGCCCTGTCTCAGGTCTTGTCCCTGGCACAGTTCAGCTCAGCACCCAGGTACGGGGCTGAGCTTAGTGATTCAGGGTCTCAGATGCTACCCAAGTCGGCTGCAAAACTCAGGTTATGAGAACAAAAGAAAGATGGGAGCACACAAGGCATCTACCTTTCTGAAGTCCAATATAAGAAATGTGTCTCAGTTCGTAATAGCTAAAGCTTGGAAACAGCCTAAGTGCCCATCAACTGGATAAAGAAGATGTGGTTTTTTAATAAAATGGAGTGTTACTCAGCCATAAAGAATGAGAAACTAGACACATTTACAGCTAAATGGATGCATACTGAAGCGATACTCTTAAGTGAAATAAATAGGACACACGTGTAAATACCGAATAGTTTCTCTGGTGTGAGAAACTGAAAGTGTAAATAAGGATTAAAATGATTAAAATGATAAGTGAAATAGGAAGAAAAGGTCCAAAGGGGTAGGGGAAGTGGGAGGGGCAGGGGAAAGGAAAGAAGGGAAAGGAAAAATTATGAGAAAAGAACAAAATGGAAACAAAGTCTATGTCAATAGGGAAGGGTGGAGGGGGTGAAAGGTGCACAGGTAATGGGGAAAAAATAAGAACCAAGATACATCACGTACAGGTACAAGCACCCAATGATAATGTAAATGTATTGTATACCTAAAATGTACCAATAAAAGGATTTAAGCAAAAAAAAAAAAAAAAAAAGAAAAGACATGTGTCTAAGGACTCTATGACCTGCAGCTGAGATGCACGCACTCACTGCTAATGATGATCATTCAGGGTTTCTGTGCCTTGGTCTGGACTGTCCCCAAGCCCATGTTCTCAAGCTTGGTCCCTGGCCCATGGTGCTACTGGGAAGTGGCAGCATCTTTAGGAGAGGGGGCCCAGTTGGAGGTCTTAGGTCACTGGGGATGCCCTCAAGGGGGCTGTGGGACCCCACTCATTCTCTCTGCCTCCTAGCGACCTAGATGAGCATCCTGCCCTACCAAGTGCTCCCTGCCTGGCATGCTCTCTCCTCACAGACCCAGGAGCCATGGGACCAACAGACTATGGGCTGAAATCTCTGACACTGGGCGCCAAATAAACCTTTCTTCTCTTCAGTCGATTATCTCAGGTACTTTGTTAGAGTGATAGAAAGCTGACCAATACAAAGATTGAGCTTGTTATGGGAGGTAAACAAAATAAGAAGCTTGAGTCAGTCTCAGGGATTTAACCTAGACAATGTTGATTTGCTTGTTAATTGATGGATGAAGTTTTAAATGTATTTAACAGCCATTTATCCATTCAACCAAAGTTTATTGAGAACAGCCTCATGCAATGCATGGCTTGGGGGAAACCAAGATAGGAACAAGACAAAGTGCCAGTTCCCAGGGAGCTCAGGGTGGGAGTCAGCAAAGGCAGGGGTGACAAGAGAAGGGACTTGGGACATCAGCCTTGAGAAGGAAATTAAATTTAGTGCAGGCACAACCGAAGGCAAACAGAGTTAGGAAGATTCTTGAAGTCATTAGGGGGATCCAGTGTGGGAAGGCAATGGGGTTGGGGTGCAGGAGAGGAGAATCAAGGATGCAGGCATGAGGCGGACCTGGAAACTAGGTAGATGGTAACAGACAGAGAAGATGGGCTCTGTTTTCTCACATTGGTTGTTAGATCCAGTGGAAAAGTGGAGCAAGTCCGAACTGAGGAGTGAGGTCTAGGTTCGGCATACAATTGGAGAATCATTTTCTTCTTGCCTTTTGTTTTCCAGCTTTATTAGAAGAACTGGAGAATGGTTTTCCTAAGAGGCAGTAAAGAAATGTGTGCAACTGGATGAGATCAGCAGAGAGGTTGACTCAGGAGAGAAGGACCCATTTTCAGAGTCACCCAGATTTGAAATCAAGTATGAGAAGGATGTAGGGAAAGCTGAACAGGGGGCAACAAAGAAGGGTGTGCAGGCTGAGAGGGGCTCTGCCAGGTGGGCTGGCTGCTGTGGGCCAGTGGAGGGGCACCGGGCTCCTAATTGATGACCTGTGCACTCCCCCAGCAGAGGAGAGAGGAAGTTGTCTGATGAGAGTGGATTTCAGAGTTGAAGACAGGACTTCTGGGCAGCTTTCCAGTTCAATGTAGGAGGCAACCTGAGATAATCCATGTAAAGCATGTTGAATAACGCCTGGCAAGGATTAAGCCCTCAGGAAGTGTGCCCAGCCAGTATAAAGTGGCACCAGATCCATCAGCTTTGCGGTTTTTCTCCAACAGTGATCAGCACCCGGAACCTCAGGCACACGACTGTTGGCTGATGCATTGCTTCTGAGGGAAGCAGTTTTGTCAAGAAGCAAGGTGGAAGAGTTAGGAATTGTGGAAGTTGGAGAGTGTAACAGAAATGTTTCTCTGTGGAATCTGAAGTCTGTTAAAAAATCTAAACCAACCCAAGCTGAGAGGAGGCTGCTGGTTAAGGAGGCAGTAGATGGTTCTTGGGCCAGGAGAGTAGACTGTGTTGAGGCATTGCTGCAGAGGGAGCCATGGCCGGGAGGGACCTGGACACGAAGGCTGGTGGAGAGTGTGTGTCTGGAGCTCGGACTTCTTAGGTGTACAGCAGTGCCATTGAGGCCAGCCTTGGATGTGTGCTGGTGAAGTGGAATGGAGGGGATGTCCCTGGAGTGGGCCAAGCTGAGGATGGAGAGCACAAGGTGCTGGATGCTGAGTCACCGAGGAGGATGTCAGGACACAGAGGGGAAGAAAGGGGTGTGGGAGGCCTCACTAGAGGAACAGATTCAATATACAGTATTCATGATCATGCAGAGAATTTACTAGATCACCTCACAGGGTCAGAAGTGGATGAGTCCCCATGGCCACCTGCCAGAGAATCCAGAGTGGCCATTTGTGTGTTGGAGAGCAGAGGAGTGAGTCCAGGGTTGGAGGCCTGGAGCTCACTGCAGAGTCTGACTGAAAGCCCAAGGCTCTGAGCTGGAAGCCTGGAAGAGCAGGAGTCGAATGTCCCAAGGCACTGGCGAAGGCTGGAGCTCCTCCGAGGAAGCATAAAGGGCACACTCCCTCTTTTTCCTTTGTTCTGTCCAGGTTCCAGGCCTGTTGGTTGGTGCCACCCACCTCTTCGCATCCCTTTCCTCCTCCCTCTGAGCTGTACAGGGGGGATCTTGAGGTTCCCATTCCTTTGCACACTGGTTGCTGTCACACCTGTCCAAACTCATACCCGGCCCCATGTGGGGCGCTCATGTTGACCAGAAGATGGTGCCATGAGGGAGCTGCTGTTTAAATAAGTGGTCCTGGCTGCAGAAGGTCCTGCGGGGACCTCCTGGGGCCTGTGATGCAGCTCTGACACATCCCAGCCCAGAGCCTGGGCTGGGACAGGGTGGTCTGTGTGCAGCCTGGACCTGCCATGAGCCTCTTGCTCTGGAATGGGCAGCTTGCTGGGCAAGTGGATTGGTCAGTGCTGATGGGTGTCATGCAGCATCTGGACGCACAGGGCCTGGCAAAGCTGTGTGTTGCCTTAGAGGCAGGAGTTGTGTGGGGCAACCATAAGTCTGTCACCTGGAAGAGGTGTCCCTCAGAGCCCAGCCTGTAGGACTTCTGGGAATACCACAGTGGGCAAAGCCTCTGGGGTCTGTCCCCTCTGTTCCCACCCTCTGGCTCACAAGTATCCTGACTGCAAGAAGGGTACATGCATGCATTCAAGCAGCAAACATGGGGCTCACCTTTCTTTTCCCTCTTTTCTTTTTTGAGTGAAGAGGAGTTATTTCTGGGATTATATATATCATAGCACATATATGTAACAAAACTTCCTTTATTTCAAAATGTTTTTATAACATTAACAAACAGAGGGAAAAAAGCAAGCCATGGGTTGGACTCCCCCAAGTCACTCAGGTAAAGATACCAACATCAGGGTTCTCGAGGACTGGTTCCCTTGCTCCCGTCTGAAACCAGGGCCATGATTGCCCTGCTCTGTGGACTTCCGAGGTCGAGTGTGTGACACACAGGAAGTACTCGCTGCTCTGTGGAGCTTCCATAGCCAGTGATTGCCAGGTTGGCCTGTTGAAGAAGTTACACTATCCCCTTTGTGGTGGACTCCGGGGAGGAGGGGAGGAGTGCTTCAGAGCTGCCCCACGGAGGGTGCAGGGCACGGGTGTCCAGAAGGTCTCGAGAATCCAGCAGCCCAGGGGTTGCTCGTGTCTCTGTGAGCATGAGGTCCCAGATGGTGACCTTTGGGGGACAAGGAGAAGGTGAAGCAAACATTTCTAAGGCCAGCTCTCTGGCTTGTAGGTCTGCCAGATGGAGACAGAGTTACTTAAGCCATAAGCTATCTAGTCTTCAGCAGAAAGATGGCCAGGGCTTCACAAACTGTGTGCTCTGCACCCCGAGACCAGGCCACAGCAGATCTCAGCATCAGCTCGATGCTTCTGGGAGCTAGGCCCCGAAGGATAGTACTTTCCTCAGGTCTCTCCAGTGCAAGGAGGCTTGGGGGTGAGGGCCAGGCTCAGATTGAGGAGTGCTAAGGGAGGGCACTGTGACAGGCTGATGGCAGTAGCCCAGGGAGAGGCTCAGGGATATCCTGGGGGTGTGACCTTGGGAATTAGCCCCCTGCACCTCATGTGGACTGCAGGCTGCCCCTGCTCTGAGAACCTCGGGGACACTGTTCCCTATTGCTGGTTTCCGGGAGTGAGAGTGTCCATGCCCCTGCCCGGGCAGGAAGTGACCGTAGTCAGCCACACACTGGCTGGAGCATGAGCAAGCGTGACTTTCAGGGTGTTGCTTTATCTTTTCTTGCCCCTGGATGAGAATGGAGCAGTCCTAGGACTAGAGACCTACATCAAAGAGAAAAATTAAAAATTAGGAAAGATCAACTACTGAGGAGGTTTGGTGTGGGCATGAGAGCCCATGGGACAGTGCTCAGGACAGAGACGAGACATCAGCCAAGGAGGCCGTGGTCACAGGCTAATGCTCCCTGTGGGTGCAGGGCCCAGGGGACAGGAATCGGATGCAGAAGCCCTCGTCAGTGCTCACCGCTCTGCAGCTTGGGGTAGACATCCATCCATTTTCCCCAGAAGTATTTGAGGGGTTATGGGAGAGAATGACAAAGCCAGAGTAGTGAGGAAGAATAATTGTAAAAGATTCAAAACAAATTTGATGGTGTGTTATTGACTTTTTTCATTGACTGCAATTCTGAATACTAATTCTCTTCTAAATCCCTGGGCTTTCCCCAGGTCCCTTTATTTGCTTTGACCGTGGAAGTGGTGTTGCTTTTCTAAACCTGTGTCTTCAGCTGTAGAAGGAAGCTAAACAGTAGCACCCATTTGACAGAAAAATTGTACAAAAAGCAATGCCAGCAGGGCTGAGCATGTTTGCCGAGGGCACCGTGGAAATGTGCACTGGCCTGTGCTGTAGTGGAACCTGGAGAGCCCCAAGGCCATGCTGGAAGGCCTGGTCCCAGGGTGCAGGGAGGAAATGAGGTCACGGGGACCCTGGTCCCAGAAGGGGACATGGGGATCCTGGGTGCTCGCTGGTTCTCTCTGCTTCTTAGCTGTCACGAGGTGAGCAGCTTCCTCTGCCGTGGTCCCACCACAAGGCACTGGGCCGCCACAGGACCAAAACAATAAGGGCCGAATTCTGCAGCCCTAAATCAGAAGAAATCTTTTCTCCTTTAGGGTGGCTGTCTCAGGTATTTAGTCACAAGGGCAGAAAGACACACATGGTAGGAAAAATGTACTCTGTGAGAGGAGAACTTCGTATTTACCCTCTCTAATACTCTTCTGAATCTCCTGTGGTGACACTGTGAACAGGAAATACACAGGGACCATTCTGCTGCTGTGCCTAGGATGGCTCCCCTCATCCAGTGTGGACCAGGCCTAGAGAGCCCAGACCCCTGGGCTGGCTGGAACTCTAGGACCTTTCTTTGCTTTTGACAGTGGAAAGTGTGGTGGCCTTTCTAAGCCTATTCCTTCATTTGTGAAACAAGACTTAAACATCGCACCCATTTTACAGAAAAATTTTAAGAATTAGATGAAATAAATAATACCCTGAAGTGCTCATTAGTAGAACCTGGTAGTAGGAGGACAGTTGATGCATGATGCTTGTTTGTCCTTATTCTTCCCACCAGAGACTAGCAGCTGTACTAAAAGGGATGATATAAAAAATGCTCTGTGACCTGTCTTCCTCTCCCTGTGTCCTTGGCCCCTGTTTCTGCCCTCTCCTTGAACCCAGCATGGGCTGTTGCTACTTTTAGCGGCACCATAGATTCTGGAGTGGGGTGTCCTGGGGAGAGACAAGCATAAGACTCCAGGTTGGAGCAGAACTCCTCTCCTCAGACCTTGGCGTCAGCACAGCGGAGTTGTCTGTGCTCTGGCGGAGACACAGGACCCGGAGCTGCTGCTCCTCCTAGAACATGCAGCACACTCGGGTCATTGCAACGTGACAAAGTTCAGCAGCATTGTTGGAAACACCATCATAAATCAGCAACAGCTCTCTTTAGGGACTGCATTGCCACTTGATTTAGCATTTCCTGGCACCTTGCCTATCTAGGAATGAAGCCACGATTGCTTCCTACATAAAATGTTATCTGCAAACGTCTCACAGAAACCACAGGAGGCTGGGCGGCTGCAGGCGTGACCATCTGTGGCCCGCCTTGGTATTGAGAGTGAACCAGACAATGGGACCCATTGTCATTTTGGACAATGTATTCCATGAGCAGCTTCTAAATGAAAATGGGGTCCAGATAGCATTTTACAAACTGTTTGTTTTAAAGGAAGGAAAAATGGACTCTTAAAGCAGGAGGAAGAAAACTCAGCAAAAATGTGCACAGTGTGAAATATGAGAAGTCATAAGGTATGATCAGGTTGCAAGTTCCAGTACTCTACAGACAGGGAAGGGTGAGAACTCTGAGGGTTGGGAGGTGACAGTTACCCAATGTGACCTGGGGTGCTTCCTGCAGGGGAATCCTACAGGACGAAGGATGGAGGGAAGCCTGTGCAGGGTTTGCCCTGGGGGTGCTGTGGCCAGCACAGATGCCCGGAGCTCTGGAGATGGATTCTGGCCTCACAAACCTGCAGTGGTGCTAACCCTGGACTCTTGTTGTGGCTGCGAGGCTAGACCAGGACAGGAGTAACCTGGAAGAGAAGAGCGCTTCCAGGAAACTCCTGATGGCTCTGACAGAGAGGTGAAACCAGAGGAGAGACCGAGCCCTGTAGGCCACTGAGGCAGGTTGCTGGGTCAGCACAGGAGAGGCAGGGAAGCCAAACCCACCCGCTCTCCTTCCTTCCCTGGGCTTGGGAGCCCTGGGCTGGGTCCTCATGGTGGCCCCTTCTGGACACTTTGAAGGCAGAGGAACCATCAGGCACAGGGGAAGATGGGGCAGTTCAAGAAAAGGGGTCACCAAGGAATCCAGCAAAGTCCCCTAGGCATACAGTTTCTGGGAGAGAGGAAATTCGGAGGATAATTTGGATGTGCATTTCCAACTAGCTTCAAAGGACACATCCCAGAAATGTGAGGCTGGGAAGGTTGCAGAGGGATTTTAGAATATGGACAAGGAGGAGGTAAAGAACACAATGGACCTTTCAGAAGCAATTGGGTGGTGCTAAAGTCAATTGTGACACCACAGAGCTCAGGATAAGTTAACAGATGAAAATACATGAAAGGCATGGAGACTAGGTATATCCACTTTACAAATATTAGGAATTTCAGGAAAAGAATCACCAAAAGTGGAATTATTATTAAATAACTATTCTGGGGAAAAGTTCTGAGCTAAAGGTAAACTTGGTTTTCTGAATAACAGATAAAATTAGTGGAAAGTTTTAAATATGTAGACTTATCCTTCAAGTTGTTTTAATTTCTAGAGTAAAACTGAAGTTCAGTGAGGCCCAAGCAGGAGAAGCCAAGCTCCAGCTTCACCCAAGAAATGCAAAGGAAGGGAGCAGGAGCTGTCACACAAGGGGGAACAGGTCGCCCCCAGGTCCTTATGCTGGAAAAGATGCTGCTGATCTGAATCTAGAAGTTGTGTCTGCCCTGCTGCTGCAGGTGCAAGTCCCTGAGGCAGCACAGCAGCCTCCTATGCCCTGAGCCTGGTGTGCACAACTTGGTGCAGGTCTGGAAAATACCAGTTTCCTTGACTATTTTAAGCCCTTTGAATGAGAAATCAAAATATCTAACTTAAGAGCAATGAATTCATGATATAAAAACAAACAACTCCTTTGTAAAAAGATCCCAACAAATATGTAATTCTCAATATGGTATTAAAACATAATGAAAATGCCAAAATTAATTTTCGAAAGAGGGAACATGGGTAAAAATGTTCATTTACTAATAATGGTCTAGTTGAGTCACGTGGAAGACGCCGAATTAGCCCGCTGCAGACAGGCAGGTCTGCCCACACCCTGCCGAGGTCCCCAGTCCCAGGGAACACGCCGAATCACCCTGCTGCAGACAGGCAGGTCTGCCCACACCCTGCCGAGGTCCCCAGTCACGCGGAACACACGCCGAATCAGCCCGCTGCAGACAGACAGGTCTGTGCACGCCCTACCGAGGTCCTGAGTCACGAGGAAGACACCGAATCACCCCACTGCAGACGGGCAGCCACCTGATTCCACACTAAAAAGACACAGAGGACACCAGACCACCAGACCAAGGTACCGAGTCCTGCTGTTCCCGGCCCAGAGGTAGGGGCTTCTGAGCCATCGTCCCACTGCTCCTGGTCCAGAGGAAGGGGTTTCCCGGCCACCATCCCTTCTGCTGCTCCCAGCCCACAGGAAAGGGCTTTTGGGTCACCATCCCTAC
>NW_004624922.1:969941-1013391 GCF_000247695.1 Heterocephalus glaber
AGAACCAAGATGCATTATGTAAAGGTACAATTCCCAATGAGAAATGTAATTGTGTTGTATACCTACAATGGACCAATAAAAGAATTTAATACAAAAATAAAAAAAATAATGGTCTAGTTCCAATTTTTCCCTAGCATCGCAGAGAATTGGGAACGAGATGGCCAGGCTACAGGAAGTAAAGTAGAATGTATTTCTCATAGTGGACAGAGAATAATCCATCAGCACTGCTTTATTTTTGATAATAAAAATTAGAGAAAATAGATTTGTATGTATATTTATTAAATGCTACTATTCATAGTCTAAAAAGAGTATACAAGGCTTCTAAAATCACGAAGGAAAAGTTGAGTTAAAAATATTGTTTTAGTTACTTTTTTTTCATTGCTGAGACAAAATACCTGAACTCAAAGTTAAAGGAGGAAAGGTTTATTTAGCTCACAGTTTGTAGAACTTTCAGTCCATAACAAGCTGGCTCCAAGGCAGGGTGGCACATGGCAGAGGGGCAATAGTTCATGGTGGTGGAAGACAGAAAAAGCAACAAGGGACCTTAACAGTGTCTTCTTGTCCTTTCTATCTTATCCAGACTACTTCGGACCTTTAGCACTCATGCTCTTAATCATAGCACTCTTGAGCCTAGCATTGAAACATGAATCACTCCCAGAGTCACACACTCTAGATCCAGCTACCTCAGAAAAAGCCCCACCTCTGACTGCATGAGGCTTTTAGGGGACATCTAGACACAAGCCATAAAAAACATCTCCATATAAAAATGTCTACCGAAAAAGAATCATAAAGAAAAATAGAAATTATGCATATCAGTTGTGTTAACAAAATCATTGGGATAAACTCTCACTTTGAATCAGAGACTTGCACTAGGTTAAAAATAAACATCTATATATTGCATTAGCATACACAGTCTGAAAATAGTAAGTTATTCAGCAGTGGGACCACTGGGCCTGTGCACCATTGAGCAGTGGAGCCATCTGTAAGAGCAACAGCCAGGTCCAGACAATGGCAGAAAGCAGAAAGTCCACCATTCTGAGCTTGGGAAGGTAGCAGAGTGGTGAGCAGCACAGAGAGGGCCTCTTTGAGGCCTGTGGTTGATAATTGAAGCCCACTGGGAGAGTGAAAACAGCCACTGTAATAAAGATGCAGCAGACTACAGTGGTTGGTGAGTGCTTGGGATCAGCACCTCCTACCAGAAGCTGGACTTGCTGTGGGGGAGGGGTGGCTCAAACCTGCAGCAGAATCATGCAGAGTTCAAACCCACAGGAGGTCAGGGAGCTCAATGCTGGCCTCACAGCCAGAAACTAGCCTGAATCTCAGTGGACTATGGCTAGCTCACTGAGATTGAGTGACTGGGACCTGCATACTGCTGCCCACATTGTCTACCAGTGACAGCAGAAACATGCCTTGGAGGGGACTTTTAATTTTCTCTCTTTCTTTTTCTCTCTTTTCTTCTCTCCTCCTCCTCCACTCTTCCTCCTCCTCCTCCTTCTTCTTCCATTTCTCTCTTTTCTTGTTCCTGTTTTTCTCCTATTTTGTTTTTTCTTAATTGTTCTTATTTCTATAAGAGGACAAATACAGTTTCTAGTTCTTCTGTTGCCATTAGTTTGCTCTGTTCTTGCTTTTGTCTCTGCCTTCTCTCTTTCTGCTGTCTTCACCAGTTTCCTAAAGTTTACATGATCTTCCTGTGTCCTCTAGCCCTACTTCTAACCTTTCCCTCTCCTTCTATTTGTCTACCCCCCAACTCCTTCTAAGTCTTCTTCCAGGAAGGTAAATTCACTATACTGAAAAGCTTATTTACTGCAAATATATTTCTGGTTGGTCCTAGATTTTGATATATAATCACAAGTCTAGTTCATGTGGTTAAAGGTGACAGATAAATAGTTACCATAATTTGTCATTTTCTAAGCTGGGTTTGATGCTATTGTTGATGCTGATTGTATTACTTTGGCCAAGGTGACATGACTGTTCTAGTCAGTTGTTCTTCCTGATATACAGAGACTGAGATTGCCTAAGGGTCATTACAGATTCAAAACCTAAAGACCAGCTAACATTTCTGAGAAGAAGGCAGTCCCTAAGGGTTCTAAATTCAATAAAGATGCTCACAATAGGCAATATACAAGCATCAACCCAGGAATTCAACCCAAAACATTAACAACTACAACAACAAAAATAGAAATGAGAATATACCTAAACAAGAGGCAAACCCAGACTTCCAGATCACCAAAGGCAAATTCAGGGGGCAATGACATGGAACAATCTGAAAGCCAACCATCTGGACTCCCTGAACTGGTAACAAAGGAGTTAACAAAACAGATGAAAGAGGAGCTGAAAAAAATGAAATAAGAAATAATTTCTCAGATAACAACAGAGATGGTGACCATAATGAAAGATATGATTAATAACTCTAGAGCAGATATAGATAAAAAAAAGAGGAGCTGAGGAAACTGATGGAAACCATGAATATCCAGCATAGGAAAGAATTGGGAAACATGAAACACATCCAAGCAGATATCCAAGAAATAAAAATTCCACTGAAAGTTTCCACAGCAGAAAAAATGAATTCAAGGTCAGAATTTCGGATATAGAAGATAGAATCATGGTTAGCGAACATGAAAAGAAAGATTTAAAAATAGCAAGGGATCATGAGTAATCAATCAAGCAGCCTCTAGATGATGCAAAAAAGAATAACTTAAGATTGATTGGAGTCAATGAAGGAGTAGGACATAGCCCAAAAGACATAAATAAGCTTTTCACAGAAATAATTGCAGAAAAATCCCCAACAGGGAAAAGAATTTGACATAAGGTAGGTGAGGCATATAGAACTCCAACTAGCCATGATAAAAAAAAATAGTCAAGATTTCAGAAATCCAACACAAGAACAAAATATTAAAACTAGAATTAGAAGTCCCATTTGACTCAGCTATTCCCCTGCTGGATATCTTCCCAAAAGAATTAAAAGCATCATACCACAGTGATATATGTACATCCATGTTTATAGTGGCACAGTTTGTAATAGCTAAATCTTGGAAATAGCCCAAATGCACATCAACTGGTTACTGGATAAAGAAGATTTTTTAATAAAATGGAGTACTACTCAGCCATAAAGAAGGATAAACTAGAGACATTTATAGCTAAATGGATGCACATTGAGGCCATACTTTAAGTGAAACAAATAGAACACATATGTGATACCAAATTGTTTCTCTGGTGTGAGAAACTGAAAGTGTAAATGAGTACCAAAATATATAATAGATAATGTGAAATAGGAAGAAAAGGTTCAAAGGGGAAGGGGAAGTAGGGAGGAAGGGTGGGGGAAAAGGAAAGAAGGGACAGAAAAAATATGAGAAAAGAAGGAAAAAAACAGAAACAAAGCTTTTGTAAATAGGGAGGGGTGGAGAGGTGGAAGGAAGGGAAGGAGAATAGGGTAAAACAAGATCCAAGATATATCATGTATAGATACAAATTCTCAGTGATGAAAGTGATCGTAATATATAACTAAAATGTACCAATAAATTTAAAGAATTAAGAGAAAGAAAATAGTAAAGTAGGCAGTGGGAAACAATATAGCAGATGAATTTAAACAACTGTGATGGGAACAGAAACATGAGCAGGACAGGGAGACAGGGCTGATGTGGTAACAAGCTGTTTTATTCAGAAGGAAGGAAAAACCCTTGTATGGTGTCAATAAAATCATCAGATATGGTTAACAATAGTTTCACCAACATGAAAAGAATAGGAGAGAAGACCTGTTGTCACAGCAACACTGACAGACATTGTTGAGAAGATCTCATGGACAAAATCAGTAGGTTCCATATTTGCATCACACAGGAGGAGAAGGTATGGCTTTTTCAACCTTCTCAGACAAGTGGAAGTTGGTGGTGAAGGACATCTCAATGAATCCCCTACTTGGCAATTAGAATTCCCACCGCGTGCATGTCTGGTTGTGGTGTGGGGCACCCAGTGTTGTTGAGACCTCAGGATGATGGCTGTGTCATCAGGGGACACTGATCCAGAGCCTGTGGTGTACACTTCCCCTGCAGGGTCCCAGGGCCAAGGAGGTTGGGAGAGGCCACAGGCAAGCATTCAAGAACAGAGAGAAGAAACCAAGCTTGGTCAGTGGTGACTATGCCACTTCCCGACTGAGCCCAAGCTTTGGTTGTTCATCAGTGGACACAGCTGACCCTCCAGCCTCTGCCAGCACCACAGCCCTGGAGAAAAATAGCTTCCTTGGCAGCAGGATGGTGACTGCCTTGTCCCCCCCCCCCCCCCCCCGCCCAGGATTTCAGAGAGACCCAGGCAGAAGGGAGATGCTGCCCTTAGGGTGACTCCAGAAGGGAATGTTTGAGGAGGGCACTGTTCATCTTGAAGCTGGAACTACTCTGCAGAGGCCAGCAATATGTGCTTTAAGGATGTGACTCACCTTAGAGACTGCTGAGCCTTGTGGCAATGAGTGGTTTATGGTGTGGGTTTTCAGGGCACAGACTCCAGAGCTGCTGAACTCTCCATGCACTGCCAGCTGGCTTAGGCTTTCACGAGACTTTTCTAGATGCACTGGTTTCTTGGACAAAAGGCCACCAGTGTGCCCCTAGGAGGAAAGGTCAGCAGATGCTAGTAGCATGCTGAGTGACTGGGCCTCCTGTCTGTCTCAGAAGAGGGCTGTGTGCTCAAGACAACACCACCTGGCAGAAGGCTGGGAGGTTGTTTTCATAAGGGGATTAGTGCAGAGAGCCTGGAGATATCCCCAGTGCCACCCAGCTCCATGCTAACCTGACTGTTGTGTGACTTTGGAGCAGTTTCTAAGGAGCCTGCTTCCCAGCTTCCCTCATTCAGGTGAGCAGAGTCTGACCCAGAAGAGCAGGGCTGGGAGATCACAGTGTCAGGGCCTGTGGGTTCCAACACACTTGTCCTAACTAACCCTGATCCTGACACTTATCCTGAACACATTGTCCTACCACTAACTAACTCCTCTAACCTTCACCCTAACTAAGCTGGACTCTAACCTTGACATTTGTCCTGACCCTAACCCTAAACCTGACCCTGACCATAGCTAACCCTAACCCTGATCCTAACCCTGAATCTAATCCTAAACCTAATTCTGACCTTAACCCTGATCCTGACCTTGATCCTAACCCTAACTCCAACCCTGATCCTAATGCTGACCAGAACCCAAGCACTAACCCTAATCCTCTAATCCTAACGTAAGCCAAACCCTACCTCTGACTTTGACTCTGACCCTGACCCTGCTGGTGGAGAGTGAGTTCAATTCAGGCTCTATCTGAATTGAGTGCCCCTATTTACATACGTATACAATCCCATTATGAGCTCCTTTCAGTCTGAACACTCACATCAGTTATTTACCAGTGGATGATCACATTCCACTCAGGGGTGAGATTTTTTCTCCAAATATGGACTCAATGGGTGGTCATAAATAAGGCATTGGTGTGCAGGAAATGGAGTATCCTTCCCCTGGGTTGTCCAGGGGAAGCAGGGAGCCTGGCTATTTCAGGAAGAAGATGGCTGCTGGGGTTGGGCTTTATGGGAGGGGGCAGGGCAGCTGTCCTCAATCCATGGCTTGGGGGTGCCAGCCCTGTATTGTTCAATCTCCTCCTGAAATTAGCTATGAAAGGGAGGATGGGTGGAGCCCTGGCTGGTGGATTCACACACACACACACACACACACACACACACACACACACACACAAACATGCAATTTTCCCAGTAAGAACTGGCAAAAAACGTGCGGCCCTTATAGCAATATCAAAAAAACAGCAATACCAAGAAAAACCCCTGCTTTCCGAAGCTGTGCCTGATGGTGGCTGTTCAGGGCTTGGGCTCAGGATCAGGCTGGGCTGAGGCTTGGTGTCAGCCTGGATTGGCAGAGTGAGGGCTGCGGCAGTGGTTAGACGGGATGCTGGCAAAAAGGCAGGAGCTGTGGGCCTAGCTTGCCAAGGCTCCTTGAGATGATCTGTCGTCCAGGGGACTTTTAGTTTAGCTGCAGCTGGCTGGAGTACACTAAGGTTTACGAATGTTACACATGGGGTCTTTGCTAAGCTGGGGCATTCTCCAGTGGGTGGCCATAAGGCTCTATCATTCCACTCATTTCCTTCAACATTTTAATCAGTGGGTTGAATGAGATACCAGGGAAGACATTTGCCTAATATTCCAACAGCTTAAAATAGGAAGGCATATAGGAAACACAGAGCAGATTCAGAGGGAAGTGAATTTGACATGACCCACAAGGTGAGGCTTCCCAGAGTAAATGGGAAATTTAGACACCAGGTCCCAGGAATCTATGTCACAGGCACCTGTGAGGGCTCCAACCAGGTGAATGCTAAGCATTGGAAAGCTCCACAGAGCTTCAGTGAAGCCCATGCATTCAAAAGGACCCAGAATCAGCTCCCCCAGAAGCACCTGCACCCCTAGACTTGAGTCCACTCAGGTCCAGGGGACAAAAGTGCCCAGGCCACAACTAAGGCACTGTTAGAACCGTAATTTTCTGAAATCCCAAGTGGATGTGGTGCAAAATCAACTCCTGCCCCTGAAAAATGACAGGAGACACCATTAACAAATGAGATGCCTGGAAATGGCCTGGGGGCTCCATACAGCCTCCTGGTGGGCTGAAGGTTCAGTCCTCCTGTCCAGGAAACCCCTCATGCCCCGGACCTGCCTTCCGAGCAGATGAGCAGCACCCAGCTGCCTCCCTGGACTGAGCGGCCTCACCATACTCTCCCCTCTGCATCCCAGGGTGGCAGGGATCAGCAGCTCTGTTGCATGGGCCAGGCACAGGATGCAGAGATGCCAGGGATGCTAAGGGTCACAGAGCCCTGCTCTGTCATTCTCTCCCCAAATCTCCTCTGCTCAGTGTGGGACTTGTGGCCATGCCTGACCCAGGGCCCCTCTGCCCTTGGTCCCTGAGGCCTGAGGTGTTCCCCACAGCAGGGCAGGGCCAGGCACAATGGGGCTGGACTGCGGAGGCTCAGCTGGCACAGAGCTGTTTTCCAACTGCTTTCTCTTAGAGCCCTGGCTTTCCTGGTGCAGAATGAGCTGCTCCTTTCTACTCAGCTCGGAGTTGGTGATGCCAGTGTAAATGGAGTCGCATTGTCAAATCACTCACTCTGGGTTGCAGGGCCACTTGGCATCTTTTGGTGAAATTTCAATGCTTTGTGCGTCTTCCAGGCTTTCTATGTACAGCTATTTTATACTAATTAATGGCTCCAAGGTTCTCTAAAATCACACCTTGTGGCCTGTGGAGCAAGCACACTGGAGAGGACCGGATTTCAGTTTCTAGGTGCAGACTAAGAACACAGCAGTGAGAGTCACAGTGATTCTCAGATAAGACGCTTCCAGCTTCAGATCTCAGAAGAGGACCTAGAGGCTCTGGACCCAGACACCAGACACCAGGCTCAAGCACCTGCCACAGGCTCAGCCCCGGCCCCAGTGTCTTACCCAGGGGTGTGCTCTTTACCCCCAGTCTGTAGTCCCAGCAGAAGCTGCTGCAGCCGGAGCCTGGGACGAGAGAAGGTACTATGCTACTTACCTTTGACTGGAGCCTATGTTCCCACCATGGCGCACATCAGCTGCCACTTCTCTCTTTAGAAGAACAGGGCTCTGGGGCCACACAGCTGTTGAGAGTCTCCCTCCCAGTGGTCAGCAGGCTGCTGGGCTACTGGCCTGAGCTCCATCCAGCACACAAACCTGACCCAGGCAAGTGCTTTTGAAGTAATTGTGTATTTCAATTCCACCCTTAAAACTGGGGTAAGATACATGCAAGGTTTCCCCATCTCCATCACTTCTAAGTGGACCCTTCTTATAGGGGGAACTCCAGGTCCTCCATGAGGCTATGCTGATGAATCTTCTAAACATTAAAGAAGACAGGATGCCGATCTGCAGGCATCATTCCAGAAATGTGAAGCATGGTGGGTCCTTTTCAGCTCACTCTGTAAGGCCAATGCTACCTGATACCAGAACCAAGGACTTCGCTAGGGAAGTACTGATTGATATCCCTATGGGCATTATGTGTGAGTTATGAGTACCCTTAGGTTGCCCTGACAATGCCTTCAACACCAGACATGCTTTCTTCACACTCTTGAGGCTGGACATCTAAGGTCCAGGTGCAGCTGGCTCAGTGAGCTCAGCTCCTGGCTTGCAGGCGGCGTCCTCCTTCAACCTCCCATGGCCTTTCCTCTGTGCACGTGCTCTGTGGGTGTGTCCCCCTCTTCTATAAGGACACCAATTCTGTATGGTGAGGGCCCCACCCTCATGACCTCATTTACCCTCACTAGGGCTCCTACCTCCAAATACGGCCACATAGGGGTTAAATTTCAACATGCAAGTTCTGGGGAGATACAATCAACCCACAACAGGTGGGCTGTTTTTTAGAAAGTTTTTTCCACAAATCAAATCCAACAATACAGGAAATAAATCACAGCCCAGGAGATTTGTGCCAGGAATGCAAGGTTTGAAAACCAATCAGTGCAATTCCCCACACTCACATACTAAAAAAGAGAAAAACCCTATGTGATCATCTAATGAAACACACACAAAAACATTGCGCAAAACTCAACATCCATTCCTGAGAAAAACTCTGAGAAAACTAGGAGTGAAGAGGAACTGTCCTGACTTGACAAAGAAAGGCAGGAAAGTGATCCACAGTTGATGTTCTCAGGAGGTGCTGAAAGCCCGAGGCACCCTCCTGAGCACACACAAGGCTGGCACCTGTCTATACCACCTGAGTCCACATGGTGCTTGCCATCTTTGTTGGGACAATGAGGCAAGCAAGTGGATTCAGATTACCCAGAGTGTAAGAGAAGAATCCACATTGTCTTTATTCATGGACAGCATAATGGACAAGGTGGGAGGGTCAATGGTTTCTGTAAAACTAAATGGAAGACAGAAGAAGAGTATACTTTAGTAATAGGGGAGCTTTGAGAGTGGAAGGTAGATCCCCAATGAAATAAACACCAACCCCTCTGGCCATTTTAACAATGACTAAATTAGAGATGTTAAAAATAAGGTAGAACTAAAACCCTAGATGACACTGCAAGTTGGCAGATGGAGAAGGAGATATATTGGGATAAAAGGATTCTGAAGTTTGTGTATTGTCTGGGAGGAAGTTAAAAATATTAACTTTGCAACTTTGTAGATTCTGGTATGCACATTAAAGTGTAATGGTAACTAATAAAAACAATAGAAATAGAAATATAATTCTATATGAAGAGAGTTCAAGTGGGAAGGTGGACAAAGCCCAAATGAGGGTTTTGAAAATGAGAGTAGAAAAGGAGAAAGAAATGAAGAAAAGATAAGGCTGGAGATGCAGCTCAGCACTACAGAGTTTCTGGTGAGCATGTTTGTGGGCCTGGGTTTGATCCCAGCAGACAGAAAAGAAAAAGGGAATTTAAAAATAAAAGAAAGGCAGAAATGCAAAATGAAAAATAGAATGGTAAAGTAGCTCTAACTATGTCAATACTTACAATAAAGTTAAACTGATTACTTAAAAAACAACTTTTCCCACATTAGAGTTAAGAATTTGATTACACTGTATTTATAAGAGTCATCTAAACATAAAGCCTAGGACCAAAGAGAGAAGAAACGTGTTTATTCAGAGAGTATTAAAAAATACAGCAATATTTACATTAGACAAAATATGTTTCAAAGCCAGAAAGCACTGATAGGAATGGATAGCTTAATTGTTCAACAAGGAAAAGAAAATATTGATCAGGAAGGCAAAAATGAAAAAAGATCTTTCTGAAAATCAAAAATCATAATATCAAATAGGTAAACTAGAACCTGATCAAATCTGATTAGAACTTTGCATGGAGATGGGTGGCCCTGTAACCTGTAGGCTCCCACTCCTGTCACAGGAGAGGTTAAGGGGCTGCGTGGAATCTGCTAACGGATGGAGAGCTTCGGGTGCACAGAGACAGTCGTGCTTTCCACTGCTGCAGGACATGTGAACTTCAGCAGCCATGTGGTACACGCCCGGAAGTTGTGGCAGAATTACCCAGGTGGTGGAGGGACAGAGAGGAATGTGCAGGCATCAGGGAGTGGGGAAAATCAATCCAGGATGTGGGTCCACATCACATCAGAGAGAGGCTGAGAGGGCCATGGGCTCGGTGACCTTGTCCTTGGTGACCTGTGGCCAGAGGATTTCCAGCAAAAGGCCAAGGAAAGGGCTGTGGGGAGGTGAGGAGAGGTGACAGTTCAAGCCATTTGCCTGGGAGGGGAGAGAGGAGGAGAGTCTGGGGGAGGTGTGGGGTTAAGATGGGGTGTGATCAGGTGATGTCTCAAGAGGAGGGAAGGAGAGAGGGAGTCACTGCACAATGATGGGGGCACGTTCCAGGTCCTTCTGTGTGTGACACGGAGGGAGTCCAGGCTCTGGGCCAGCAGCCCAGGCCTGTGTGCCTGCCAGCTGGGAGGGCTGTAAATGTCACCAGGATGCCTTCCAGGAGGGAGCCAGGCACTCAGGGATTTAGTTAAGATGCTGGAAGATAATTCTGTTTCTAAGCAAGGTCACAGGGCAGTGCCCGGTGTGTGTGCACGTGTGCATGACAGTTGCCAGAACCAAATGGCCCAAGTCACTGCAGAAGGTGAGTGTGGACATGGGGATGGAGCCAGAGGGGAGGCTCCACAGTGACAGGATCTTTGGGCTGGCTGTGGTGGGGAGAAGGCACAGTCAGCAGGTCTCAGGTTCTCTGTCCTGTCCTGTCCTGTCTCCCCTGTGATGAGGCTGGGAGAGGCCAGGATGCAGAGATCTCCTGAGGCCTGAGCCTTGGGAAGTCGGGAGACAGCAAGAAAACATCCTCATGTGTCCTGTGTCTCCAGACAAGTGAGCAGGCATCAGGTAGTGGTGCTATGTATTGCTTGGCAATAGGGTTCTGAGCAAACTGTCATCATAAGGAAGTGAGGTAATCTACTGGGATCTCTTCAACTGAACTTTTCCTTGCACTGGACATAAAATAGCCCCTGGGCTGCTGATTGCCCCCAACTCACACTCAGTACACAACCTGACAGAGTGACACAAAAACACTTGGCTGAATCTCCCTGGGCAGGCCAGGGCTTAGCTGGCACCCCAGGTAACTGATGAACCCTGCCACTCTTACTTTGGGTTAGGTTTAGACATTAGGGTTTAGGGTTAGAAGTCAGGTTTAAATTTTGTTGTGAGGGTCAGCGTTTGTTTTAGGGATTAGATTCTGGGTTAGAATTTAGGGTTCAGGGTTAGGGTTGAGGGTTAGGGTTCAGTGTTAGACAAAGAGTTATGATTTTGGGGTAGGGGTAGGTATAGGGGGTTAGGTCCTGGTGTAGAGCTTATGTTTTACAATTAAGGTTAGGTTTTGGATTAGTATTAGATTTCTGGGTTAGGGTTTGAGTAATTGTGAAGGCTACAGAAGCTTTTAGTGGTAGGGCTTTGGTTAGGATAGATTTAGGGTTAGAAGTTAAGAGTTATGCTAGCAGTTTTTGTTAGGTTACTTTTAAAAATTAGAGTTAGGGGTTAGGGTTACCTTTATAACTAGCTATATTTATAATGAAATTAGAGGTTTCATTAAATTTGGGAACATTCAAGATTTTTGGCTTTCAATAATTCTTTATAATATCTAAAATTTAAATCATCCCTGCAAAACCATAGAAATACCTAAAATCACTCATAGGCTTGCTGCCATTTTTCTGTTTTCACAGTTTCTTTCCTCTGTGACCCATTGGTTGTTCAGGAGGGTGTTGTTCAATTTCCATGTGTTTGTGGGTGTTTTGTGGTTTCTTATGTTATTGATCTCCAATTGTATTGCACTATGGTCTGATAATATACAGGGGATAACTTCGATTCTTTTACATTTACTTAGATATGTCCTATGAGCTAGTATGTGATCTATTTTGGAGAATGACCCGTGTGCAGCTGAAAAGAATGTATATTCTGATTTTGTGGGGTGGAAGACTCTGTAAACATCTATTAAGTCCATTTGTTCAATAGCTTCCTGAGGGCCACTCTGGGCTTCCCCTTCCCTCTGCCTAGTGGTTTATTGTCTTGCATTTGTAGCTTTTCTGACTCACTTTCTGCTTTATTAGTCCATCAGTCTTGCTCTTCCCCTAGCTTGTCCTCAGCTGTGACCATGCCTAGCTCTGCCCCAGAAGGGCTCTCACAGGCTCAGGAAGAATGAAGACCTCATGGGCTGAGTGCTTCACCTCAGGCTAATGCCCCCAAGGGTGTGGGAAGTGTGGGAAGTGTGGGAAGCTCAGCATTAAGCTGGCACTGGGACTCTGGGCAGATGGCGGCTAGTGCTTTGCATTGCTGTCCTGCAGACTTGGGTGCCCCTGAGTCCAGTGCTGTGTTGACACTGGGGTTGGGTGGGTGGTTTTGGGGGACTGACCTCTGGCTGCTCCCCAGAAGCCAGCTGCTTTGCTGGTGTCCACAGGGCACTCAGAGCCCATAACCCTGAGGCCTGTCCCTGGGCCCGGGACACGGGGCATCCCTGACCATGTCTCCCTCACACCTGCCTGTGCCATGCTGCTGTCCTTGCACATTCTGAGCACTTAGCAAATAGCTGTTGCTGTTCCTCTGGGGTCTGGAAATGCTGACTGAGGCAGGCACCCTGCTTAGTTAGCTGAGCTACTGGGAGTCAGGGAGCAGAGGCAGAGGAGATGAAGATCAGCTCGCCAGGCTCATCCTGGGGGAACAGGGGATAAGGGAAAAGGGCCTTAGTGCCTGACAGTGCTCCATGCCCAGCCTGGGAGCCACCAGGCTGGGGACAGGACGGGACACCAAGGGGCTGTCGCAGATTCCATCTCACAGAACTGGAACACTGTTGGACCCGAAACCCTTCAGACTGGCCCCGCCTCATTAGGAAGTGAATGTGATCACCCTTGCAGTTTATTCCCATTTCCTTTGTCCTCAGTGAGGACAGCATGGCTGGCTCCTCCCAGGGAAATCACCCTCGTAGTTAGTGAGGGCAGCTTTCATCTTAAAAGTGCCTGGCAAAAAATGGTACCTGACAAATTGCACATAGAATCTCCAGCCTCCCCCATTCACTTCTCCATTTGTCTCACATCTTGGCTCCTTTTCTTTAAGATAAGCTTAAGGAACCCAGGGAGACACATAAATTATCTGGCTCTTTTATTGCTCTGGTTCTCATAATAGGCTACATTGTGTGACCTGACCATATCTTTTCCAGGAAATTCATGCTGTGGCAAGAAGAATCCCTGCTAGCAGAAACAGCCCACACCAGGGAGGTTTATTAAGGGAGTATTTATGGTCAATCAAGCTGCCATGAGCACTTTTCTCAGTCTTGGCATGCCATGGAACAGATGTGCTTGGGGCCAGTGGGCACGGGGGAGGGCATAGTTGGAAGGAGGGAACCCTCAGGGCCAGGCCTCAGTACCCATTGTGGAAGCCACAAGCAGGACCTTTCCCTTCTTGGGACCAAAGCTCCAGCAGCTGGAACCTGAACGATCAGATGAAGTAGCCTCAGGCTGTATGGTGCGTGAATTCAGGGCGGAGGAAGAGCTGTCTTTGTGGGGGATGTGAGATAGTGAGGGACCCCTGGCCCAGGAGATTTCAGCTCCCACCCCAGTTGTTAAGGTGACAGATGGTCTAAGTTAGTCCAGCAGCCACTTGAGACTGAAAACAGATTGGATGACTTCAAGAATCAGGTCTTGTGTGTGTGTGTGTGTGTGTGTGTGTGTGTGTACACACACCCAGCCTCTGACCTTGATCTGGTCTGAGGGCACCAGGAGGTAAAAGCACAGTGACCCAACCAGAGGCCAGAAAGAAAGCGCCTGTCATCTGTCACCTCCTGTAAGCATATGTGCGGGGGAGATGGGCAGCCTCCTACCAGGGTCAGCCTCCTGGCCTCACTCTCGGAAGACACAGCTGGGCAGACATCGTTCTCATACACAGGAGTGACATGCCTTCCTGGAGACATTTAGTGTGTGGAAGGTGCCCTGCCCACTTTCAGGTGCTGGCTAAGCTCTGACCTCAGGCCACCTACCTGGGACCCACCTACCTGGGAAGCGACTGTAGCTCTCATTGTCTCTGTATCCAGTGCTGCTCTGACCACACTTCCTGCCAGTTCTGAGCACAGAGGGCCCAGTGTGGCTGCTTCAGTCAATACACAGACAGTCACTGACTCAGATTTGTTACCTTCACTTTGGGGACGCAGCCTTGGGCCACCTAGGGGCCAGCTGCTCCAGCAAATCACAGAACTGCTTCCCATAGAGTGCCAGAGAGACTTCCTGTGGAGGGAAAGGCTTCAACGGATCAGTGATTGGGTCCATTCTTGGAGGGGCTCCTGGCCTTCGGGAATAAGGCTGAGGCAGTTGCACGGGGGGCCGCAGGCCTGACCCTGGTCCCCAAATCCCTAGTGCTCTCCATCCCCATGTCCTAGTGGGAAGGCAGCAGATGACCTTACCTACTTTTCAAGGACATGGCCGTTTGGGAAGGTTGTGCCTGCCTGACAGCTGCCAGGGAGGCTACCACTCATCTCAGTGGGCAAAGCTGGCCCTAGGCTCCCAGCTCTGCAGACTGGACCACGATAAACCCCAAGCATGCTTTCTCCTAATTTCCTAACACACGTTGAGGGGTAGAGCTAGAGATATTTATAAAAAACATTCTGTGGATGCTCGGGAGGTTAGTGAACGGCATCTGGCTCTGCTCAGTCAGTCTCAGGTAACCTCCCAGGATGAAATGAAAAGTATTGTGACTGCCCTCTCAGAGCCCAGGCAACCGAAGACTTCCATAGCCACTGGCGCTCACAGGTTTTGTAGGGTCCCTCTGGTCCTGCACATGGTGACAACACAGCGACACAGCTAACCAGTCGCATTACCAAGCCACGTCTCTCATCTCCTGCTGTGCTGAACACTTGGGCACAGGACCGACTTTCATCCTTTCTACGGCCCTTGAAATAGACCTGACTTTCTCTGGGGAGGCTCGGAGAGTTAGCCACTTCCCTGAGCTACCACAGCCTCAAGGTTCAGGATTGAGGCTGGAACCGAGTCCCTGAGCAACACTGAAGCTGCTTTGTCCCTGCATCCACCCCTGCAGCCCTGCCTGTGGGGCCAATGCTACATAACACTGGATTCCCTAAAACGCTAGAGCTGTCCACCTTTGGTTCATTTCAGCTCCAAGTTTCTTTAAAGAATAACTTCCAACTTTTATTTTTAACAGCTTTATTGATATATAAACATGTATCATACTTAATATACATTTAATGATTTGATATAGTCACAGAATTATGCAACCATGACCAGAGTCTAGCTTTAGGTCCTATTTCACCATCCCCAAAGGAACCAAGTGTCCATTATCAGTCATCCCCAATTCTCCTTGACCCCCAAGTGCTAGACACCATAGTCTACTTTATGACTCCATAGACACTTGCCTCTTCTGGACAATTTATATAAGTGAGCCACCGATGAGGCACTCTTCTGTGACAGGCTTCCTTCACTTGTCCTAATGTTTGCCAGGTTCATTTAGTTTGCAGCCTAGGTCAGTACAGATAATACTCTATTGTCTGGATAGATCATATTTCATCTGTCTATTCAACAGTTGAAATGCATTGACTATTATAAGTAGTGGTGTTGTGGATAATCATGTACACGTTTTTGTGTGGAAATGTTTTATTTTTCTTGGATATATACCTAGGAGTGGTGCTGCTGGTCACATGATAACTCCACATTTAGCTGTTGGAAGAGCAGCCAAAATGTTTTTTAAAGTGGCTGCACTATTTTACATTTCTACCAGAAATCTATGAGATTCCTCGACGTCCTTGGCAACTCTGGTTGTGGACTTTTTGATCACACTATTCCAGTGATATGAAGAGGCATCTCCTGTAGCTTTAATTTGTAGTTGCCTACTGAGTAACTATGTTGAGCACTATGTAATGGGCCATTTCTACATCTTCACCAGAGAATATCTGTTCATGTCCTTGGCCAATTTTTAATTGTGTAGTTTTTCTTTTTATTATTGATTTGTGAGAGTGTACTATGCATTCTAGATATAAGTTCCTTATCAAATTTATGAGTTACACATATTTTCTATTCTGGGTTGTCTTTTCACATTTTCATTGTGTTCACTGATGCACAAAGGTTTTTAATGTTGATAGAGTCCAATTTATATGTTTAATTTTTTGTTACTTGTACTTTTGGTGTTATATTTAAGATACCATTGCCTCACCCAGGGTTACAGAGATTTACTAAATTTTCTTTGCACAGTTTTATAATTTTAGCGCTTATACTTGAGTCAATGACACTTTAACGTGGTGTCACTCAGGATCTCAACTTTCTTTTTCTGGATATCCAGTTGTCTGAGAACTGTTTGTTCAGAAGATCTGTTCTCATTGGTACCCAAGATCTCTCAGTTTAGATTGGGGCTTATTTTTGGACTCCACTCTGTTCCCCTGGTCTCTATGTCTATCCTTACATGAGAACACATTGAGTGATGGCTGGAACTTTGTAGTAAACCCAGACATCAGGAAATATGTGTCCTAAACTGTGTCTTTCTTTTCCATGGTTATTTTGGATTTTCTGGTTCACTTGCACTTTCATACAGATTTTAGGATCACTTTGTTAATGTCGGCAAAAAAAGCCAGGTGCTATTTTGGTAGAGGTTGCCTTAAATCTGTAGGTCAACTTGAAAGATTGCTATATCATCAATATTAAGTCTTTCAATCCATGAACATGGGGTGTTTCTCAATTTACTTGTCTTTTATTTCTTTCAGTAGTCTCTTTTAGTCTTTAATGTACGAGTCTTGCGTTTTTCTGTTAAATTTAGTTCTAAGTATTTTATTTCTTTTGATGTTATTGTAAGTGGATTTTTAAAAATTCACATTTGCATTAATCATGATTAGTGTATTTTGTAAACTTGAGCAACTCATCTATTAGATCCAATAGTTTTTGAGTGTATTCTTCAGAATTTTCCATAAAGAAGGTACAATACCTTCAAATGGAGTTTCACTTATTTTATTCCAATCTGAGAAGTTTTTCTCTTGATTTTCTTTTTCCCTAATTGCCTTGACAAGAATTCAGTACAGTATCGAAGTGGTGAAAGTACAAGGTTCTGTTTTGCTTCCTGAATTTAAGAAAAACAACCCCCTCCCCCCAAAAAAAACCCAACAAACTTTTCAGTTTCTTACCATTAGCTGTGATGTTAGATGGGAGTTCTTATAGATGAACTTCATCAGGTTGAAAAAGTTTCCTTGTACTCTTATTTCATTGAGTCTTCTTTTTAATCATGAAAGGTATTGGATTTTTTAAAGATTCTTTCTATATTAAGATAATCAGTGGTCTGTGCCTCTATCCTCTTAATTTGGGTTAATGTACAAACAAACTTTCAGGTGTTAGGTGAATCTTGCACTCCTGGGCTAAATTCCATTTGGTCATAGTGTACAATCCTTTTAAAAATTACATTTGCTGGACTTAGTTTGCTGTCATTCAGTTTTGTGCCTGTATTTGTGCCTTAGTTTTGTGCCTGTATTTGGAAGTGCTATTTGCCTGTAGTTTCTTTTTTGTGTGTGCTGTCTGTGTCTGGTTTTGATGTCAGGATAATACTGGCCTCCCTTTTCAACTATGTGTTTGAAGAGTTTGTGAAGGATTAGTTTGATTCTTCTTTAAATATTTGATAGAATCACCAGTGAAATCATATGGCTTTTCCTTTATTTTTTTGGTACCGGGGATCGAACTTGGGACCTTGAGCTTGCGAGGCAGGCGGCGGCACCACTGAGCTAAATCCCCGGCCATATGGCTTTGCTTTGTGAAATGTTTTAAGTTGCAAATCCACTCCTTTTACTCTTCACAGGTCTTTTCTGATTTTCTATTTTTTTTTCCTTGTGTTTGTCTCAATAGCTTGTGTGCATCTTGATATTTGTTCTTTTTGTAGGTTAGCTAATTTGTTGCCACATAATTGTGCACAGGAATCTCTTTTGCTCCTGTATTATTAGAATTATGTCTTCCGTATCATTTCTGATTTTGGGATTTGAATCTTCTCTCTCTCTCTCTCTTTTTTTTTTTTGGTACTGGGGATTGAACTCGGGTCCTTATGCTTGAGCAGGAGGCAACGAAACCACTGAGCTAAATTCCTGGCCCTGAATCTTCTCTTTTTTTATTGGTCAGTCTAGCTAAGTGTTTGTCAGTCCTGTTGATCTTTTCAAATGTCAATTTTTTGTTTTATTGATGTTTTTCTTTTTTCTTCTGTTCTTTGTTTTGTTGATTGCTCTAGTTCACTTGCCTATTTGTTTCTTTAATTTTTTTCCTTCTCCTGTTTTCTTTTGGTTTAGTTTCTGTTTTTCTTTTCAGGTTTCTTAAAATGGAATATTAACTTAATGATTTGAGATCTTTCTTCTTTTTCAATTTATTGGCATTTAGAACTATAAATTCTCCCCTCTTAGCACTACTTCAGCTGTATCCCATAAGTTCTATGTTGTGTTTTTATTTTTATTTATCTCAAGTACTTTCTAATTTCCCTTGTGACTGCTTCTTGGATCTATTGGTTATTTAATAATGTGTTATAGTTCTACATAATTGCAATTTCCCCAAATTTCCTTGTGTTACTGCTTTCCAATTTTATTTCTTTGTGGCCAAAGAAATATTTTGTTTGCATTTAAACCTCTTAAGTTTATTGACCTCCTGTTTGGGCCTAGCAGATTCTGAAGCATGTTCCATGTACATTTGAGAAGAATGTGTTTTCTGTTACTGTTGGGTGGATTGTTCTATTAGTACTTTCTAGTCTTCCATATGCCTTTTGATCTTCTATCCTATTCTTCACTGAAAGTGAGGTACTGAAGTCTCCAGCTATGATTCCCACATTGTTAATTTCTCTTTTCAGTTCTGGCGAGTTTGGCTCCACCTATGTTGGGGCTTTTGTTTGGGGCCTACGTCTACCATTCTTATATTATCCTGCTGCATGGGCCCTTTTAGTATTACAGAGTCTCTCACCTCAGTAATTTTGATTTTGCTTTAAAGTCTACGTTGTCTGATATTAGCATAGCCACTACAGTTCTATTGTTGGTATTGTTTGCATGTTATATGTTTTCCATTTCTTACTTTCAATACATTTGTTCTTCTGAATTTAAAGTGTTTCTGATACCAATAGATAGGTGGGTCTTGTTTTTATGTAGTTTTATAATCTCTGCCATTTGATTAAATTGTTGTATTTGCATTTAATATTGTTACTGATATTGTCAAATTTATACCACATTTCTTGCTTCTTCCTGTGTACTATTTACTCTTACATTACATGAATATTTGCCCCTGTAACATTTTAATTCCTTTAATGACTTTTTAAGCTATTGTCTTGGTGGTTGCTTCAGTGCTTACAGTATGAGTCTTAATTTATTAGAATTGAATTCAGATTTAAAGTAACAGTTTCAGTGAAATGTAGCTCTTTCTCTATTCTTCTTTTTATTTTTGTTAAATGTATTTCATCTATAGGTATTATAGACATAATAATATATTGGTATGCTTATTGCCTTATGTAATTTCATGCATTTTAAAGAAGCTGAGAAAAGAAAGCAAGTAAATATTTATAGCATATATGTTATGAACTTCTTAATTGCCCTTTTTGTTTCTCTTTATTTCTTCCCATGGATTCAAGTTACCATAGTGTTATTTCCTTTCAAATGTATAGTTTTCCCTTTGTTTTGGCATTTTAAAATATAACACATTTATATAAATTATATACTCAGCAACGTAATTGTAGTCTTATACAATTTTGAAAAAGTCCACTGAAAGAAGAAAGGAGAAAATACATCATTAAACTATATTTTATAATTATCTACCTAATTGCCTTTACTGGCACTCTTTGTTCCATTATGTAGATGTGACTCATTGCCACATGTCACTTTTTTCAGCCTGAAAACTTCTTTTATTACTTTTTGTAAGGAAGTCCTTCTATCAAGGAATAATCTCTTTTGGTTTTGGGGTTTTCTTTAATTACTTTTCATTTTGAAAAGCATGTTGCTGGTAATAAGGTTCTTGGTTGACGTTTTCTTCCTTTGTGTACTTTGAATCCACTGCCTTCCAGTTTCCATAGTTTCAGATGAGAAGTCTGCTGTTAACCTCCTTGAATCCCTGGCACTAGAGGACTTGTTTATCTTGCCTTGTGTTCATGATTTTCTCTTTGTCTTGGCTGTCAGTGAACTCAGTCACACCTGCTTCCCTGAAGCATGAGCCTCTGACATCTCTGAGGGGGCAGCCTTGGGATGTGACATCTCCCTGACTCCTGGGATGGCTGTGATGCAGTTGGGTGCTCTTTGTCTTCCCTTTTCTCATCTGCCCATTGAGCTTCTGGCTGGTCTGCCTTGTAGGAGTCTCACACAGAACCACTTTTGCTCATTGCTAGTGGTTTGTCCTATTGCTTTGCTGATGTCTTGGGGTGTAGAATGCTTCGTAATTAATTGAAGTTATGTCTCTGCAGGGGCTAAATGCTCCCTGTTTAAATGTGATACTCTGACTATAGGAGGGCTTTTCTCAGATGTGCCTTTTACTGGCCTCCCTCTGTTAAACTCCTAGCTATGACACCATCTTGCTTGCCACTTCTAGTGTCATGGACTCACTAGCTTCTTCTTATTAAGCACCAAGGTCTCTCTTGTTTTTGATAATGCCTTTACACATTAGCTTCCCAGGCCATCTCATAAATGAAGTCAGAACCTTAAAGGAGAGCTGAGGACTGTCTTGTCCTTAAAATCTGCATCTTCCCCTAGGAAGAATCTTTGTGCCACTAAATAAGAGCTGAGCATAGGAACAGTGGCCTTCTGTTAATGGAGAGATGTCCCTGCCCTGTGAGTGACAGATCTTTTCTCCTGGCCTCTCCTGGCATTGAGCCTCTGTCCCACATTTGGGAAGAGGTGATCAAGGTCCAGTGTTCTTCTCCTCATGAGAGGGGACCTAATGCAGGAAGAGCCCCAGTCCTTGCAGGCACTCCTTCCTGGAATAGACCCCTTTTGGCATGGAGCTGGGGTAAGGGGTGAGATTTGCTGACATCTTTCTAATCCTGGGGTAAAATCCTAACTGTAGAGCAGGATCTTGAGTCACACTCATCTGGAGTATAGCTTCCATCCTGCTGGGGTGGGTGGGGATAAAGCTGGTTGTAGGTCAAATGCCACAGGCTCCCACTATTGTTACTGAGATTTAATAGATTTTTCTGGAACAATGTTTTTCTATTGACCATATGCCCTCAGGATAACTTCCAGAGACTTGGAAGACTTTAAGTAACTGTTTATGTAACTTTCACCAGTTGAGTGCTTGTTTTGCTGGGCAGAGTGTTTCCTGAGCCACTCTCAGCACCCCTTTTCACATCTATGTCAGTACATCTCTTATATCCTAGAGATGGACCAGAACCTGACCTCTGCTTGATCTTTCAAAAATTACCATAACACAGTTCCATATTGAATGCTATGAATGTTTTTTGTCCTATGCAGCATAATCCCAGAACTGTTTAGCTTTTCATTTTCTTTTGTTGCATTTGGTCACTTAGCCATTTCTTTTTATCTTGGTAGTCACTCTGGCTATAGTGACCCTTGTTTATATCCTCTCATACCACAATTTGGAGATGGTCAGAGCTATGGGGCCATTACAATAAAACCATTCTGACCAAGAGAAGCCTCCAATAAACCAATTCCCAAATCATGTCACTCCTGGAAGATGGTTAAAGCCTTTGTAGAGTCCTGTTTACTTCTGGTGTTGATGACCTTCCAGACAGGGACCCTTGGGTGTTTAGAGGTGGGACCAGACTTCAGGTGCAGTTCCAGGGGTGATGATGGGGCCAGGTGGCCAGGAGATGTGTGTAAGGACACAGTGATGTTAGGAAGGGGTAGTATATGAGGATGGAAATGAGCACCTTCCTTTGGGGGCTTGCAAGGCTGATGGACCATCCTGAGAAGGGACAGGGAGTGGGCTAGAAACTCTGTCCAGCAGAGAGGAGGTCAGCACTGGCTTTGTGGCTTGTCCAGCCCTGGGCAGAAGGTGCACTAGTTCTTATCTTCCAGTTGTTGCTGGACTGCAGCTGCTCAGAATATCTCTATGCTGCAGTGAGAGTTAACCTCCCCTAGTGTCCTTGCTAGAGATCTGCATAAGGGGCATCCTCTAATGACTCTGCTACTCCATGGCCAGCTTCTCAGTGTTCACTGCCAGCCACTCGGAGGCAGAGGTTCTGGCTCATATGTGTCTGGCATCCTTGCAGCTGGGTCTTGTTCTTCTTGTATGTCTCAGCAGGTGTGACTGTGCCCTCTGGCCCCATGCATACCCTTCCCACAGCTGATCTGGTGGCCATGAATGGTCAGCCTTGGCTGTGAGGTACTTTTTCTCTTGCTCTCTTCCAGGGTCTCCCACCAATACACAACCCAGCTACAGTGATGGAGACCTGGCATGGAAAATCACAGTGCTTCTTAAATCTCAGCTCCTCTCAGAACCTCGGGGGTCTTTAATGCACAGATTGCAGGGCTGTGAGATTTGTAGATCTGAGGTGGGCCAAGAATCTGGGTCTCTAAAACTTGCTAGGTGATGCTCATCACTGTTGGGGTTCCAAGGACCAGATTTTAGGAACTACTGGGCTAGAAGGTAACATTGCTATCGGCCCTAGGAAGATCACTGAGGCTGATTGTTTTCCTGCAGTTTAAATGTGCATTTCTATTTCTTTATAATTAAAAAACAACAATGAAAATAACTCAAATACCTACATCTTCAAATGCATGTCCTCGATTTCCTTAGCCTCTTGATCCAGCTCTTCCTCCTTCCTGAGCCAAGCAGCTCTTCCCAAAAGACATGAGCAGAGCTGCTCTTGGCAGGGGGTGTGCACAGTGGCCTCACTGGCCTCAAGGGGAATGGATACACCCCAGGGAAACAGCATGGAACCAGCTAAGACTTCCTGTTGGACAGCACAATGGACTGCCCCTTCACAAAACCCTGGCACTGGGTCAGTTTTGGAGATGTGTGCACGTGAGAGGTTGGGGTGGGACCCAGGTATGAACAGGGTCCATCTGTGTTTCATGGGCACCTTATACACCAGGCCTGAAGGTAACTTACATGATAATTTTAATAATCTCATGCCGGGAATAAAGTTTCACGGGTGGAATTCTCCACTTGTGTCATGTTGGCACTCAAAAGCATCTGATCTTGGCCACTGGTAAGCTCAGGTTTTCTGATGAGGGGTGCCTGCCTGCGTGTCTCACCCCAGAGAGCACTGGGTTGTGACTGGGGTGTACTGGTTCTACCTGCACCTCTCCTCCCACCCCTTTTTCTCCCACAGATGTAGGAAGTCAGCAATAGTCACACAGTTGCTCAGTAAATCCAGGCTGAGCAAGGAACAGTGATGAGAGCAAGGTTGGCTTTTAGATTCAGCAGGCCCAGCCCCACCCTGTCCTCAGCGTGGTTATGAAGCTGGGGTGTATCTGGGGGAAGCTGTGCTGTGATTTGATGTCCCCCAAGCTCCTGTGTGGGAGCCTGACCCTCAAGTTCACAGGCGGTGGCCTTTGGAGGTGAGGACTTTGGGGGTGATTGGCATTGGATGAGTCATAGGGGGCTGCAGATGGGCAGACAGGATCATGGCTGTGTGTCTGCCTCAGGGCCTGGCCTTGCTCTGGGCCGCCTGGGCCTCCACCTGGGCTGCTGCACTTGTGCCCTCTCATGGCCGGGTCACACTTTATTGGGGCCATGACCCCTGTGGATACTGGCCTTCTCTAAGCCAATGATGAGAAGCACATCGGGCTGGTGGGGTGTGTGTGGGGGCAGCCAGGCTCTCTTGGTCCCCAGGGAGCAGGGCCCAAGGCAGCATCTGGGGCGGCTCCAGGCCTGCTGGAGCGGGTGGCCATTGCCGGGCCCTGCCTGAGGCTTCCTTCTCACCTGCACTGTGGCATCCAGGACTGGTCAGCACTTGCTCACCACAGAACACAGGGTGGGCTCGGTGTCCCTGCCTCCACCTGTCCTCCACCTGGCCCACAAAGAAGCAGACATTCAGAAAATGTCTTGATAGGATTTGCTATTAATCTAGACCCGAGACTGCAGAGCCAAGCCCGTCAGCTTAGGTACAGTATTCCCTGTCCATGGGGATGGCCTGTGTCCCGGGAAATTTGGACCCAGTTCTGTCTGAAACCCATCAAAATCCTGCTCTTGGACAGGGTCCTACCTACAGTGATATAGCTCCTATTCCAGTTCCTTAAAAACTACTTCAAGCTGGACATGGTTGTGTACTTCTATGATCCCAGCACTCTTGAAGTCTAAGGCAGGAGGACTGAAAACTCCAGGCCAGTGTGGGCAATTTAGTGATTCAGTGAGACCTTGTATCAAAAAAAAAAAAAAAAAATTAGAAAAGGCCTGGGGAGGCAGCTCAGTGTGAAGGCTCTGGGTTCAACCACCAGTACTGAAGAAACAAACCAACAAGCCTGCTTCTGACTCTCCCCACCCCTTACCCATCATGTTCCTGTGGGAGACAAAGTCAGCCCTCCAGGGCCAACGCCCCCCACCCCGCACTCGTCCTTGGCCCTCAGCCTGGGGCCCTGAGTTCTGTCCAGGGACATTGCAGCCCTGACTCTCCTAGGCTCTGTGTCTGTGTGCCCCTGCCCTTGGGATGGGTCCTACTCACCTTCCCGACACAGCACCATGGACCCCAAAGCTCTCACACCAAGGCCCGAGCTCACTGTGCCAAGTTCTACCACCCCAGGAGTGGTCCTGGGCTCCATGGACAGCTCCGTGGGCAGAGGCAGCACCTGGCCTCTCTCCCTCCCTCTCTCCTCCTCCCTGCCCTTGCTAAGGCTGCATCCTTTCTCCTGAGAGTCCAGCCCGATCCTGTTTCCTGCTAATAACCCCGGGCTCCTGGGGCAAGTCTTCTAAAAGTGCAAAACTCAATCCGTTAGTTTCCTGTTCATTTAATTTTATATAAACAGGCTCCTTGAGGCTGAAGCAAATTGGGCTGTGATCAATATGAAAATGTAAAAACTGTTCTTGGAGTTGTATTTCCACAGAAGTTGTCTCTATTCCTAATGTAATAGAAATGCATATGATAATCCACATTTTATAATCTTTTTGGTGTGGTAAATTTCTGAGCACAAACATCCATTACTTGGAGAACTATGCACACATCTAGAGCCTGCTTAAGTGTCCTCTGTGGGAAGGCTCATCCAGCCCTCTTCCGTCACTCTGCTTGCCTAAAGGGAGTCCTCCTGCCCCTTTGTGACAACCAGGGTCCTGTGGATCTGGCTTGTTCTGCAGAATTATTTATGTGTTTTCACTGGATTCTGAGTTAAGGGAACCATCATGTGCTCTATGAGTGACTGCTAGAGATGCAAATGACACTCCAGGAGGCTGAGGTAGGAGGACTGACAGTTGGAGCCCAGCCAGGGCAGTTTAGAGACTTGGCGAGACTCTGTCTCAAAATAAAATGTGAAAAAGGGCTGGGGAGGTAGCTCAGTGTGAAGGTCCTGTGTTCAATTCCTGGTCCTCTCTACCCGCCCCCCCATGCAAATGGATTGTTCAGGAGTGTGGTTTCTGTGTGGTGGGCAGGGACCCTTGAGTCACCAAGTGGCCACATCATTGCTCACAGGTGACATGGCGAGGAACCCTTAGCTGCTTCTCCTGGCCAGGAGGATGCTCAGTGGCCAGCAGGGAACAGCCACTTGAGGGTGCTGCTTGAGTCTGCCTCAGGAGCCCAGCTGAGTCCACAGCAGGAAGACAGGACTCCCTTGGCCACAGGATTCCATCTGCCTGGCTAATTCACAGCAGCCCAAGCAAGGTCATTGCCATGGATGAGGTCCAGGTCCCTATTTCCCATCTCCAGATGAAATGCTGCTGCTCTGTGCAGCATGGGCTTCTGAGAGGGGAGCCGCCGGTCACTCTCCCATTTTCTGCCACTCTGTGTCTCCGAGCATGGCCCAGGGCTGCAGCTTCGAATAGGGTCTCTGGGGTGTGGTGAGTCAGGGAGCTGTTTCTCCTCACTTCTCCAGACAGAAACTGCAGTGTGCTCATTCTCCCAGGCTTTCTGCACCCTGAGCTCATTAGGGATTCCCAAGGCCTGCAATGTTGGGGTACAAGGACCTGGGAAGGAGACTGCTGCTTTGAGCCCTTTAACAAGGGACCTCAGAGAGCACTGGAACTCTCCCCCAGCTCCACGGGGTCTCAGCAAGGAGGCCAAGGCAGCCCAGCTCTATGGAAGGCACCCAGCCTTCTCCTGAAGACCCACAGCCCACGAGCTGGCTCAACCCACAATGTCCTCCCCTGCCCACCTTATCCTTGGCTCCCTGCGTGGTCTTGGAGATTTGCAGGCAGTGGCAGAGGGAAGGCATGCTTGTCAGATTCAACTCCCAGCCTGGTGCCCTGTGCTCAGAGCACCTTTCTTGCATCCTCCACACTCACATGCAGCCTCTAGCTCGGCATGCAGGACCCGCAGAGCCTCTGAGGCACAGAAGTCCCGGTTTCCAGGCCCTGTCTCTGACAGTCTGTCCACCCTGGTCTGGGGTCTTTCCTCATCCTTGCTGTCCAGCAGACCCACACATACCTGGAAATCCCAGGTGCAGCAACTGCTCCCAGGAAGCCCACCTCCCATGAGCACTGACCTGAAACAGGTGCCTGACCTGCTCCCAAAACTCCGATGTCACACGACTGCAGGTCTCAAGACTTGAGCATATATGTGTGTGCATGTATGTGTGGGTTTGTGTGCCTGCATGTGTACATGTGTGTTTGTGTGTGTGTATGCCTGCATGCATGGGCACGAATGTGGAGGTATATATGCCTGCATGTGTGCACATGCATGCACAGTGCATGTCTGAGTCTGTGTGCACATGCCTGTATGGATGTGGATGCATGTAGAGGCATGTATGTGTGCATGTACCCATGTGTGAATCTGTATGCACATTGGTGTATTCCTGCATGCATGCACATATGCAGATGTATGTGTCTGTGGTACTGTGTGTACATATGACTGCACATAAGTGCCTGCATACATTGGTATGTGTACTTGCATGTGTCCATGTGTGTCCATGTGTGCCGGCATGTGCACAAGTGTACACGCATGCACATGTCTGCATCTGCAGGTGTGTGTTTTGTGTATGCCTGCACATATACATATGTACTTCTGTGTGAGTGCACTTGTGCACATGTGCACTATCTGATACCCCTTGGGGAGGAGTAATCTACCACACTTCCCAGTCTCACCTTTTGGCTGATACTCTGCGATGCAGGATTAGTGACGGCTCTCTGAGTGGGTGAGGAACTGCTGTGTTTGGACAGATAAACTTCCAAGTGGTGAAAACTTGTGGCTCCCCCGCTCACCCCGCATTTGACAAATACTTTCCTTCTCTAATAAGCAGCTCTAATTGGGACCTTGACTTCATATTTGGAGGTAATGGGCCTTGCTGAAAATGGATCGAGCAGGTTGTAAATTCCCTAAATGCTGACATACTATGGGGCCTACCAAAGCTGCTTAGCTTAGAAAAATATTGAGCATTAAAGATGAAAATATTAGTATCCTGGGTTCCTGTGGAGGTTCCCAGCTTGTCCTGTATCCTGGCCCTGTGTGACAGCCAGCTGGGCTGCTAGACATTGACCCTGTGCCCTGTAGCTCCTGACAGAGGACAAAGGAAAGGATGGGAGGTGGGCACCCAGGAAGGGGCTCTGGACACTGCCAGCCCCTGAATTCTGCAGAGGCCCAGGCACCATGAGCTCTGTGTCCTGCAGCCCAGTCCATGGGCCCCGGGCCCATTTAACCGGCTGCCCAGTGAGCAGTGGTTCCAGCAGGCCGGGCCAGGGATACCACCTCTGAGCAAAGCCAGGGGAGGGCCTGGCGCCTCCAAGAAGTGCTGACACTGACTCTGAGGCCAGAGGGGAGATTTATGGATTTCAGAAAAAGTCCCAAAGTTAATGACCCCCGAACACTACTGCTGACCCGGTGGTGGCACGGCCCTCCCGTCTGGTCAGCATGTCCCTAGCTCTGTCGTGGCACATCCCTAAAAAAGTGACAGAATTTCTCACACAGCCACAACACTCATCCATCACGTGTGTTTATACTGACAGACACACTTCCAGGCCGTGACATGAAGCAGCCCTCACCGTGGGGGTCCTGCCAGTCATGCAGTGGGAAAGGCACTGGCCACGCCTACAGGTCTGGGGAACATGGGACTTGACTCTGGGTCCCCTGGCTTCCAAAAATATACAAGAGTGACCCATAGTGGACCCGAGGACCCCGAGTGCCTGCCCCTAGGCATTCTCCGCCTCATTAAGATATTAGCTGGTTCACATTGTCGGGGGATAATTAAATCGCCCGAAGTTGATTTATGGGGGACAAACAGGGCTGTGAATGCAGAGACACAGTTGCAGGGGTGATTTATGAATATGAAGCTCTGTGCTGACGGCTGAGCCTGGCTGGGATCGGCCCTGAGAAGGGGGCTGATGTGACACCAACCAAACCCACGGGGCCGGCTATGCCCAGGTGAGCGCCACTTCCTCAAACCCTGGCCTGCATGTTGGGGTCAGTAGTCTGAGGACCTCCGTGCCTGGGAGAAAATAAAGATGGAAGGAGAGTTGGCACCCACACAGCCACACACTGATGGGTGGGCTTGGTGTGAGGGGAATCACAGGGAGTTGTGACAGTCACAGCCGGTCCTGGCACGGTGGCCCATATGCTCTCGAGGTGCCTTCACAGTGAGTGCTGAATGGAGGCTCAGCATTCTGTGCCTTTCCTTGTAATCTGTGGAGCCAGTGGGAAGGGAACTCCTTTCCTCTCTGCGTGCAGGGCCAGGCTCACTGCTGTGGGGATAGACACCCTAGAGGTGTAGGACACCCGGCACTTTTGGGTACTAGAATCCCCCTGCCTGGTGGAGTGCACTGCTGGTCGTGAGTGGCCTCAGTCAGTTTCCCTGCATCCTTGGGGCTCCTGGCGTTGGTGGCAGCTTCTAGCAGCTCAGACTGGCCTTAGTGTTTTGAGGCCGCATGTTCAGTCCCACTGTCCAGGCCCTCAGTGGTCAGTTGACACAGGTCAGCTGCTTCCAGCCATGGTGAAGGGCTGGCTGTCCTCTGGCCTGGGGATAGCTCCTTCTGCCCTGAGAGCAGGTCCCAGGGAGGCCAGCGAGCTGGGCCCAAGGGACACCACCAGGTCCTTGCACATGGCTCCTCCCCTGCCCTGAGCTCAGTCCTGTCCTGTGCTGTGCTACCTGCCCAACACCTAGTGGGGGTCTCATGTACCTGTGCACACCTTGGGGTGCACTGCAGGGACCCGATAATGCAGGTCGGCGATGGGAATATGGCTCCCTCGGGAGGCTGCATTTGCTATGTCAGCACAGAAAGAGTCCCTGCTAAAATAACAGTAAGCAGGCTGGTCCAGGGATGTAACCAGCAGCACAGCTGCTTGTCCCTGAGCACCGGCAGTCCCAGTGTGTCATGCACAGTGCTTTCTCATGGCTGGAGCCCCGAGGGGTTGTCTGCTCCAGTGTTCCCACAGTGTGTGAGGATGCAGACTGCCAAGATACCGTGCTCCATCTTGATCTCACTCGGACGCAGCCGCACAGCGGGTTTGTCACCGACTGGACCCCTTTATGGGGCACACGACTGTCTTTCAGTCCTTGAGGCCTCTGACTCAGCCGCCCAGCACAATGACTGGGAGGGCTCAGCATCGAGCTCTGGGGCCCTAGCTCCTCTTCCTTCACCTCCTTCTCTGGGATGTGCACCCCAGTGCCCAGGAACTTCCAAGGGAAAAAGAAAACCGAGTGGGTCCCTTTTGGTGTCTTCCTCTGTCCTTTCTCCTTGTCAAGCCAGACCACCTCTCTCCCTGCTCTTGCTTCCAGCTTTTCCAAGTCTGTCTTCATCCAGAATGGGCTTCCTGCACAGCCAGGTTAACTAGAACACCAGTTCCCATGTGAGGCCCTCCCAGTTTCCTTCTGTCGGAAACCACCCCAGAGCCCAGGTCACTTCTGTCTGCCCTGAGCCCCAAAGAGCGACAAATCTCCACCAAAGGCCTCTTTGTCCTGTCAAAGGAAATGTGTTCCCAACCTGCTCTGAGTTATAGGTGTGCTTAGAAATACTTGAAATGCTCAAAATACTTTCACACTGAATTTAGTTGTCTTTAACTGTCCTTGTCCTCAGTGCCTCGCATTGATGAATTTATTATATGGAAAAATTAAAGGCAGTGACTCTGTTTTGCACACCCACCTTGAATAACCCAGATCTGTACAAGTAGCCAGTGGCTCCTTTATTCCAGGGGCATCCTTGGGACTTCTTAAGGCAGTCACATACTTGAGGCTTTAATGTTCCTGTCACATTCATCAGTAACCCTAACCTGAAAGCTATTCCAAAGCAGGGCTTACTGTTCACACTGCAAACAGAGGTGACTGACTCCTGTCCCTGGTGGCACCTGAGCTGTAACAGATAGAAGCAGGAAGCTGGCTTCCCTGGCAGGAGAGCCAAGCTGGCCATGGGCAGGGCCCAGGGTATGACTGGTCAGTGTTTGGAGGGACAGCAGCCACACAGCAATGAGCTGGAGTGGCGAGGGTCAGAGTTCTCAGTTATCAGAGGGCACAGTTGCCTCAGGAGCTTTGGCCCGAGCACCTTCAGGAATTTCGGGGCCATCCCGAGGGACCTGTGTCCCCTGGCTGTCATCACTGTCTTGGCTGTGTCTGGTGGGGAGGGGTCGGGATACATGTGGGGAAGGGTACAGTAGAGAGGTTTGTGTGGCTTAGAAAAAAATACCCTTAATGTCATCTGAAAGAAGATAAATAGCCAATTGCCGAAGCAACAGGCCTCCAGGGGCCAATTCCGGAACTTCACAGTGACTCAACATGTCAAATGTCAGCTCTGTGTTATGAAATAAAAATACATGCTCTCTTTGTGTAAACAATAAGAGTCGTTCTCAAATGTCCCACGTCGTTAGTCACATTGGACACATTAAGTGCCCGATACCGCATCCCCACACTTGGTGCCCAGGGGTCATGGAGCAGGAAAGCCAAGGGCTGTGGGTTCAGCTATGTGGCTATTGTTGGTCCTTGTGTGCCGGGGCCCAGACTGCGCTTGTCACTGAACTCTCAGGACAAAGAGCGATGCAAGACAAATGTTCCCACGTCCCTGTGTCCTCTGTCCTCTGGCTTAGAATTCAAGGTGGCAGGGGGTTACAGGGCAGGGTCCAGCTGTGCTCCTAGTGGGGTTGGAGCTGGCAGTGGCAAGGAGGGCAGTGCTCAGGGTTCTCATCACACTGTTGGCCACCTGGTGGTGTGGGGCCTATTTGTGCTGCCCTGGCTTCTCCTGTGGATCCAGCCCAGCATGCGTGTAAAGCGACAGAGGTGGACGTGTGGCACCCAGACACACACGTCGGTACTGGTCCACAGTCCTGTAGCAACACCGCACTTGCTTCGAGGAGAGGACCCTCTCTCATCCCTGGGCTCAGCGTCTGATGAGTCACAGAAGCCCAACGCACATGGGTTGGGTTGGGTTGATTTCCTTAGTCTCAAAGCAAAATTCATGCTGACCTTCCAGGTCTAGCCAGGGAAGAGGCTGCTGTAGATGCTCAGAGCAGAGAACACTGGCCACCTAGGAAGTCAGAGAACAGTGAGGTCGGGCCACAGGGACCCGTGTGTGGGGGAAATGGTGAGGAGAACCTGGTTCCCCATGACCCCTCTCCACTAGCAGCCCTGGGACTCAGGCTGGATGATCACCACTGTTCCCTGAAAACCCTCCCTGAGGCAGGGAAGAAGGGGTTGGGTGGCTCTGAGGACAGGTCCCAGGGTGGATGGCACTCCAGAGCCTAGGAATAGTTTCCTTCATGTGCGTCACTGTGAAATCCCCACAGAAAAGCTCGGGATGGCGCATGCTCCCCTCATTTCCTGTGTGAGGGGACGAAGGTGCAGAGGCTTCTGGGAAATGTCTGCAGGGCACCCACACAGGCTCACCCTCTCTGCCTCCCTGGGAAGGCTGGTCTTCTCTGAAGGATTGGGAAAGGTCCCTGTCACTCAACAAAAGGTTTCTTTCACTTTGTAGCCTTGCTCCCAGACTCGAGCCCATGTGGGTCTCCTGCCCTACACCTCTGTCAGTGAAAGTGTAGTGTCAACCTTTCCACCTGTGTTTGTTGAACAGTCTTTCTCTCTTCATTTCTGTCAGGTTTGCTTTAAATGTTTTGGGACTTCCTTGTTAGGAACCTATGTGTTCATAATTGTTATGTCTTCTTCATGGGCTGGACTGTCCCTGCTTCTCTGATTTTTGTCGTTTTAGTCTGTTTGGTCTGATGTCAGGGAGCCACCCAACTTTCTCACGGCTGCAGTCGGCTTTCCATCTGTGCCCTCCGTCGGAAGCACGTCTCCTGTAGACAGAGGCTCTGGCTCTTGTTTTCTACTCAGCCTGACACTTTCTGCCTTTTGATCATCCCGCTCTATCTACTCACATTTAATGTTCTTAATTTAAGGAGTTTGCCCCTGTGTTTTACTGTTTCTTCTCTCCACGCCTCCTGTCTTTCCCTGGTCAGCACACAGAGGGACATACTATGAATTCCAGATTTGAGTTCTGTGGCTCCAAATCCACGAGCATAAAGGGTGATTCTGCTCACCCCTTCAGGGTTTGCACCCTCCAGGGAGTTGGCAGTTCTTCTGCACCTGCAGGTCCACCTTAGCTACTCTGGGAGGGCTGTGGAGTGAGGCTGGGCCATCATGGTGGGTGAGGGAGCTGCCAAGAAGCACCAGCCACTGTGCTCTCTGGCCTGCAGCCCTGGCAGAACATCTTTGAGTTGGTTCAAGGACATTAAGGGGTTGGTCCCTGGACAGCAGGGAGTTCTCCGTGGGTCTGGCCATCACTGCCCATGGGGTCAGGCAGGCAACTCTGTCTGTAGGGCAGTTAGGGTCACCCATGCCACTCCCCGCAGCTGGCACCTGAGGCACACATGAGGCTCCTTCATCACAGGCTGAAACCCAAGGGTTCTTGCAGACCACAGTGGGGAGGCAGATGTGGCTGCATAGGAGGCAGACCAGTGAAACCCTTGGTAAATAAAGCAGAGCACATGATTCAACTCCTGGCTGGGACCACCAGGTCCAGTGAAGGAAGCCTGTGGACAGGACCAGGGGACTCAGGCTGGGGAGACAGTTTTCTGCCATAGCTTAACAGTAATGTGTCTATTGTTTGTTATCGTGATAAGTTGTTTTCATTTTATTTTTGATATAAGAAGCAATAAAAAATAAAAGAGGAAAGAAAAAAATATGGAAGGACTTGTGGAAATGAGGGAAGGAAGGAAAGAACAGAGAATAGTTCGGGTTCCTAGGGCTGTAGGAAAGGAGTCCCAGTGGATGTGGCCGCTGCCACTCTTACGTGGAGACACTGTCAGCCATATCCATCATGGCTTCCTCATCCTGTGGCCTTTGGCCCTGTCCCCTGTCTGGAATCTCCCTGTCTATACTTTGCATTCAGACATTGAGATCCTGTCTTATCTCCATAACCTATTGGATGCCAACAGCTCTGTGCAGACTTCCTGGCCCTGGCCCCTCAGAGGTTGAGTCTCTGAGTTGAATCCCTGGAGTTCCTGGACTCTGTCTGCCAGGGGAAGTGACTGTTGCTTGGTTGTCATGGGTACCTATGGGTGGGACATGTGCTTTGTCATCCTGGGCATCCTGGGAGTGGGGCTGCTATTCCTCAGAACCATCCTCTAGAGCCCCCAGGACCCTGATGCATGGAACAGGCTCAGAGCTGCAGAGAAATTTGATTCAGCTGACAATGGTGTACACCTGGCCAGGACACTGAGCCCTAAGAGGAGCCTGGCCAGCACCTGGATTTCAGCTATGTAAGATCCTGTGTAGAGCACCTGCCTGACTGCTCATTTAGACACTGAGGTGGTAAATGTGCCAAGGGCATGGCCATCTGCAGCACAGCAGAGCAGACGAAGCTGTACCTACTTCTGCCCCTGCCCCACACAAGGGCAGGCTTTTAGCTTGGCTCTTGGGATTTCCTTGCTCTCTCTGCCCATGCATGACTTTCTTCCCTCTTTCCAATAAAGCTTCTTCATCGAAATTTGTAATTCACACTGACCCTTGTGGGTGTTTGGTACAATACAATAGTTAGATACACGTATGCAAAGTGTAATGGTCACACAAGGCAATTGGCGTTCCCATCTCCATACACATTTATCATCTTTATTGATGGAAAACTTGGGCTCTTCTAGTTATTTTTCAATATAAATTGTTTTAGACTACAGTTACCCACCATGCCATAGAACAGCAGAATTACTTCTGACTGGCTGTACTTTTTTTTTTTCTGGTACCAGGGATCAAACTCAGGACCTTGTACTTACAAGGTAGGCATGGCAGCACTGAGCTAAATCCTTGGCCCCTGGCTGTACTTTGGTGCCCGTTAATTGGCTGGCTGGGCTCTGTATCCGAAAATATCTGTGATTATAGTATGGTAGGGAGGACCCTGGGGCCAGCTGCCCCTCACCCTCCCCTAGGTGCATGGAGTGGGCATAGATTCAGGCCCCCGGACTCCTTTAGTAGACTCTGCAGCCCATGGCTCTGCGATTCCTTCCCAGCTGATCATTCCTAGGAACTCACAGGGACCACAAGTCCAGGTCTCCTGGGCCTTCTTAAGGAAGATGGGGAAAAATGTCACCACTCCTCCAAGCCAGAGTATGGTAACTTGAGAGCAGAGAGGAGTGAACACTTCTTAGAATTATAGCACCTTCTGCCATCTGCAGGGTTGAGAAATTGTTATCATTTCATAGGAGGCTTGGTGATTTATTTGAAATTGTTGGGAGTGATTACAGTGAGAAGAGAGAGAGCTCACCCAAGTCTCAGAGCTGCTGCCCCAGCCTGTTTAAAATATGCAATCTAGTCAGCAAACTCTTAGGGCAAACCACAGGAAAATATGGGGGAAATTTATTCCCTGTCAAAAACAGTTGGAAATGTTCAGTCCAAAAATGTGTTGGTGAATAGGGAAAAATGGAGTGAGATCCCCACTCCATCTGTTTATCAAGTAAAATCATTAACAAAAAACCCCTTTTTATTGTTATGCAATTGTAGACTCAGGAAATGGCACAAGTGGTGCACAGAATGTCTTATCCCATTCCTCAACTTCCTCTAATGGTGACATTTCCTACAACCACAGCACAGCATCACAACTAGGGCATCAACATCAACGCATGTTATGGATTGGATTATAACGTCCCTCCTGCCCCAAGTATAGGATGAAGTGCTAACTCAGAGCGAGACCTGGAGATGGGTCCTGTCAGGAGCAAGGTGAGGTGAGGTCTCATGGGAGTGGGGTGGCCCTCCGTCTGTATGGTTGGGTCCTTCTGAGATGGTCACGGGGAGACAGAGACTCAGAAAGGATGCCACCCATGACAGAGGCGGGAATTTGGCTTGTGCACCCGTAAGCCAAAAGCACCAACAAATGCCAGGTGAGTGGCAGAGTCGGATGAACCAGGAGGACTCTGACCACAGGTCTCCGGACCCAGCTCCGCCAGCCCTGTCCACCGCTCAGCAGGACGTGCCCCACACATGTGTGTTTGAAGCAGGGCAGCTCCTGTCAAGGGACTTCCATGCTGTGAGACCATCCTCTCCTGGCTCTTTGGCATGGAAGCAGTCCTCGGAGCACTGTGTCTGTACTTGTGCGATTGCAGGCAGTGGGCGGCTCCAGAGCACGGGTGGGGGTCACAGGATGTGTGATGGGAACCCAGCCCCTTGCTGTGCGTCATTCTTCAGGTCCCAGGAAATCGCTATGTTCTTTCCACCTTCAGAGTCTTCAAGCTTGACCTTTTATTGTGGTAGAATACGAAGTGTATAACCTAACCATTCCAAGTGTGCAGCTCAGTTAAGCGCCTTCTTTCACTGAAAACATCACCATGCAGATATCACCACCTTCCTCCTCTAGGACCCCTTCCCCTCCCACCTGAAGCTCTGTGCTTTGTACACAGAAAAGTGCTCATTACTCGTCTTCCAGCCCCTGCCCATCACGTCCTGTCACTTCCCGTCCCTGGATTCCCCAGCGAAGCACTTACTCTGGATGCTGTCCTCGCAGTGCAAGGATCCATTGGTGCTGTGCTTGGGTTGAGCCCCTCCTTGTGAAGTGGAGGCTCTCACCTCACATGTCCACTGCACACTGTGTTTGTCCCTGTGCTCCTCTGTCTGTGTCAGTTGGTTTTGATGCCTGTAAGTAATGCTGCTCTGGAGGTGGGTATAAAAACATTTTCCAATTCTCTTAATGCCTACTTTCAGTTCTTTTGGTCCATACCCAGAAGTGGGCTTTCTGGCTCACACGGTGATTTTGTATGGGTTTTGTTTATTTGACTTGTATGTTAGATCCAGTAGTTTTTCAGCATGAAAACTAGGGAATGAAAGAAGAACTGCCAAGCTAAGTCAATTTAAAAATCTGTTTCTCAGAGTTAACAGACAAAACACTTTCATGGCATGGCCAGCAAGCTCTCATAAGAACCCAAGTGACCTCTCCTGAGTTCCCTCTGCACCAACCCTAGGACACCCTTCTGAAGCACAGCTAAGCTCCTGATCTCCGGGTCACCCAAGGAGCAAGCAACTATTTTCTTCTTTGAACTGCTAACATGCCAGTCCAACATATCATAGTTATTACAACAAAGTTCATAATAATCCTCTTCATTTTTCAAGAAACACCCATTTCTGCTGTTTTGTTCCTCCCAGCCTCACTGTGAAGGAAGCAGTCAAGGTCAAGGTCAAAGTCAAGGTCAAGACTATTCATTTTCACTTTGTGGGTAGGAGCCACACGTAGGTGGTTTTGGGATGAAAATTCCAAACTTCTGATGTATCTTAAGCCGCTGCTCTTTCCTGTAAACACAGTGCCCAGGTTGTTGGATAGGGGCACTTGGCCTTTCAGATCTCTATGGATGGGCACATCCAGCTCATGGGCCACCGTGTCTTCCTGGCTTGGGGATTGTGGGAGGGGAGGGTGCGGGCACATACTGGTGGACTGAGAACATTGGCTCACGTGGGGCCCTGGATGGGATGACAGCTATGTGCACAGAGCTGTGCATCCTCCCGACCCTTCTAGGGCCGCACTGGTTCCAGAGGCAGGGTGTTCCTTCCATCCAATCTCAAGCCCCTTGCTCTGAGTACTGAGCACCCGCCTCACCCGCTGGGAGGACTGCATGTGGGTGGCTTAGTGATGAGACAGCTCTTGTGGGGCCGGGGCTACAAAAGCCAAAGGTGGGGTAGCAGAGGTCAATGGTGGGCACCCATGAGTGTCCAAGTCACCTTCTTTGCCAGAGCCTGGTGACCAAGGGACCCCACACAGCTCCTCAAAGCTGAGGGTCAGTGAAGATGAAGAGCCCTGCACTCCAGGGCACAGGGAGGCTCACTGAGCTCAGTGTGTCCCACCCTGCTTGCCTCTCCCTGAGCCTCAGCCTCCCTGGGCTGCACACTGTTCCTGTGGAAGAGCCCAGTGCCCAAGCTGACCCCAGAGCAGTGTCCTCGGGCTCAGGAAATTGAGCTCTGGGAAGGCTCAAGAGGAGCCAGCCCTGTGGGCCTGCTGTCTCCCTCTAGTGCAGTGAGATAGTGAAGCTGTGCTGTCACTAGATTGGGTGGTTTTGTCACAGCAGGGCCAGGAAACCAGTAGAACAAACACTAGCACAACAGAACACCTAATGTCCTGGCCGTTGGGACAGGTGAGTTGACACCTGTAACTGAGAGGCCCCCAGACCCCGCTCAGCGCAGTGTGCCTCCAGGTGCCTGACGGTGCCATCAGCCTCCCTCTCCCCACAGTGTGATGGCCCAGAACTGGCTGGAGACAGGGCTGCCCTCCTGGAGCACTGCTGTGTGAAGGGCCTGGGCATTTTGCTGGACAGGGAGCCCTTCGAGTCACTGGCTAGAGCTCCAGAAGTGCATGAGCACATGATGACTTCTGGCCCCAGAGACCCTGCAACACCTTGTGAGACCACGAGGGTGTCTGTGCCCACCATGGCCCCAAACACAGACTTCTGAGCAAACAATGCCAACCTGCATGCTGCAGCCTCGACGGTTTCTCCTGGTGCCATGGGCAAGTTGGGCCCCAGGCATGCGGTGATGGGGAGGCAATCCTCGACCTGTGTCTGCTGCATCTGTAGGGAGTAGTGGGTGACTGAATGTGTGTCTAGTCACAAAAGGGGACTCGAAGATCCAGGTGCCAGAGTTGTCTTCCCCGGCTGGCAGCCAAGCAGAGGCCTCCTGCTGGGGCCGAGCTTCAAGCCTTCAGAGCCATCTGCTACTGCGAACCGTGACTGGCAACTTGTCTTAGCAAAGTCCCAAGCATGCTCGTAGTGTGGCCTCACTGAGGGGCAATAAAGTTAATATCAGACTTTCCACATCCTCTGGTTTTCCATTCTCTCAGGATGCAGCCTTCTATAAAAGTGTAACTATGGTAAAGATATGCCACAGAATCTGATTAAGTTTCAACGAGTGGAAAACTATGTTGTCCAAACAAATGGTTTGGAACTGATGGAGAGAATGTTCCCAGTGGTAGCCTGGCCTCCTCTACCTCTAGGGAACTTAGAGCAGAGGAAGGGGCCAGTGGGCCAGTGGGCCAGGGGTGTGGGTAGAATGGGCCCGCTCTGCCAAGACTGCTCTTCGAAGACACAAAACCCACCAAGCTTAACTTGCATGTGCTTGTGGAAGTGGAAACGCCTCCTGCTCCTTGGGAGTGTTTTATCTTCCTTGAATGGAGGATTAGAGCAACAGGTTCCTTCGTGGCTCAGCCAGGAGTGAGGATGGAAAAACAAGCTTGGACCCTAAGAGCTGAGTTCCCACAGGCATGCGAGAAACCCAGTTGGCAGCTGTCTTTCCCACTATCATTTATTTTGTTTTCAGGAAGGTAGAGCGAGGCTAGATAATTTCACTGCGCAGAATTCTGAGGGAACACAGCATCTGGGTCGTATTTGAAAACATCTCTGCCTTCCCACCTGCACGATCAGGATCAGTGTGTGTCAGTCCCCCACAGCTGCTGTAACAAGGTCATGACACAGGCTTCTTAGCTTACATCTGGGAGCCAGAGGCTGAAATGGGCAGGGCTGAGCAGGGCTGGGTTTCAGAGGCTGCTTTTAACCCTGTGTTTAGGCCACCTTTGCTTGTGGACACCTGGGATGGTCCCACCTTCGACCACTGCAAATAATGCTGCTATGGATGGGGAGAGCACAGATCTCTTCCGGTCCCCGATCTCCATTCCTCTGTGTGTGTGCCAGAGGGATTGCTGGCTCACCTGGAGACTGTTTAGTTTCCATGGTGGCTGCATCATCTCACATTCCCACCTGCAATGCACGAGCATTCCCCTTTCTCCAAGTCCCCCTCAACACTTGTTATTTTTTTTCTCTTCTAACAGTAGCCATCTCACTGGGTATAAGAAGATTTCCTGGCTATGTCTCCATAGTGGTTGTCCTTGGGGGCTGCATGGCCTGCTGGGATCACTGTCCATCAACTGCTCCTTGCCCTGCAGAGACTGGTGCCCTGGAGGTACTGGGACTCCCTGCCTCTGCCACTGTCTGGATGGCTGAATGACCAAGAACTGGCTGGTGGAGCACCTCCTTCCCACACTGTGAGTGCCTGGTCTGGGTCTCTGGCCTCCTGGCCTGGCTGGTGGTCCCTTTTGAATGACACATAGCAAGCACAAGGTGAGTCAGGTGCCAGTAATCTCTGCTGGGTACATTACGTGATTCTGTGATGGCAAGACAAGCACTAAAGTGATGAGTGAATTTGCAGAATAAATGTTGGAAATTGTTAGAGAGTCACATGCAATGGTGCTTTGAAGAATGGATATGTATGCGCTCCAGTCGGTTCACAAAGACTAGAAATGCAAAGCGGAACAAGACAGCCATCTAGATGGAGACCAATGAATATTCATCAGATTCCAGGAATTTAGCTCTGTGATTGCAATGCTTGGGGAGAAGCAACCCCAGGGCCGGGAAGGGCATGGTAATTGTTTGGAAAGATGCCTGATGGGTCCCTTGTGGGAGGAGACCCCTTAGGGAAGATGAGGGTCCCCAAGATTACAAATTTGCCCCCCAGAAAGCTGGGGACCTGGCGGAGAAACTGCTGAGGAGGATGGGAGGTGGTTTAAGGACAAATATCAGGCCTGGTGCCATGGCAGGGAGGGACTTTGAGGTTTTGGTAGGGTTGGGGAAGATATCCTGGGGGACTGATTTGAATCGTGTAAAAGTTGAAAACAGCAAAAAATGTACAATGAGCAGAAATAAAAGAACATAACAAACTAGGAGCACGTTTGCAGCAAGCACAATCAGGATCAGTTGGCACATCACTGCTCTACCTCACAGCCCCCAAAGGAAGCTGGTCAATGGTACTGGGTCAGGCAGGGACACTAGGTTGGTCCTGAGAGGAAAGGTAGGGGGTGGCATGGGATGAACTGGAACATTTTATTAGGGGACAAGGATGTGAGGGGAGAGGACAGGAAGTCAGAGCTGAGGGAAGGAGGAAAAGGCTGGGAAGGAGGGAGCATGCTGGAGGCCAGAATGGTCAGATGAGCTCAGGTCTCTGGACCAGGCTGGGCCTAGACTTCCACAATCTAATTAGTTAGAATATATTACTAAAATCAATGTCATCTTTTTAAACTTTTTTAAAAAAGGAGCCACACACAGTTCAAGATAATCATTGTAGAAGGCCTGTCCTGACTCCTGATGTGACGTGGCCCTGAGGCTGTGAGCCCCGAAGAAAAGTTGGGACCCCAGCCCTCCTCCTTCCTTTTCACAGCCACCACGAGCTGAGCAGCTCTGTTTGACCTTGTCCTCCCTGCCACCATGTTTTTAGCATAGCCCAAAGGCCTGGGCCAATTAACCATGGACTGAGACCCCTGAAACCATTAGCCAAACAAACCTTACTTGGCAAGTTGATTTTTCAAAGGTATTTTTGTCACAGGAATAAAAAGCCCTCCAACACAGGTATCCCAGGTGCTGACCAGTGAGTACCTTCATCACCTAATTATAGGGGCATATGCAAGGAAGGTGGGCAGAAATGGTGGATGGGAAGAAGAGAACAGAAAAAGAAGGAGGAAGGGGAGGGGAAGTGACGTGGGTCTCTGTGTATGGAACAAAGCCCTGCATGCCCAGGCTTCTGAGGAAAGGCTCTTCTCTAGCTGTAGGTCTGGGGGTCTTCAATGTCCAGTCCAGAGCTGTCTGATGGCAGATCTGGGGCTGAGCCGTCACAGCACAGTGGCTTCCTGCTGCAGGAATTGTGTGGCATTAGGTGTTGGCTGCTTCTCTTGCCCAGAGGTCTGGAGAGGCTCGCTGGCTCCCAGCACAGAATGCACAAGTGACCTTCCCCATATGGCCCTTCTCAGAAAGTGCCAACCCCCTCATCTTTCAGCCCCATAGTGAAAGCATACTGATTAAGGTTTTATCTGCCTGGTAAGCCTTTTCATATCCCCTGGCTTTGCTGGATCCAGGATCCTGAGCAGCTAGGATAGTGCTCAGATAGCCTGGCCTGCAGTCCTGGGGAGAAGCTCATTGCGTGGCACTCTTTTGTGAGCAGAGCAGGCCCTCAGGTGTCATTAAGTGTATGCCCTGCACATCCAGGTACCTCGAGTGGGTGGCTGAAGGTGTCCATGCAGAGGGCAAGATGTTAAATAAGACTGTTGCTGCCAATCTCCTTGTCGCAGTGAGTCAGTTCATATAGAACCCATGTCTCAGAATGAGGAGACAAGACGCATTCCCAACTTACCGACTTCAGCTACACCTCTTACTCTGTCTTCACAGATTCCACACATGGACTTCAGTTACCGCTGCCCAGGAAATTTTCTCCTTATGGATTATAGGGATGAATGGAGTATACAGACTGGTTTCGTGCAGCATTCTGACCTAGAATTTCAGTGACGAATACGCTAATGGCAGTTACCAGGGGCTCAGGCCTGGGCTCTCAAGGGTCCTCAGATCCCGCAGTGGGGCTCTCCATGGGCTCAGCTGCTGCAGTGCTTGACTGAGTCCTCTGAGAAGGTGCCCAAACTCTGGGAATGTCCCCGTAGAGCCCAGGGTCCTAGCCCTGAAGAGCATTAGAGAATGACGCCCATGGCAGTGGAAACCCCACCTCCATCTGCCCAAGGCACCACCTGCCCTCAGCTTCAGGAAGAAGCAGGCGGTGCACGGGTCTGAAGGAGCCTTTGGGACTCCTGTCGAAACTCAAAACCACTTTAGGGGAGGTGCGGATGTTAGGGGCTGATTAGGTCAAGAGCTTCGTCCATAAGAATGGATCAGCCCTGTGATGGCGGGAGTGGCTTTGTCAGACAGCTTGAGCACTGGCCTGTGGGTATTCTCCTCTTGTTAACCCTCCCTCTGTCCCTTCGTCCTGCCCAGGACCCCTCACCCTCTGTTGTGTCACAAGGCAGCACCAAGGCCTCCCCTGCTGGGATCCCTGGCTCCACTGTGGTACACATCCAGGCTACTAGGAGAAGAACTTGTGTTCAAGAGAAGGAATGAAAGGTGGCTGACTTAGTCCTTAGCTAAGTCCTCAGCAGGAGGGGAGAAGTCCGGAGGTTGGGGTGCCTCTGCCCTTTGCCCATTCTCCAGGAAGCAAAGGCTGAGAGCAGCTGTGCATTCAAGAGTCTCTAGTGCAACTTAAGGCAGGACCCTGGGCACCCAGAGGGGCTAAGCTCAGCAGGGGCTCTGCCAGGCTCTTAGGAGCTTCAGACCCTGTGAGCTCCAGAGCTGTCCTACCTGGGTAAGGAGCTGGGTGTTCACACCAGGTTCCAGCCAGACCCTGGATCATGCCAGCTCTGCAGAGAGGCATGAGTGGGGCACTTGGGAAAGGGGCACACAGTGGACCACAGTCTCCTCTCCACCCCCTGTGTTCCGTGAACCAGTTGCTCACAGGAGTAAAGAGGAGGTGGTGAACTTTGGGAACTTATGGGGAGTGGAGATGATCAGAAGTAGTAGCAATATGGCTTCAGGACCCAGGACCAGGAAGGGGCAGGGGACGAGCTCTAAGCAACACACAGGGCTGGAGGGTGGTAGAATAACTGAAGGGCCTCAGTGATGAGGGACATAAGACAGGGCCCAGTGTGGGAGCATGCAGGAGTGGGAGGTGTTGGGGGTCCCTGGCCTGGTGTGTCTCTGTGCTCATGGGCCAGTGGAGCTTCAGCTTAAATGCTCCGACCTCATCCTGGAGGAGCAGCCATCCAGGGGACTGAGAATGAGAACCACTCATTCCAGAGCCTTAACCTCACAGCAAGAGAGTAGCCTCAGGCCTCACTGAGATTCACCTTTGGGGGGTCTCACCTTGGGTCAGAAATAGTGCAGAGGACCTGGCTAGCAAATCCTGCCTGTCCAGTACAATACAGTTAGCTCCAGTTCCAAGTGTGGCTATGATTAAAACTGGAGGTGACTCATATGAGTGCATATTTTTGTATTAAATTCTTTTATTGGTACATTGTAGGTACACAGCACAATTACATTTCTCACTGGGAATTGTACCTTTACATAATGCACCTTGGTTCATATTTTTTCCCCATTCCTAGCCCTCCCTTCATGCCCTCCACCCTTCCCTATTTACAAAGACTTTATTTCCATTTTTTCCATTTCTCATCATTT
>NW_004624922.1:1018296-1043736 GCF_000247695.1 Heterocephalus glaber
TTGCCAGTTCAGTGGGTCCAGGTGGTTGAGTATCAGAGTGTTCCATCTCATTTCCCTTTGGGGCTGCTGTAGGTGATCTGGAAGTCTGGTTTTGAGATTTATTTATGTGTTTTCTCATTTCGACTGGGGTGGGGGGCTGTTAGTGCCTGCACAGATTACCTCCTCTGAGCTGGGTGGGGTGGGACAGGGCCTGGGATCAGTGGTAGGGTCGGTGCCCGAAAAGCACTTTCCTGTGGGCTGGGAGTAGCCAGAGGTATGGTGGCCGGGAAACCCCTTCCTCTGGACCAGGAGCAGTGGGATGGTGGCTCAGAAGCCCCTACCTCTGGGCCGGGAACAGTGGGACTCAGTACCTTGGTCTGGTGGTCTGGTGTCCTCTGTGTCTTTGTATTGTGGAATCAGGTGGCTGCCTGTCTGTAGCGGGGTGATTCGAGGTGTCTTCTGCGCGACTCAGGACCTCGGTAGGGCATGCACAGACCTGCCTGTCTGCAGCGGGCTGATTCGGCCTGTGTTCCGCGCGACCGGTATAGTTATTTTAAAGTGACAGCATGAAGGAGTGCAAAACAGGTTTTTCTGAGGTAAGAATGCCTCACTGACAACCAGGCCAAAGTCGAGAAATGCTTTTCCAGGAGAGGTAGCGACATCTTTCAGGGCAACATTACCAATTAATATTAGTCCTATGTTCTCATATTTCACTTGGACACTTCCAAACAGGAAGATAACAAAAATGAATCAATCCAGGGACAGAAGGTAGTTTTTGACTTTCATTTTAAGAGCCAGAGCCTGCTACCTGAGACTTCCATATGAGTGCATTTTAAAGACCAGGTTATGATCAAAACATCACTTTCTGAGTTTAGAAAAGCATGCTTTGCATTGTGTCTGATGGAACATATCAAGATGGTGCAGTAGAAGCTGCAGCAAGCAGATCATGGTCTCTTTGTGACCCTAATCGAGACACCTGGAAAACAGCTACATGGGAGACAGAGAAGAAAAGTTCAGGGAACCAGGAAAGCTAAAAATTACGGAGAAACAGAGGCAATGTAGAGAAAAGAACAAAGCAATCCAGGGCGCTAACCCTAGGTCCTGGGAGAGGCAAACCAGCTCCATGGGCACAAGGTCTTCTCATGTGTATTATTGTTGCTGACTTCTTTCCTGTTGCTAATGGTTCTATCTCTACTTTTATCTATCTATCTATCTATCTATCTATCTATCTATCTATCTATCTATCCATCTATCTATTTATTACTCTATAGCATATTTTGTTTGTCTTTGTGTCATCACTGTTACCGTGGATTGTTTTCTCCCTGCTGAGCGGGCCTGGGCACTGAGATGCGGGAGAGATACCCATCTCAATAGATTCATAGATCTTGCCATGGATCTTTGCCCCCTGTGGTTAGGAGAGGTGCTGGGGAACAAGCAAGCACTCACCAGGAAACTAGAGACAGATGTCCCAGGGTGGGAAATATGTACCAACGACAGGGGCTGTCAGGAAACTGAAGTTAAGGAACTACTTCAAGCAGTTGTAATTGGAGCTCTGCTGTGGAGTGTGCAGAGATGGGAGTCAAGTTGGAGGCAGAGCTGGACTAGTGGCTGGAGAAGCCGAGCTGCCAAAGTGGGTTTGTCACCAGTGCACCAATGCCAACTCTTCCTTGTTAGCATCCATGTCAAGCCATAATTCTATTTCCAGTATGTAACGGGGAAGATGAGTCCAAGGGAAGAGGTTCAGGGCCAGCCTGGGTCATGGCTTTTAGAGCCATCAAGGCATATGGGGTGTTAGGAGATGGGGGCTTCAGATGGGAAGCACAGGGACAGTGCTCTGAGGATGCGCTACGGGAAGCTGAGGCTCTGGAGGCAGGCAAGGGAGCGAATCCCTCGCAGCATACCATGGAGGGGCCGGAGATGCTGTGCGTCACTGAAAGCACCTCAGAGAAGCCTGAGCAAGGTGAGCTGGAGAGTAGGCATGGGTCAGCAGGTCCTGCTGCACTAGGTGAACGTGGAGGGGCAGGTGAGGGTGCCTGGTCAGAGTGAGAGGCCTGAATGGAGGGGGGAGATGGATTTAGTGAGTGGAGATCCATTCTTTATGGAGATCCATGAGCTCTGAGTTGAGATCCAGGGCTTCTCCTGACTCCAGGAGCTTGGGACAAGCTGGAGGTGCTCGAAACAGTCCTGAGCATGGCCTGGCTTTGTTTACAAGGTACCTGGGGCTTGGCCTGCCTCTGGGGCCTCAGCCAGAAATCTGGGGACCCACAGCAGAGGCAGGCAGTGGAAAGAGCCCCCAGCAATATCTCTCTATGGTGCTGGTTCGGCCATATTCACTAGGGATGGCTCTACTGGGCTGGGTTAACATAATTACCAATTTTTGGATATTCTGTAGATTTTCTCTGATGAAGGCTGTCTTACTGAATGATTCGTAAATACTTCTAGATCAAGAAAGGCTGAGCCCTGGGCCTGCTGCTGCCCCAGCTTGGGGCGGTGTGTCTATCCCTCGGCAATGGCATCTGGAATCCATCATGATGACCTTTTCTCCACTACTGACCCAGAATCAGCAGGATCAGGTAAAGCCCAATCCTAGAACCCTGGAAGGCTCCTGCAGCCGGTCTTCCAAGATGGCGTGTTACTCCCATCCACACAGGCTGGCCTAGAGCCACACAGTGAGAGCTGAAGATGATCTTGTCCTGTCGTGGGAAACCAGGTCTAGGCAGGGGCAACGAGGCCTCTCCCCTGCGGGGCTCTTCAGCTGCTTTCTCAGCATCCTGGTCGGCCTCCTCTGGGAGGGCTGGGTCGCTGGCCAGCCGCCCATCTGCCAGGCCGGACTTCTCATCTTACAGACCACCGAGGCCATGAGAGCCACCCAGAAACGTCGCTGCTTCCTCTGAGAGGAGGTGGGAAATGTTCGTCAGCCTTGTTAGAGCCTCTCGTCACTCTGGCACTGACCAACACATTCTTCTTTTCCAGATTTTAATAAAAATCGTGTAACATTCTGGTCCAAGTCCTGTTGTGTAAAGTCTCTATGCTGTCCAGCCGAAAAGCTCACATTCAGTTATCTGTACACTTCAGGCAATTGCAAGAAACCTTTTCTCCTAAATCCGGCTTCTTTTTAAGCATCAACCAAAAACAAAAACAAAAAAACCAACACTGCATGTTTCAAAAAGTTTGGTTTGTTGGAAAAGGAGAACATTCAGCACTGCTGATTTGAAACAACAGGAGCACTGTGCGGGGAGCGCCCTTCCTCTGCTCCCGTTGTTTCCTGTATGTAAATGGCCGAGCAGTGCTCATTCATCACAGGGGCTGCAGTTTCCTGCCACTGCTGACTCCTACTTGTGCAGAAACATTCAGCAGGGATCTGGAAACCCACATCCAACAACTCATTGAGCAAAAGCAATCAATTACTGTGTAAATAACCTCCAGGCGACGGGCTGGGACTGTCGATGTGGGCCTGCGGCAGGGTGCGGGAAGGCAGTGTGTGGGACCCAGTGCCCTAGGACACTCTGTGGCTCAGCCTGTCTCCGGAATTCCTGGAAATCTGTCTGACTGCGGAGGAAAGCCAGGTGGTGGTAACTGCTTCACCATGTGGCACTGAAGGGCAAGGCTTGGGGAGCAGCACAAATTAATCATGGGCTTTTAGGATGTCATCATGTTCCACTGCGAATTCCAGAGTGAAAGCTGGGAGGGAAAGGCCATTTTAGTCTCAGCCTTTGCGTTTTAAGATGCCAGTGGGATGATTGCAGGCTCGCTTTGATGCCAGGGAGCAGGAATCCAGCGTACCTGGTGCACACGTCTTTGTCTTGTGTCCAGAGAGTCTTACCGTGGATGAGCACGTGAGCAGCTCAGTGTCCCCCGGAGCACAGCCACACAGAGGCCCACTGAAGCTTCAGCAACTGGATGCCTCAGAGAGAAACACTTCCTGCCTCTCAGAGCTCAGGACAGGCATGGGCATCACCAGCCTGGCATTGAAACCCCTAAAATTTGCTGAGTGAGCCAGAACTGGGATAAGCTGTCACTCTTGCAAACACGCCGCGAGGGAGGTGGGCTCTGGTGAACCGGCCTGTTGCTTAGCTGGGAGAAGGACGCACTTTGAGAATCAACCTAATGGCCTTGCATGAACATGAGGAAGAACAGATGCAGCCGCACGCTTTGGAAATTGCCCGTGGCATCATCAACTACCCGAGTTTCAGTTTTGGAGCCTTGTGTTGTGTTGTGTTTTAGTGACTCTGCTCATCGTAGCACACACCATCCAATCATCTTTGGTGTGGCTTAGAGTCCATATACGAAGATGAAGTGTGCACAATAGACACTTCCAGGCTGTGAATGAAGCTGCTGCCTATGCTTATGTAAATCTCCTCCTCTAGAATGCCAGGGAATGCAGAAGGCGTGAAGCCTGATCCCTGGAAACAGAGGCCTTGACTCCCTGAGCCTTGCACATCTGATTTACGGGTGGTTGGTACCTAAAGCTCCAAGACAGCATAAGGCCGGCCTGGGGGAGGGAGGGGAATCTCTCACTCACCCCATGTCTTGGCTCACCTTGGAATCCTGGTCCTGGGGTCACCCAGAAAGCTAGACCCAAGCACTCCGAAGGACCTGCCTGCTGACAGGCCTAAGTCTCCCCCTGTAGCCCCACCCTGCTTTGGCCACCCAAATGGAGCTTTCTCCAAGGACACAGTTCCTTGGCTGACAGTCCCTGCACTGAGCAATGGAACCAACAGGGAGACGGAGCAGACAGGGCATGGGGGACCTCTAGCCACGATGCTGAGACAGAGGGTGGCCACCTGCCGGGGACACTATCCCCTCCTTCTCTTCAGCAAGCAGCAATCTCCACAGGAACAGCTCACACCGTTCAGTAGAGACCTAGGCTATGAGACACACACAGCTGCCCTCTGCTTTGAGAGTGGTGACTGAGTACCCCAAGCTGCTGGCAAAACCCTGGGAGCAGTGTTTCCTATTCCGTCTGACTTTTATGAATAACGAGACAACTTGGTGACTAAAAGGGGAAATGCTTACCCTGAGGACCTGAGAAAGTGGTTCATCATCTCCCCAGAAAACTTAAGTGTGTAGATGTTCTATACTAGGAGTGAAATATCAGAAATCACGAAGTTTATGAAACAGACGAATGTGGGAAAGAGTTTGAGGTAGACTGAGATTTTTAAAAAGACAAGATAAAAAGTAAAAGAAGTGTAGGGCTTCCAAAGATTGTGACAGAATTAGAATCTACTCCATAAGCAGTTAAGAAAAGAGCTGATGATAGACAAACCAATGACTCAGAAGCCAAACCATAGGCTGAGAGAACAGGAGGTAAATGCAAAGCAGAACAGAATAGATACCAAGAATGGAAAATCCAAGATGTGCCTAATTGTCATTCTGCAAAATATAAGCTAAAAGAAACGGCATGGAAATATATCACTGCCTAGAAGAAAGCTTTCCTGAGGTTATAGAAGGAAATATGGGTTGTTTTGAATAAAATGAGTCATCTTGTGAGTAGAAACTCGCCCTTGGACTGTCTAAATGTGTTAATTTCAGTGATAGAGAATAACCACCCCAAATCACTTTTGCAGGAAGAAAGGAAAATTAAAAGAAAAATGTTTAGAAAAAATTCTTGCAGAGATTTTAGGAAGTCTCTTCCAACACTGAGCATTAAAAGACAATACAGGGATTCCTGTGGGTTTTCTTGGGGCAAGAAACAGAGATTCAGCCCACAAGAGACATTGCTTGATTACCCAACACCAATGTGTCTTTCCTGAACAACTTCTTTTAGAGGACGGATAAATCAAAGACAAATATGTAGCTATGGGGAAATCATAATACGAAAGCCCTGTGGTTAGCATTTTTTCTAGTTGTACCCTTAGAGCTAGATATGAAATAATTTTGTAAAGAGTCAACTTGTTTACAAAAGATTTAAAAGGCTATTAAAGCAGACTTCACATATGACCTTTAAGTAACATGTTAATAAAAATAGTCACACTAATATAATCAAATCCCAGCAAGAGATGTTACCTTGGCATTGGGATTCCTCACCTAACAGGGGAGTAAGAAGTGATCAAATGTTCCTGAATCTGATGATTAGAAAAACAAAGAAAGCTGTATGCTTTGGAGAACCTTAAAGGGTACTAGAAGTACATTTGAAATGGAATATTTGCTTCCAAACCACTGGAGAAAATAAAAACAAAGGAAATGTTCTCAGGAAACCAGAAAGGAAACAGTAAAAGCATACCAAAGCAAAAAGCAGAAAACAAGATGATAGAATTAAGAACAAAAATATAAATACATGTAAAATCATGCAGGCTAAAAAATAGAATTCAATTACAGTCAACATATAATGCAACACTTATGCAAAAAGATACAGAAGCAGCCAGGTAACCCTAAGACAAGTACCAGGCTCTCCTCTGCTGGTCAAATGCTACCCATCTCTAAAAATGATATGGAGATGATTTTCATAAAAAGTAGCATTCAGTGAAAAAAAAAAACAGTGTCAAGGCAGTTATATTGTCGATGAAAAAAGTACAATTGGCAATAACAAAGAATGTAATTGGACCCAAACACATTCAAAGAGATACAGTGAAAGATAAAACAGTCCTGGGGAGCTGCAGGAGAAGTCACATTTATGTACAAGTCTCCTCTCAGAACTACTCGAACAACCCAAAAGACCCTAATGCAGGGACAGGGTCTTGGTCACTGATGAAGCAAGGAAGCAGCCTCAACCCCTACAGTGGGTGGGGTGGGGAGAGTGACTGAAACCCAACAGGTATCGCAGAAGGTTAGGGAGGCGTTCAGGTGGGACACTGAGGGACACTGAGCTCTTGGAGGTGTGAGGGATGGTTGGGAGCATCTTTCAGCTTGGGAGGGAGTCTGAGTTGGGGTATCTGGGATCCATTTCCACACCAGAGAAGCCATTAGCAAGGCCTGTCTGGAGAAGGGACCACACAGGGGTCTGCTTCCCAGGTCTCCATGTGAGTCTTCTCCTCTCTCCACCACCTTTGTGGAGCATTGCACACTGGGCCTCTGCAAAGAAAATCCTCAGAAGGGGCCACTAGAAGAGGTGGCTTCTTGCTCCTTCCAGGGACCTCTGGGTGGGGCCCAGAGGCAGGTGGGAAAAACCAAAAAACAGCGATAAAGCAGCTAAACACAAGAGAAGACAGTAGCGCTCAGAAACACGCAGGATGGCAGGTCCTGCTGGGGAGTGGATGCCAGCCGGGCCCAGGCTCCCTTGGTGGGAACTCGTGTCTCTCAGGTCACCTCCCACTGGGCCTGGAAGAAGGACGCAGGAGAGAAGGATGGCACAGCACCTGGGTCCCACAGTGCCTGGAACGCCCTGTGGGTTGGACTGAGCTCGAGATGCCCACCTGCCCAGGCATGGGTAGGACTCAGCCTTCCCCAGGTGTTGCCATGAGTGAGTGAACTCCTGTCCCAGCCCTGGATGTCCACTGTCCCAGGGAAGTCAGAGCTGTCAAGGCTCCAGGACCAGGGCGGACCCCCAAATGCCTCTGCTCCCTTCTTCCATCTGTGCTTAAGGCGAATGGGAAGAACGGCTTATTTCCTCTGGTTCTTCGGTTTGCAGGTTGGGTTCACTGCTACACAGAGGAAGATCGATGCCCCACATGGAGGAGAGAGGCAGCACAGAGCCCAAACACAGGGCAGGTTCAGGGGCAGGTGGCAACTGGAGGAGGGAGATGGCAGCTGGCTGGCGCCCCGGCCCGGAGGCCTCTGTACCCAAGTCCTGCTGTGGGGGTGCATCCAGTGTCTCCTCCTCCATTCCTCTCCTCCCTCCCACCCCAATACCTTGCTGGGCTGGCTTTTGCAGCCTGGCGCAGGGCCTGGTGGCTCTGTTCCGAGTAGGTGGTGCCCATGCTGTCACCATCTGAGGTGCCGATTCTGCCTCTACCTCCTCACTCACTCACTCCTCAGCTCACTCACAGGTTGACTCGTGGAGCTCCTCGGGACGGGGCTGGGCTCACGCATGCAGGGCCCTGTCGTGCAGACGTCTGGGTCACCCACCTGGGACCTCCACATCCTTTTCCCGCCTCTGACTCTGTGACTCCTCACGTGACCCCAGTGGCCACACTTGCCTCTGCCCCTCTCCCCCAACACTGTCACATGGTGGTGCCCTAGGTGGGTGCTGGGTCCCTGCTAGACTTTGAGCTCCACCAGAGAAAGGCACTGGTCGCCTTGTCCCTACAGCACCTGCAGGTTTGCAGGGCGCCTTTCTGCCCTGGTCGTAGACATCCTCCTGCCTCCCTCTCCATCTCTCCCCCAGGCTGGACTCTGGCTTTGCCTTTGAGCAGCTTCCTCTGCATGCCCCTGCTTGTGTGGTGCTCAGGTATCTGTTCTTCTGGGTCTCACTCCCTCCTGCGCCCCAGTGCCAGGGCCTTGTCTAGGGTTCAATCCTGGGATGATCACTTCCAGCTGAGCACCAGGCCTTGTTATGCCCAGGGCTCAGAGTGTCCCCCACCCCTCCTTGGGGTCCTTGTCGCCATTCACACTGCTCCCTCCTCGGACATGAGGCTCTTGGAGCCTCTCCTCACCCTTGGAAGAGTGACCACCCTCTGCTGCTGGAGCCCCGCCCCATTCTGCCAGGGCAGCAGTTCCTCCTGTGCCCAGTCAGCTGTGGGGGGAAGAAGCTACCTTGGGCATCCAGGGAACCACCCCTCTCTACAGTCCTTCCCAAGAGGGGAGGCCTGTGGCAGCCACGGAGCTTCTCCTCTCCTCTGGCTTTGGCTCCACCAAAGGCACCAGGCTCAGAGGGCCTGTCTTGCTCCTCCCTGGCCAGGGAGATGGTATTGGGATTGTGGCCCGAGGCTTCCGAGGCACCTGACTGCATGCACCCTGAAATCGAGCAGGACACCTTCCTGTGCCTTCCACGCTGTCACTTGCTCTCCCAGGAAAGACAATCACACCACTGCACAGTCCCTGGCATCCTCTGGCTTGTGGATTCCTGGCATGCTGGTTTCCAGGACCCATGGGCATTCTGGGCAGTGAGCACTGCAGGCCTTCGTGGGGCAACTGAGCACTGCTGGAAGTGTGGGTGTGCAGACATTGGGGGAGCAAATGCTGCCGTGGTGTCAGGTGAAACAGCTATAGAGAATTCCTCTCGGGAAGAAGGGGAGGGCGTGGTCAACTATGGGGTGCTGGACAGAGGTGGGTGCATTGTCCCATCACAAAAGGAGGTGAAGGGGCAGCGTGCAGAGAACAAAACCCTCCTGGCCTCTCCTTCAATGCAAACGTATAAACAGAACGCTCTTTTAGGGTGTCACGGGGATGGAATCCAAGGCTGCACATGAGGGGCAGGTGCTGCTCTACACCTCGAAACGCGCTTCTTTACACATATTACTATTTTTCTCTTTCCAGGGTGTTTTATGCTCTTATTGAAAGCCATCCAAAAGCCTTTTAGGTGTTAGACTACAAAGTGAAGAAGAGAAATATAAAAGCAGTAAGAGCGCGGTTATCTCAGACAGACGAGAGCAGCCTTTCCCCGCTAGGAAAGCCCAAGGGGGATAGCAGGGTCTCCTGTCCCCGGCAAAGGGGGAACCCATCTGCAGGCTTCAGGGTGGCTGGAGGTGACAGGCCTAGCCTTGGAATTCCCCAGCAGGCAGCAAGGGGCCCTGGCGGTGACATCAGCCGTCCTGCATTGTGATGTGGCAGGAGTGTGTGAGTGTGAACTTTCCTTCAAGCAGGAAGCAGAGGAAGGAAAGTGAATTTAGGCAGACAATGGCCACCTTAGAAAGGGATCACATTCTGAACAAAAGCCCACCTCCTGGTGCAAGCCCCTGCTTATTTGGCAAGAGTGCTGTGTGCAGCCCAGCTGGCCTCCTGGCACCGTCTATGTAGCGCTTTGGCCTGAAGTTGGGTGAAGGGAGCTCTTTGAGCCCTGGCAGCCCTTGGCCTGGCCCACACAAGCAGCAGAGGGAGCACAGGCTTCCGGGAGGCTGCCATGATGGAGGCTGGGCCAGTCAGTTCAGGCTTTACTCTCAACTCCCATTTAGTCCACAGGGGTATCATGGGCAAGGGCCAAGGGGAGGGGAGGGTCCCTGTCTGCTCTCGTCCTTGGGAGCCTGGCTGGACCACCCAGCTCACCAGCATGGTCCACTATGGATCAGTGGGTCCCAGGGAGGGCTCTTGGGAAGACGGAAAAACCACAGGAAGATGGCAAGTATGCTAGAGTTTGCAGATGCATGAGTCAATAGGCAAAGAAGATGTCAAGCTGCCGCCCCAGCATCCAGACTCAGCACATCTGTGTTGGTGCTGCCTTCCACTCCCGAGTCTGAACCCTATACCACTTGAGAACATTCCTATCCCAGAGAGAAGGCTAATCGGCCCCAAACCTTCAGGGAGGTGGCTCACCATTGTTCCCTTCACCTCTGCCCTTAGAAAACCAAGTCTTTGGAAGATCATCTTGGCTGCTCGGTGAGAGGCCTCGTGGTGAAGGATGCAGCACTCCCCCACGCCTGCAGCCACCTCTGCCTCGAGGTTTTCATCCCAGTGGGTTAGACTTGGGCGCCCCCCAATCCTGACGGATAGTTAAGAGGGAGGGGTGCTGTGTAAGCCGGGAATGATGTTCTTGGCTGCTGCTTCCTCTTCTTTCTCTTTCAATCCTCAGGGATATGACTTTTTTTTTTTTTTTTACTTCTTTGAGATTTAGGAGTTGTGAGGTTTTATTTCGAAAAGAAAAATCGGAGTGGTTTTAGAAGACAAGTAACTCTGAGTAATTCAAACCCTCATTTATCCAAACACACAGGCTCCAGCCCGCTCAGCAAAGCAAGTCCCCTGTGACCCGGCTCTTGGCAAAGATCGGGATCTGTTCTGAGCGTCACCCGTGCCCTGCCTGGTGTCCCTGTCAGCTTGGTGCTGCCATTCACCTTTGCAGGTGTGCACCCATGTGCATGCAGGTGCATGTGTGTGCATGCATGTGTGAGTGTGTGCATGGATCACACGGAGAGAGCAAAGGCGCCGGCTGTTTATGGAGCCCTGGGACAAATGAGGTTTGGGGTAATGAGGGGAAATCTCCCTTGGCAGGCCTGGGATCTCTGTGTCTGCTTCTCATTTTGGACAATTGCAAGAGGCAATCACTCAAGTTTTATTGATGCCAAAGCATTTTTCACAGTCATCAATATAGGCTGCACAAATGAAGCCGCTGACATCTTATTTCTGGGGTTTTTCTCTCAGGTGACTGTGAGCCTTCAGGCATCATGTATTTTGAAATAAGGCAGTTCTCTCCACCATGAGCAATCTTGAGGCTTCTCAGGCCAATGGTCTTGCATGCTGCCAGGCCTGGGCTGGCCCCCCCGCCCCCTCTTCAGCCTGTCCAGCCTCTCTCTGCTGTTAGATAATCTCTCTGCCTCCATCTGCTCAAAGGGCATGAGATAGGATTTAACTCAGGCATGAAGCTTGTAGTGATTTCTAGCAGGCCACATACATTTGGCTGTGTACTCCTGCCTTATTGGCGTTTGGCCTCACTCTCAAGCTCGGCTCCTGGAGGAGTTTGTTTACTCTGGGATGGACTCGGCTGGGGCTCTGGCTGGGTAGAAGTTTTTGCTCACTCAGTGGCTGCAGCACTTAGGAATGGGCAGCCCCCATGTCTCTCGTGTTCCCAGCCAGGGTCTGCTGCCCCACAGGCTGGGGAGGATGCTTTCTGCCCCATGCAGAGGGACAGCAGCTGTCCCAAGTCAGGAGCATGTGGCTGGCTCACCCAGGGGACAGCTGCTGTCCACAAGACCTGGGCAGACTGGAGCTCAGCATGCCACAGGGAGCAGGGCCTGGCTGGTCGCATGGAGGGGGTGCCACTTCACAGGGACCAGATTAGACACCAGGTGTGCAGGAAGCTGAGTCATGAGTGGCTGCCACTGTTGTGCTCTGTCTGCCTGGAGTCCACACCATAAAAGTCTCGACATTGCTGCCCTGGAAGGAAATGGGTGACCCGGAGGGTAATATTACCCATGAGAGTCAGTGGCGGCCGCCATCTCTCTGAGATCAGAGCTCAGTGAAATAAGGGGATCTATGGAAGGCATGTGTCATGCTGCGGGGATGAGCTCATTGCTTTTTATCAGTACCAAAACTGGAGCATTTCAGAGCTCCGAGCCACCCTGCCAAGCGGCCCTCAAAGGCATTTCCGTCACTAGTGGGTGAATAACTGCAGGCAGCTCTCGCATCTCCCCGATGTCCGAGTGCCTGCTCCATGTCACAGGCACGGCCACATCTCACTCCTGTGGAGGGGCAGCAGAAGGCTACAGAAGATTCCCAAGCCCACACAGGGTTTAACAGGAGCTGGGCATTTCTCTACCACCACCTGCACATGTGGCCCTTCCACCAGATGTGTGTCAGGGCCTCTGTCTGCAGGGGGCCCACACTGCCCCGGCCCTTAACACCACAGTCCAGTCAGTTTGGCCAGACATCCCGAAGTGTCCTCGAGGGTGGATCCTCATCCCAGGACTCCAGCTGTGCAGGCACTGGCATGGGAGCCGCTGGGGCGGGCCTGGTGTCCAGATCTTCCTTGCTGTGTTTAGCCAGTGCTGGAGGGGCTGGTGGGGTACAGAAACCGCCCCTGGGAACTGTGGCTGGGAAAAGACATGGTAAGAAAACCTTCGTAAGTAGCTGACAGAGGGATTCTTGCCCTGTTTGCGAATTGGTTTGGATTCATATTGTGCAAAATGACCACAAGAGGTCCCACGTTCTGGTCTGAGCCACACTCTTCCCTTCCTCTGCCCTCCTGACCCAACGTGCGTGATGTTCCAGGCCTGAGCTGTCCCTGCACTCCCTGCTCACTGACCGCACCTGGGATTAAAAGCTGGAGGTCTGAACAAGGACACTGACCACTGAAGGTCAAGGGTCTTTCACAAGATACTACTATAAAGGGCTCAGTGCAGGTCTGAACAGCTGCTCTTGGATTTCTCTGGCTCCATGGGGCACAATATTGCCCAGCGAGTCTACTGTGTGCTAGCTTTGGTTGTGGGATATAGAGGGTCTCTGAGAGGTCAAAGAGAGCCCATGGCCAGAGGTCTGCAGATAGCAGAGCCCCTGGGAAGGTGTTTGCCTGCAGCAACAGAAGTCACAGAAGCAGCAGAGTAAATGGCCACGGCAGGGTGCAAGGTCAAGTGTGGGGACAGCCCCTGGGGGGTGACCACACCTCCACATGGTGGCGAGGCTTGGCATACTTTCGGTGGGGGGCTTCCTCCTCTCCACTAGATGTCCCTGCAGCAGCGGGGGCTCCTAGGTCGTCCGCCTGGTCACTGCCACCTCAAGATTTTCTTAAGAAAGAAAACTGGGGACTCCCTTTGGTGGGACAAAGCCAGCAGAGGTTCAGATGTGGGGAAGAGAGGATGACAGGAGAGACCACGGTGCCTGACCTCCGCTAGGGACAGATGAAGGGAACCACAGTGCAGGTCTGCAGCCAGTTCAATCCAGCGTGCCCGAGGTGCCCCACGGCTCCTTCACAGTGTCTCGCCCTCACTGCCTGCTCTCTTTCCTTCCCTCGGCTACCACACACCTCCTCTCAAGCTTCCTTGGTGATCACAGGACCCCCTGGTTGCCCTATGAATGATGGGAGGTTGAGATTCAGGCCCAGAGCAGGGCAGACTCAGTGTAATGACCTGGCGATTTCTGGTGGCAGAAGATCACAGATGAAATAATTGGCCTCTTCCCACGGTCCATTTCCCACTGAAGGTTGGTGGTAAGGGCAAGGCTGCCTGGTAGCAGATTCCTGCAGGTGGACTCAGAGGACCACCTCCCATGGTGCAGTGTTCTGTCCTAAGCCCTGTCTACCATTGCATGAGGGAACTGAGGCACGGAGGCTGAAGGGCTGTGTGAAGATGCAAGGTGAGAGGGAGGCAGCACCGGGCCCTGTGCTCAGAGTCCAGCTAGGCCCAGTGGTCATGGCCACAGTCCAGTGACTATCTGATGAGTCTCCTGATGGCTACCTTCCTTGTTCTCTCAGACAGTGCTCAAGTTGATTTGTTTGTCCAGAAGAAAATTAACCATGAGCCCAACATTTGTAACAGCCTGCAAAGTTTTAGGGGGAAACTTTGTATGGATTTAAACCGTGAGAAAGGTCTACGCAGGGAAGGCCCTAGCCCAGGAGTGTACCATCAGGGCACTGCCAGGGGGCAGGGGCAGCAAGGCTGAGGTGAACTGGATCCTGCTACCCTCAGCACGGTTACCAGAAACACCAGACAACTGCCTGGAAACCTCTGTCTGCAGGGCCAGCAGTGCGCAGGGCCTGGGGGTCTTGGGGCCACCCTGCCTCCATATCCACCTCTGCCCTCCACCTTTCCCTTTCTTCCCTTCCTTCCCTCCCTTTCTGAGATGAGTCAGTGCACAAATCCTCTGACTCTCCAGGTCCCAGGAACTGTGGAGCCCACGAGTGCTACACCAGTCTATGGGGTGTGGATCAAGGGCAAGTCCTTCCTAAAGGCCCTGTCCTTATGGGAACCTGTCACCTCCCACCAGTGACTCCTTTTCAGGGCCTTTGTCAACCTGGGCTATCCTTGGTGCCTGGCCCTTGGCAGGCCTCAGGTCAAAGACCAGCACCCTCTGCTTCCCGGAGTGCTTCGCCCTTCCAGGAAAGCTGAGCTCTGGCTGGTTCATCTTGATGACTGGGATTCAGTGCCTTGAACTGGGTTCTTGTCCAATGGTCTTGACCTTGAGCCCAGGTTAAGAAGGTTTGTTTTCGAAATAAGACAACCTGTAGCTTCAGTGTGCTTATAAAACAAAGCAAAAATCTTCTCATTCTTATCCTTTCATTGCTCATTTTATATCCCTTCAGGAAGTCTTTCTTATACATCTTCTAAACTCCACTCAGGAAGTTTTAAACCCATGCCTGGGATCGTACCCCTTCCTGCTGGTACCCTGGGAATGGGGTGCAGGGGCCCTCAGCTTTCAGTGGGCTGTATCCTGAGGAACCTATGGGAAGCTGAAAATATCCCAAACTGAAGCACATTGAGTCCACCTGACCTGTTGGGCACCAGTGGAGCAAACAGCGCCTGGTGTAGGTTGCTCACCCTCCTGGCTGTGAGGCTTGCTGCAGTCTTTTGCTTGGAGAGGTGGAGAGCTGGAGGGATAGAGGAGGGAGGGGTAGGGGTGGGAGAGGGCACAGGGACTGGGTCCTACTGCTGTTGCTGGTCTGGGACAGAGCCTAACTCCAGCCTGAGGCACAGTTTCTACCAACTGTCTATGGGTGGCTCTGCACTGTAGTAAAGTTGGAGAATCGTAAGTGGAGCCATCGGAAGTCAGACTGTTCACATTGCTCTTGAGTCAGAAAACTCAGCATGCTAGGGTATAGTCTTCCTCGTCAGTCAGCAGAGTCATGAGATCTCCAAAACTCTCAGCAGGCTTTTTTTATATCTTGAGAAAATTGTTGATTATCAATTCAAGTAAAAATTTAAAATACCTAAGAATAGCAAAAATGACTCTGAAAAACTAAAAACAGAATAAAGTTGGCAGATAACGCTATCTGACTAAGACACTATAAAGCTACATTAATTGAGACCAGTGTTGAAGAGGGACGTCAGGGGACCAGGGTTGAGTCAAGGAGTAGACAGGGACAGTGATAGTCAGGGAAGGGGTAGGGCGTTTCCTGGGGGAAAGGTGGGTCTTTCCAACCAAGGGTGCCAGGAGGATGGGAACTCATGTGCAGAACCCAGCGAGCAGTCTTGTGTTATTCACAGAAACATAACTCGAAATAGATCCTAAGCCTGTATGTGAAATCAGAAGTGTCAGTCTCCTGGTGGAAAACAGGAGAAGGCTGAGGACCTGGATAAGGGAAGAATTTTTGTAGTTACACCAAAAATTAAATCCGTAAAGGAAAAACCAAAACAAATAGTTGGGCTGCATCAAAATGAAAACTTCTGCCCCAACGGGGCAGTGCTCATGAAAAAGCAAATATTGTCTGGGAGGAAATATTCACAAATCAAAGGCCAGAAAAAAGACATTCTCCTATTTAAAGTGCTCTTGACATCCAACAATGAGGACATAACTCACCGTGCACAAGATTCCAACAGACGCTTTGCCACAGAAATCATATGGATAGCAAATAAGGAGCACATGAAAAGATGCTTGGCGTCTCAGGGAAGCGAAAATTAAAACCACCAAGAGAGATCACTGTGCATATAATGAATGACTATGGAGAAAAAGTTTGAACATACCATGAGTTGCAGGGATGTGGAGGAAAGCAGTTGGGGGTTCCTGAAAAAGTTAAATATATGCTTCTAATAGCATTCATCCATTCTTGACGAATCCAGAACCTGTGTGTTTATCCAAGAGAAATGAAAGCGTATGTTCTTACGAAGACTGACCACAAGTGTTCAGAGCTCCTTTCTCTATAGAAGCCCCAAGCTGGAAGGACTCAGATGCTGGTGGGCAAGGTGGCAGGTGAGCCTCTGGGGTGCCTGTGCCATGGATTCCTAACCCAAAACAGAAATGAGCTCTTGATGCCTGCAACCTGTGTGAGTCTCAGTGACTGTCCTGAGGGCAACACCTGCCTTGTGACCCTTGATTTTCATCCCGTCTCCTCTCATCCCTGCTGTGTTCTCTGGGACCTTCCTTTGTAGACAGTGAACAAAGTACATTTTCAGTTCCTCGGCTCTGTTACATTTGTTTGGCACCTCTGAGAAAGTCTGCTGAAATATTTAACATACCTGTTTAGCTCCCAAATTCCCAAGCCACCTTTCCCAACAGAAAATCCTTTGCTGGAGAAAGGAGATATGGACTGTCCCGGTAGCTTACTGGATCCTTCCCTTGTGTGGTTGGGTCCATGAACCGAGTCTCCGGGAGCCACGGAGCACACTGTCCTCAAAGGTTGGTGGCACTGGACTACGCTTTTGTCACTTGCACAGCAAACCCATGTGCACATGACACAGCCTGAATACGGCCATCCCCTCAAAAGTCAAGCTGAAATGCCATCCCCAGGATGAGATGCTAGACAGGAAGGGAGCACTTTAAGGGTCTCTGGGCCTCTGCCTCATGAATGGGCCAGTCCCTTTGTGCAGTTAACAGGTGTACAGCCGGAGAGCATATCTGCCACAGGCCCAGCTGGCTATGCCTCTCCAGTGCCCATCCTCTGCCACATGATGCCCCACTTACCTGGGGCCCTGCCAGCAGGAACACATCCAACTCTTGAAGGCCATTGACCTCGGACCAGAACCGGGAGCCAAAACAGGACTCTATGACGTACCCCCTGTGGTGTCAGGCTATTGGCCTCCTATCCACACACGGAGCCTTCACTCTGCTGTCCCTGTGGCAGCCCTAGCCTGGGCTGTAGGACACAGAGGCTCCCTTGAGGCTGAGGAAAGAAAGTCTTCCTTCTTCTCCCAGGTCCCCCTTTGTCCTAGGTGCTCTGTGATGTCTGTGCTCGTGCCTCCCTTGGGAGGGCCCAGCCCTTGACGCCTTGGGTTTTAGCTAAGGTTGGATCCCAGCGCTTACCAGAGCCACTTAGACACATCTTGGCTGGAGCTGGGATGAGCAGGACAGACTGGAAGGAAGTCTGGGGTGGCTTGGGGGTGTAGCCCCCCCAGCTCTAGCCAAGTCTCTGTCTCCCTCTCGGTGGCAGTGTCTCTGCACTCCCCACCTGAATCTGGCCCTTCATGACCCAAGCCCAGAACGCCGAGTGAGCTGCTGAGTGCAGAGTCCTCGTCTGGATGTCTGGCAGAGACAGAGCCCTCACTTCCTTTCTGGTAACCCTTCTCCCGCCAGTTCTCAGCAATGACTGCCTCCCCGCTGGGGACATCTCTGCAGCATCCATGTCCGAGCTTAGCAGGAAGTAGGGGCAGGTCTGCAGCCCTTTCTGTGTCACAGACAGTAAAGCATGATGTGGGGCTTAGGGACAGTGACTGTGCAGCCACCCGTGCTGGACGGGACAGAGTGCCCACATTCACCTGGGCCCTCACTGCGGGGCACCCTCCTGTCCCAGCCTGGGCTCCAAGGGCTTCCTGGCCCCTAGAGGGACACAGGTTGGGTCGTGTTGGGACCCAGACTCAGAGACCCCAGCCTGGGGGGACACATGGGGCGCTACCCCTCCCCGGTAGCTGTCACGGGCTGAATCGCGGTGGGACTCTGCTCTCTCCAGTGGCAGCTTGGGGGGACGCTGCTCCTCACCCAGGACCCTGGGGTGCTCAGGTCCCTCTGTGCTCTTGGCCCTGCTGGGTCTCTCAGGCACTGGTCTCCAGTCCTGAAGGAGCCGTTTCTTGTAGCCAAAAGGCAGATGTGTGTTTCTGAGGGACTACGAAAGCTGCACAGAGCCGGGGTTCCTGTGGGCAGATGAAGTGGCCCACTGCTGGCCAAGGAACGGTCCTGCGCTTGGGTGCTACCCCTCAGGAAGCCACACTCCGCAGCAGTCTCAGCTGGAGGGGCCCCTGCCCCTGCTGAACTGTCACTGTTGCATCTCTGACCCTAGGGAAGGGGCAGAGGGCCTGGTTCCCAGTCCTTTCTTTGGTGGACCTCATCCTCTTCTGAACTCGCAAAACACCCAGGCCAGGGGCAAGGGGTCTCATCTCGCCATGGCTTCCAGTGTGTGCAGAGCACGCAGCTTGGACCTGGAGACCACAGCCCTGCCTCAGTCTCTCTGCGATGGAGGAAAAGGGGACAGTCCTGACTCAGGCTTGTGCCTGTGATAGAAGAGGCTGGGGAATTGGTCAGGCAGCTGTTTTAAGACAAGCATTGCCCGGAAGATTGCAGCCAGCAAACTCTGCAGACAGGGACCCCTGGTGCGGATGGCCCTTGCTAGGCTCAGCCTGGGGACCAGCCCTGTTTGCCGAGGGGGTGGCCTCCCCTGAGCACTCAGCAAATAGGTCATGGCCGGCAGGAAGATGAGGGAGGGGGAACAAGCCAGACGCAGAGGTGCTGTTTCTAGGCGGCTTCCCTGTGGGGTGAAGCGGAGACATCTTTAATACTGCACAGTGGCCAGGTCCCCCTCACCGGTCACTGTGGCTCCCCTGCTTTTTGGATTCTCTCATGCAGCTTGCGATGTGGCACTCAACCTGGGGAGGTTGGGCAGGTCCCAGGTCCCCAGCTCTGATCTTGTTTATACCTTTGCAGTCAGACATGGTCTTCCATGTAGATCTAATCAAATCCCTCAAGTATTTTAGGGACAGAGCCACAGCTGGGTAACTGAGAATGTGCCTTCCATCACTCGTGATGTGCTAGACAGGGAGCTAGCTCCATTTCCTGGCACGGCCCCATCCTGTCCCAGGTCAGGGGGCTGTGCCTCTACTGCCTTCGTCTGCTCAGAGTGATAGCAGACTCCTTGACTGTCACGCCTCGGTGCCTTAGACTCTTGGGTCAGATGTCAGAGGGAAGCTTGGACAGGGAAGCTTGGCGTCCTCTCTCACAGGGCATCTGTGTCTGACTTAATTTGCCCAGGGCCTAACCCCATCGTTTTCAACCCCCGCCAGGATAGGGCTTTCTTAACAGCAAGCTGCTGGTATGCCTGCAGGCCAAGTGGAGAAACCGAAGCAGAATTCTTGGGAAAGATGTTTCCTGGTCCTGGGGCCATGAGTGTTGGGAAGGACAGGTGCGATCCTGTTTTAGATTTCCAGTGAGCCAGGGGGAGAACCTGAGGAATTCAGCATCATTCCAGAAAGCAGATCTCCTCCAGCCCTGTGTAAGCCAGATTGGGAGCATCGTGAACTTGAGATTTCACAAGCAGAACAGGTCCTCTGGGGGCTGATGGTCAGGGTGTTGTAAATATACATCTTTGAGATTTTTTCATGAGTGTTTTGATTCTGGCTGGGGGGGCACAAGTAGTATTCTGGCTTCAAGACAGTGGGAAGAAGCCTGGGCCATGCTTAGCCCTGAGCTGCAGCAGAAGCTGGGTTCTGGGCTGGGTGGCTGCAGACACCCAGGGAAGGAGCTGTATTACCAGGGACTTTGTTGGGTCAGCCTGGAGCAACACAGTGCCAACTCCTCCGGTGGTGGTTTCTCCTCCCATGACCCTTGGCCACCTCATCTCCACTGAGTGCCTGCTGAGGACCCAGGGGCAGAGACATCTTTTTTGGGTATTGCAATGAGGATGGTGGCTTCCAGACCTCTAGGCCATGTCCCCTACCCTGAGTGTTGAGGCCATGAGCCCTGGGGCCCCAGAATATGACTGTGTGGAGACAGGGACTTAAAGGGGTACAGAAGAGGTTAAATGAAAGTTAGGCCACTGGGATGACCCTGATCCCATGTGACTAGTGTCTTTGTCAGAGGAGGGGATCAGAACACACACACAGAGGGACGGCCACATGAGACACAGGGAGGGGATGCATCTATAGCAGAAATGAAGCCAGCCTTATGCTTCCCGTGTCTTTGCCTTGGCCACAGGTCCTGGGCCACTGCCCCTGCCACTCTGCAAGTCCTGAAGGGACCAGCCTCACCTGGAGCTGCAGGGCAGCTGTGTCCCGGGCAGCACGAGGGAGAAACCCAGCCAGGAGGGCCGCAGTGAGGCTCCCTGGTACAGCAGTGCCCATGAAACGCCTTTGTCTACAGGGTACCAGGCAGGGCAGGGCCCAGCCTCCTCTTCTGGGACAAGGACTCAGGAGGGCTCTGTCTGGGGAACCAGCTGGCATCTTGAACCTGGGGACAGATGGCTTAATTACTACTTGGGTCCCTCAGGAGAAAGCCTTCCATGCCCTGGAGAGACAGCTCTTGGGAGACCGAAGTGTGATGAAACCTGGATTCTTCCCCAGATCAGTCCCAACTAAGTCCCCCACACTGGCTTCAGCTCCACACAAATCCTAGACCAGTCTATACCCACCCTTCTCAGGTTGCCTGATTGTGTGCACCTCCAGAGGATCCTATTACTGGCAGGTTCTGACCCAGTCGGTCTGGGTAGGCAGCAGGAATTTGCATTTCCCACCTGCATCAACTGGGTGACTCTGTTCATGGAGGACATTTACAGGGTGGGACACCTGTGTCCCCCATTCCACCCTCTGCTCCCTAAGCACTAGCAACTCCTGTGTGCTCCAGGCCCCAGGACAGACAGGCAGATGGGGTGCCAGGGAGAGAAAGCATGGACCCTCATTGCTCTGCACCCTCAGATGAGAGTTGGATCCACACAGAGGAGTTTTGTTTCTCACAGAGTGGGTGAGCTGACCTGCCTGAAAGGGCCATTGCCTGAGGATTGATGAGACAACACCTGTTCAAAACTCAGGGAAGGACAGGGATGAAAGGAGCACTGTGCAAATGCTGGCCCCTTCTTGTGTCTGCCCATAAGAAACCCATGGCCTTGTGGGAAAGTCCTGGGCCTGAATCATGGCCCAAACACTCCTGAGAGGTAGATCCGGGTGGTACAGGGCTGGTGAGGGTATCTGCTCCTGTGGGCCAGGGCTGATGAGGGCTGGGCTCTAGCTGTGCTGCACTGCATCTCCATTGCCTGGAGAGTGTGGAGATGGCAGGAGGTGGGTGTATGGTGTACAGAAGTCCAGGCTGCCAGGCATCACCAGAACAAGACTTGATCCCCCACTCAGGATCTTAGAATGGATTGTGGGAATGGGGGGAAACATGCCAATCTGGGAAGTGCAGGGCCTGGGCACAGGTATGGGCACCTGCTGCTGTGTGGGGAGATGAGGAGGTCAGGGAAGCTTCCTGAAGAAACTGCAGCCAAACTGGAAGGAAGAGTGGGAGGTGACCAGGAGAAAGAGATGTATGCGTGAGGTGTGTGTGTGTTGCATTTGGTGTGTGTGTATCAGGGGTGTGTGTGATGTGTGCATGACGAGCATGGGTGGAGTGTGGTGTATTCGGTGTGTGTGTGTGTGTGTGTGTGTGTGTGTGTGTCAGGGTGGGATATTTGGAGGGGAAAATTTTAAAGAGTATGCTATGTTTCATAAGAGAAATAAAAACTATCCTGACACTTTGCTAACTTTAGACAAAAAAAGGTGAAAGTGAATATCTAGTTGTTTCAGGAGGAGGCATGGTGGACAGAGGCCTTTGGGGAGAGGTAGGGGAGTTGCCCAGTGCTGGAGGGGAGATGGGATATGGGAGCATCTGAAGAAGGCTTGCAAGGAGGCCGCTTCCATTCAATAGACACTCAAAACTCAAGATTTTGTCAGCTATCTGGGGAGGGAAGACAAAGTCACCCATGAAAACTTGCAGCTCAGTCTGTGCATGCAGAGCTGCGCCCTTCACTTGTCAGCCAGCCCGGGTGGGAATCTGAGGTACAGAAATTAAAGTAATGGTTAAGGACCATTAAAGTCCTCACAGCCCAGTCATGGGAGTGCCAAGGAAAATGAACCTCACCGAAGAGGAGCTGTCATGCAGAAGTTTACGCCCAACGCCCAAGAAGTGAATCCCAATAGGGAGAGCCAGCAAGCACAATAACCAGAATTCGAGTCTTCAGAACGAAGATGCTACTGAGTGGCAGCTCTGCGGGTGGAAGGTAAGAACCAGATGCTGTGTTTCAGTGTCTTTGTACTTTCCAGGAGGAAGTGGAGATAGTGGCCAATTCTACATTTATTAATTTAAGTAGCAAATTGGAAATCTAGGGATAACTAAAACAATAGAAATAGAGTGCAAACTTCAAATCATCAGAGGGGAATATGAGTTAAGTAAATCTAATTGATTTGACAGCAGATAAGACAAACAATGAATTATGACAAAAACAAAGTAGACAGAGAAGGTGGTAAAGAGAAGTACAAATAGGAATAATTGCAATGTAAGCATTAATTTGAATTATAAATTGAAGGATTTTTGTATCTGACTATTATCAACAAATAAAACAAAACAACACCCAGCCTTAACCTTCCATCTAAAATAAAATGGGAAAGAAGTTAAAAATAAAGAGCTGGAAAAATATGCTCCAGAATACTCAACAGTAGAAAGCAATTGTGGTAATGTGGTCTTGAGATAAAGCTAGTATTTAAGTTAAACCATTTAGAGATGAATTTATTCTTAATAATAAAGTACATATCTTAGTAAGATGAAATTATCCTAGGTGTCACTAACAATAGTTTCAAAAATCTACAACCCAAAACTTATAAAATTACAATTAGAAATAATAGATTTATGACACAGTGGGAGACCAGTGAATGAATCAGAAGAGTAATAAAGACAGATAAGATCAGGAAGGTTTATTACTAACTGTGATCTCAGGGATAAATTCTGCATCTAGCAATGGAAGGATATCTGCCACTTGCTTTTATGTTCCGAGACGTTTTTGGTTTTCTTCACGAAAAGCCTTCCCGTCCAAGTGTCTGTCATTCCTTCTGGGAAGAGCAGTTTATCTCCACTCCCTGGACACCGCGCGGGGAGAGGGGTGCTAAGCTGTGGGTGAGGCGGCGAGAGTCCCAGGGCCCCACCTTGCTGGGCCTGGCTCTGTGACTTCAGGCAAACCCCTGGGCTCCTGAGCCTCGATTTCCGCATCTGTGCCATGGATCTAACAGGAGCCCCTGCCTCCCAGGGCTCCGGTGAGAACCAGGGAAGGAGCTGTGCTCAGCGCCATCTGTCTGTCTCACACAAGTGTGCAGCACAGCAGCTACTTCTGTGCTCATCGAGAGCGTGCCTTTACCCCTCCTTCCTTGCCCACGCCAGTCTGGACTCGGAGCCCTTGTCTTTTACAGTGTCTTCTCCACATGTTTTAGGGCAAGCCTGGGGTCCTGTCATTTACCTGTGAGAAACAAGGATACTTCAAGATCGATCTGCTATAGCTAGATGCCCTCTCAGTGAGACAGAAAAAAAATAATTCTTCAAGCATCATAATAAGAGCCTGGCATGGTGGTGCATGATGCCTGCAATCCCAGCACTCGAGAGGCTGAGGCAGGATGAGCACAAGTTTGAGTCTTGTCTGTGTAACAACAAGATCCTGTCTCAAAATAAAAAATAAGAAAGATTGAGGATGTGGCTCAGTGTGAAGGCCTCGAGTTCAATGCCCAGTAACCCCCCCCCGCCCCCCATACACAGATGCACACATAGGCACACAGACACACACAATAAGGATACCATCCATCATGGAGCGGGTATTAAAGTCTACAGGGACAAATCACAACCACAAGGTATTTTTAATCCTGATGCATAGAGCAGCTTGGTTTGGGGAGCCCCAGTCTTACCCACAGTGTCACAGACACAACAGAATGGTACCACTAGAACTGAGCGAGGAAGGTCTTTAAAAATCTCTGTGTGTGTGTGTGTGTGTGTGTGTGTGTGTGCGTGTGTTTGTACTGGGGATTGAACTCGGGACCCTGAGCTTGTGAGGCAGGTGGCATTCTCTCTGTGCGTTGACCCCAAACCCTCCAGTAAACCCCAGAACCTCCCTCCTGGTGGTGTAGACTCAGATGTGAGCCGCGGGGATTCTTCCTAAACACACGCAGCCCTCTGTGTGTGGCATGCTCCACACCTGCGGATTCAACCTGCCAGGGCCAGAGGGGCTTGGAGCACTTGCATCTGTACTGAGGGTGCAGGCTCCTCCCCTGGTCACTGATCCCTGGACTGCACAGGGTGACAGCTGCGCCCCTAGCCTTGCCATGTAGGAGGTGCCTAAGTTACCTGGAGATGGTATAAGGTGCAATGGGAAAGCAAGCAGAGGGCCTCGCAGCGGTCCTGAGCCTGTCCTCTACGAGAGGCAGGTACTGCTGCTTTGCTTCAGAGGCTGCTGTGGCCCTGGATGACCTGTCAGTGCACTGGTCACAGTGTACGGCAGGGGCCAGGGGCTCCCCAGCGCTCCAATTGCACCAAGAGGAAGCACGGGGCTCCTGCAGGACCTGGGGACCGAGTGGGCTCAAGGCCTATGGTGCCCTTGGAGAGCAGGCCAGCCCCTTCCATGTAAGCAAGGATTCCTTGGGGAAGTCCTGTGCCTGGGTAGTGAGAGCAGGGTGGGGACCCTGGGACCCTGAGCTGCACCCCAGAGGGACAGAGAGGGGCAGAGGTGGGAGGCTGTGCTGTGCTCCTGGTGAGCGCCAGGTGGTGGCTTGTGCACGATCCAGGGCAGGATGTCCTACAGTATCAGGTGCACATAGTGGCTTCCAGGTGTGGGGTCATGGACAGGTGTCACCCAGTGGGTGGCTATGACACTTGGCATTTCCAGGCCAGCCTGAGCACAGGTGATACGGGGCAGGGGTTAAGTGGAGGGACAAGGGCCACTGTGTCTTCTGCCTGTCAAACTCAGGTTGGTGATAACATGGTTACATGCATGTGCTCAAGGTACCCTGCAGGGTCACGCTGTGCCCTTTTGCAGTGCAGTCCTGGAGTCTACTGTGGGATCCGGTGATCTCCAAAGTGGGTGTGAGCCTGGGGGCTCAGGGAGCCCACCCTTTGCATTGCCCTCACGTGCAGTCACATCAGGCTGTGTGTATCTGTGGCTGCCCAGGGTGCCCGCCTGGAACCCTCCAGAGAGGGGTGTCATGTACTCTAGGAGGGGCCCAGCATGGGTGGGGTCTGGCTGCTTCTCCCCTTCTTTTTGTTTTTAAATTTAATTTCATTGATACATTTTAGGTATAAAATATAATGACATTCATCATTGGAAATTTGCACCTTTACGTACTCTCTTGGTTCTTATTTTTT
>NW_004624922.1:1049171-1063463 GCF_000247695.1 Heterocephalus glaber
TTCTTGACCCATTCTGCCAGTCCATTTCTTTTGATTGGTGAATTGAGACCATTAACATTGATGGTTATAACTGATATGTATTGACTTATCCTTGTCATGACTTTTTCTTTTTGTTGGATTCTCCCCGTTTGCATTTAATTTCTTGTCATGCACAAAGGATTCACTTTGCTGGGCTTCCTGGGGTTGTGATGCTCATTGTATTTTCCTAGGATATTGTCTAAAATTTTTTGGTGTTCTGGTTTGGTATTCATGAATTTCCTAAGGTGCTCTTTGTCATGAAAGTATCTTATTTCTCTATCAATTTTGAAAGATATTTTTGCAGGGTACATCAATCTGGGTTGGAGGCCGTTTTCCTTTAGGCCTTGGAATACATCACTGTAAGCTCTTCTCTCCTTGAGTGTTTGCGTTGAGAAGTTTGCTGTGATTTTGATGGGGTTTCCTTTGTATGTGATTTGTTTCTTTTCTCTAACTGCTTGTATAATTTTGTTCTTCAGTTGGGTTTCTGGAATCTTGATAGTTATATGCCTCTGTGTAGATATTTTTTGATCAAGGCTAGTTGGAGTCTTATATGTCTCATTATGTGTATGTGAAGTTCTTTTTCCCCGCTTGGGAAGTTTTCTGCCATCACTTCTGTGAGCAGTTTTTTTATGTCATCTGCACTGTTTCCTGTTTCTTCATTTACTCTGATCAGTGTTATGTTATTCTTCTTTGCATAGTCTAGCAGCTGCTGGATTGATTTCTCGTGGTCCCTTACAATTTTAAAGCAGTTTTTCTTTCCCTGGTCACTAAATGCAATCTTATCGTCTATATCTGAAATTCTGTCTTCACATTGGCTCATTCTGCTGCATAGACTTTCTATGGAGTTTTTAATCTCCTGGAATTCTGTTTGCATCTGTTTTATGGATTCCAATTGTTTCCTCTGTTGGGATTCCATCATGTTCCTCAGCTCCTCTATTTTTTAATCTGTGTCCATTCTAGTTTATTAATCATGTCTTGCACTATGGGCACAATCTCTGCTGTTATGTGAGAAATTATTTCTGATTTCACTTTTTCCAGATCCTCTTTTGTTGCCAGTTCAGGGAGTCCAGGTTGTTGAGTATCAGAGTGTTCCATCTCGTTTCTCTTTGGGGTTGCTGTAGGTGATCTGGAAGTTGGGTTTTGAGGCTTGTTTATGTGTCTTCTCATTTTGGGGTGGGGGGGAATTGCTGCTGGCACTCCCGTGAGGCTCACACCCTCTGCACTGGAAGAGATGCTATGGCAGCCTAGCAGCCTCCTCCTCTGTGCTGGGAGTGGTGCTATCTGCTTCTCCACTTCTTGTGCAGGACTTAGCCATTGCTTTGTGCCTGATTTGTATTTGCAGGTTTTCTGATCTGCCCTGGGCCCGGAGAAAACTGGGTGGTTTTTGGGCAGATAGGGCTACAGATGGCATTGGGCTGATGCGAGCTGATGGGAAAGGATTGGAAATGGTGGTCTAGCATATTTGTTGCTCCCTCTAGCCACCATTTTTGAGTGAATTCTGGCCCTACCCCAGCTTCTTGCATTACAAATTATTATAGTATTGCACAGGTCAGGTTTGGAGACAAAATCCATCATTTGACAGCCTGGCTTCTAAAAGAAAGTGCCAAATAATTCTCCCACCAGACTCAGATATTCTGGGCCCGATCTCAGCTGAAACGTGCCTTTTCTGTTTGGTCAGCCTGAGTTAAACGACTCTGGGCACTTTTTACTTTCATGAGAAGGAAAAAAATAAACGTTTTCAACTTTAAAAATAAATGGAAGCCATTCATTTTAACTCCGAATGCTGTGTGACCTTTCAAAGAGCTGTGGCCCAAGTGGGTTATTTCCTCAAAGGGGCAATCTGCAGGATCTCTGTCAAGTAATGTCAAGGGCAAAAATGTTAAGTGATGGAAGAAGAAAAAATATCTATAAGACAAGTAAACCTCGGAGCCAATTATTCTCCTTGATTTCCCATAAGTCACCCTCTGCCTGGGTTTCAGCATTGTTGGGAATGTTTTATATCATGATAGTATCCAGATTCATTTGAATGAACACACAGAATGACTTGATTTAGAAGGAGTGATCATTTGAAAAACAAGTTTCTGCAGAAAAGAGATAACTCGATAGCTGCCTGGCAAGACAGCTTTGGATTGTACCTTGCAAAAACAACTCCAAATGGCACTTTTCCCTAGGTGGATGCCTTAGGGAATCAGCCCACCAGGCTTTGGAAATGGATCATTATGCAAATTCATAAAATACAACTAGATCTTTTCACCTTGGGATGTTTATAATTCTTTCCCTTGGAAATAAGATCCTTTAAGGGAAACCTCCATGGTCATGCTCTGTGAAGAGTAAGATCATAAATGTGCTGCTAGGCAAAAGAAAATATGAAACACTGGATTATGTAGAGAAATTATAACTCAATTTCGTGGCTGAGGTATTATGGATTCTTTCGAGGGCCATATTTCTTTGGGCTTTATTATAGTTTTGCATGGGTATTGCTATTTTCTCTACTCCTGCTGGCCCAGTGGTTGGTGAAGGGCCTGTGGTCAGAGCAAGGGCTGTTTCCTGACCTCTGAGGGCCAAGGCACCTCAACCACTGGATGGGACAGACAAGCACATGGATGACTCACACACGGAGTGAAAATTCTTCATGGCCCAAGGCCTGAATGCCATGGAAGACTCCCACATTCTGCACATACTAATTGAGTGTCCTCTACAAGCTGGTCACAATACACTTACCATTTCATTTTAATTTCAAATGCATCTCCCAATATTATTAAGTTGGACTCCACTAAGATCAACACACCAAAAATGGCTTTCACAAGTCACTTTTGTCTTTATTGGCATCATTTAGGAGAAATTCTGACTGCCTGGGGAATCAAAGCAAGTGGTCAGATGTCAGAGGACATACTTCCAGGAGATCCCAGGAAAAGCACTATGGAGGGAGCAGAAATAGAAAACCTTAAAAAGAACAATTTTAAAAATAAACAAAAAACCCATCGCATAGAACCCATGGGCCCAATAAAGTATTTTGCAACATAAAGAAATCACAAAGCAGAGCATCTTGAGAAACTCCCACATTTCCAAGGCTGAACCACAGTTGGAATGCAGGGAATGACACCAATCCCTGAGGGATGGGCAGCCACAGTGCCCAGGAAGGGGAAGAAGACCTGCTCCTCCACTGGAAGACATGGAGGGCATTTGGGAAGCCAGGGGACAGGAGAGATCCCATCCATGGGAACCCAGGCCCAGGACAAAAGAGTCAAGTTGATACCTAGAGGAAGTTGGGACAAAACAGTGGACACCCAAACACAACCATAGGAATGAGGGAAGCAAGGCTGGGTTTCAGACCCCACTGGCCCTATGCTCACCTTGGGAGTTTGTGCTGTGCTTCTGTTTAATTCTGTACATATTTCCTGTGTACATTCCTGGTAAACTTCTTGTTTTGACAGTTGCCTCTGTTAATATCTTAATGTATCTTACTCAGGTTGCTGGCACCAGAATCTTGATCAGCCAAGGAGTTCCTCATCCAGCACTAGAAGGAAGAGTGATAGCTGTGCTTTGTAGTACCTCATTGTTATAGCCGTAACCTGCACATTTCCACAGCAGAGCTGGAGCCAGGTGAGTGTGGTGCGGGGCTATGGACAGGAAGATGCTGCAGCCGGCTGAGCACGTGTCCATGCAGTCTCTGGGACACCCTGCCTGGCCCCAGGCAGCAGGGCAGCAGAGGGGTCTGCGGTTACTCTGGCTCCCCAGCTCATGAAGGAAGGCTGCCCAGCTGCAGGCCCACTGTGTGAGCCATGCACTGTCTCCTTCCTACATCCACTGTCCTCCTGGGGAGTGGCCCTGGGGCTGGAGCTGCAGCCTGCCTGGCCTGGCTCTTCCCTGTGCTGCTGTGGGGCTGCCTGGCCACAGGACCCTGTTCATGTCCCTGCCTCTGTCAGCAGCCATGGGTCTTCTCCAGATATGCCCTGCTCAGCAGGCTCCTCTGGTCCCCTTGCTCAAACCTACCTCCCTTCCAACTCATAGCACTCCTTGGACACATTACCACCCAGATTTATAAGCAAGCATATCTGTGTAGCTTACATAAAACATGTGTGTATACAGTGTGACCTCCTGTAGGGTTCTGGCCAGCGTTAGCAGTTGGCCCCCGGAGGAGGTGTTGGGGTGCATGGTCCCCAGTACAGCACTCCCAAGTGCTGTAAACACTCCCCTCACAGATAATTGCAGGGATGGCTGTGTTGACTGGCTTCAATTCCTGACAGTCTCCCAGCTGGCTGCTTGAGTGGATCCTGCCAGCTCCAGCACTTGAGGGCTCTCTCATGCCAGAAGCCCCTCAGGTGACCCAGCAGGGCAGAGTGCTATGTGCCCTGGGAACTGCTGTGACCTCAGTGTTCCATGGAGTTCTTGGTTCACAGCAGAGATTTCATAAGTGGTTGTTGAATGAATGAATGAGTGTGGGCAGGTGTTTTCAGGTCCTTGTACATAAAAAAAATGAATTCTGTGGTTGCTGTGTCTGCTCACACGAGAACTTTGCCTGTGACCTCACTTGTGACCCTAGAGAGACTTTAATGTGCTTTCTTTTTTTTTTTGGTGCCAGGGATTGAACTCGGGTCCTTGTGCTTGCGTAGCAGGTGGCGAAACCACTGAGCTAAATCCCCAGCCCCTAATGTGCTTTCTTGATTGTCACTGGGCACAGAACTATTCTATATTTAGGTAAATTTTATCTCATTAAAAACAGCACTACTGTAAGTATCTATGAATATAAATATTTTGTCAAATCAGACGCAGTGGTATATGGTTTGTTTGAAGTCAATAAAACTATGTTAAGAGGTCTGGGAAATAAATTTGTGAGCATTTGATGGTATTCTGAAATTAAAATGATACAGGACTGTCTTCTCAAATTTATCTGATATTAGAATTTTAAAATATTCATTTTCATAACTAATTAAATTCTTAAATGGTAAGAAAAACAGTTAGGACCAGGAGAACAGACAAGGAATCTAGAACAGAGAAGTAATCTAAAACACTGATATTTTTATACAAATTCAGTATGCAAAATAACTATCATAAACAATTCAGGGGATATAGTTAAAATGAATTGGGGACAATTGTAACAATATGATAATTTATTAATTGTTAATTTATTAATTAAAATTAATTAAGTCCATCTTTCATGTTGTACATAAAAATAAATTCGGATAAAGTAATAAAAATAACTGAACTAAGAAAATACATTGAATGTTAAAAGGGCAAGAATGAGAATTTTCTAGTAGTTAAAGCACTAGAAAAAATTGCCAAGAAGTTCAGTATGTTTAAGATTATATGGGATTTAAAAAATTTTGTTCAACGAACACTATCAGAGCTAAAAGGGTCATGTGACAACTCTGACGGATGTGACTCTGTTAAAATCTATTCCCGAGGGTCAGATCTCCAAGTCAGAAATGGACAAGGCTAAAGATCATAGGGGGTTTTGTTAAAATGAATGTTCAAATGATGACCAGGCATCAGGGAAGGCAACACTGAGCGCCCTACTCCCAGGCAGGCTCAGGGTAAAGACAGTGTGTGCCCACCCCCCTCACTTCCCACACTGCCTGGGCCAACTGCTCCTGGCTGCCTAAGTTTTTCACTGCCCCACTGCAGACCTTATCTGGCCATTCCTGACTATGGGGTGCCAGAGGGAGGACCACAGAAACCAGCAGGGCCTGGAGCTGCTGGGGACTGTGTTGTCCGGTGAGATGCTGGACCCACATTCTTTTGATCTTGCTAAAGCCAGGCCCCAAGGAGGAAGAAGGCAGAAGCAGGTATGTTTCAGACCCAAGCGTTGAGTCCCCATCTGACCCTTAAACATGGGCACAGGGGTATTGGGACCCTCATGCCCTTGGGATCCACAGGCACCTCTCATCCTGAGAACGTCAAGGCTGTGCAGGTGCTAGAGCACCTGAGGTGTGGATGCAGAAAGGAGGGAACTTCTTGGCAGAGGGCCCAGTAGCTGATCCATGGTGAAGGACCTTTAAACACATCGGCACCTGCTGCCTGCTCTTGGGTCCTGGGAGTTAAGTGGCCCGCCGGTGCCTGCATGTGCCAGGGTCCTGACTGCACTGAGGTCCAGACCAGGAATCCTGGGGGCCTGTGCTCATGGGTGGATTAATTTGCTGACATTCACAGCTGAATGTGCTGCTGGGGTGCAGGGCACACTTAGGGGTGATCATAGGGTCTGGTCTGTAAGGCATCTCTTTTGCTGGTGCTCTTCCTCTGGGCTCTGCTTCCTGGCCACCATAAACTAAGCATTTTACCTCTACTGTGCCTTTCTACCTTGGAGCCACCACACCATTGACTAAAACCTCTGAAACTGTGAGCCACATAAACCATTTCCTCTTTTAAATTGCGGATGTCGGGCATTTTTATTCCAACATCAGGAAAGCTGACTGATACAACACATTCAATCAACAAACACTCACCGAGTGCTTGCCCTGTGCTGGGCTCTGCACAGGGCCTGGAAGGTGAAGCAGTGGCAGGGCATGCCCAATCCTTGTTCTCATGGGCCATCTCACTGTGACTCTGTGCCCGGTAATGATATGGAATCCCAGACCTTATCCCCAAAATTGGTCTCTTGTGTTCTCCTTCCTCTCCTTAGATCCACAGAGGTAGGGATACTCAGACACTAAGCTCAACTTTAGCAGGGCCTATGGGGGGGCAGCTCTTTGGGGACCTGGGGCTGTGCCCTCAGCTCCTCCCCAGGCTCTGTGGTCCTAGCAGTGTACCTCATAGCCCCTCTGCTCCATGGCTTTAAATTCTTCCTGGTGGGAGGGCCCAAGCCTGTGTCCTGGGGGTCTCCAGAGCAAGGAATGAAGGAAATGTGAGTGAAATAAAGCATGTGCCCAGGGAAGGACTGTCTGTATCCGGGGCCTTGGCACCTGGGAGTGGGTGCTTCTGTCCACATAAGGAGCCGATGTGTGGGAGTCCACAGGAAGCCCAGGGGCATCCTGACCCTGCCTCTTGCCCCCGGCTGGCTTTCCTGGAATGTCCACTTGTGGGCTGGGAGTTCTCCTTGCTGCCCAGCTGGTGAAGATGGAACCATCCTCAAGCTGATTAGTGGGAACGAGGTCTACCCTGGGACAGCGATGTATTTCCTCCGGGCAGTGGGGATGAGGTCAGGCCTCTTGCCTGGGTGCACATCCCTCCCGCACACCCTTGACTCTTGGCTCTCCCTCCCAGGCCAGGATGCTGGGCTGGGCAGTGCCATATCCTCTGGATGCCTGGCTGATCTAACAAACCCGGTCTCCACTTTGCCCCTCCTGCCTTCCCTGTTTTAAGCCTGTGCCTGGGAGAAAGGAGCTGGCACCTGGGCACTGGGGCTACGAGGATGTATACCATGGAGCCTAGGTGGCTGCTGGCTCCATTGTCCCCTCACTGGGGAGCAGGGGACCCGGCTGTGTGCCCATTCATTGTGTGCTGGGCCAGTTGCCAGGCGTCTGCTCTGCGCAGGGCTGCAGCGGAGCCCAGCTTTCCTGGAATTCATGGAGCAAGAATTTCGCCAGCTCTTGAGTCACCCCTGATTATTTTAACTTCGTTTTCAGGCTCCCCCTTGACATTGTTTTCTCAGGAATTCGGGAGAAACAATTGGGAAAAATCCAAACACTGCATGGCCTGTTACCAAGAAAACAATCGTAAGACAAGATCCTGCATGATTGCCCAGCCACAGCCCAGGGTGGGGAGGGGAGGAGAGAGGCCACAGGGAGGGCCCTGTCCCCAAAACCCTTCTCTTGGGTGATGCTACATTAGTTCTGCTGTCCCTGTAAGAACAAGAGGGTTCGAGTTTGCCTTTTGTGATTTATGAAGTGTACTTTAAGCAGCCTGCTCCCTTGGGAAAGGATTTCTCAAGCCATCAGCTGACTGTGGCTGATGATTTTTGGACATTCGAGTTATTAATTCATCCCTGTCTGGTCTGGGGCTTTGACTGAGGGAGGTGCTGTCAGAGGAGAGAGTGTAGTAGGCAAGCAATGTCAGGGTGGTCCCTCCCCACCAGAGTCCTCCCTGGCCAGGCTGGTTGTCCTCCAGGTGACCCTGCTTTCCACTCGTCCATGCTGTCCAAGATAGATGTCAGAGGCTGGCCCAGGGGCAGAACCCAGGGCAGCGCATGGGGAACAGGTGGCCCTGACCCCAGCCTCCTCTGTGCAGAGTTTGAGACAGTGACCCCCAACTCCCCAGGAGGCTGCCCTGGGTCAGCAACTCGATGAGCTCAGCCCCAGGTGTGATAAGCAGGTGTCTCCATCTCAGCCTGCAGAAATCCAAGGGCTCAAGAGTGGGACAGGGAGGGCGCAGCCACACTCAAGAATGTAACCAGGAGCAGGATCCTCTCTCCCACCACTGTTATCTTGGCCCATGGCAAGGTAGGCACAGATGGGACCCCTGGAAGCCTCAAGTCCTTTGGAAATCTACACTCTGCGGCTTCTGTGGCTGAAAGGCTGGCATCTCTCCGAGGCCTCAGGTAGCCTGCGGGTGGCCCCAGGTTGCGGTGTCACACCGGCAAGGCCTTGACACTCTACATGGGGCACAGAAATGAGAATGAGGGCTGGGACTGTCTCAGAGCCTTCTGATTGGCCCCCAGCTGGTCCCCTGCCTTTTTCTTTCAACCCACCTGACCTTCTAACAGGAGTGAGCAGGAAACACCTATCGCTTAGCTTGGATGTTTTGTCCTTGTACCTGTCCCCACTTAGGGTGGGGGGGCAGGAAGCTGAGCAGTCCCTGGTGCCCCCTCCTCATCAGGGCGTGGAGAGGGGAGCACACTGCAGTGCACAGGAAGCCCTGAAGGTAAGGGTGCTCCAAGCTGGCAACACCTGTTTGGCCTGAACCCTGCTAATTCCTCAGACAATGCTCAGCTCAGCTCTGGGAGGCAGGAGAGCCCTGGGCCACCATGGTGGGAACTGGCACTTGCTCAGCGCAAGTGTTGCTTCTTTGAAAAGTGAAAGCACAGGTAAGTGACAAGTGGACACACAGATGGCCTCCCCACCTCACTCGTGGCTGTAGCCTCTCAGGCGTGTCTAGGAGAGAGTGGCCTTGTCTCCCTGAGTGCATACCGAGCAGGAAACACCTTCACCCTAGCAGCTGGCGGCAGGGCATCTCTTTGGCCTCCCTACCTAGCCTCTGACGTTACACCTTTGCAGAACTTGTAGAAGAAGAGCATTCATATCCCTGTGATACTTCTCTTCCGGCACACAAGGCTGACTCTGAGAGAAAGCCCCACGCCCGGCAGACATCCATTTGGAGGTTATGAACATCTCCGTCCTATTTAAAGTGGTTGGTTATTGTTCCAGTGCAAAGAGCATTGCTTGGGACATGAACTAGGAAGCATAAGTGGAAAAGTTGTGTGAACTGCAAGGCCCATACTCTGTCAGCTCCAAGATCCATGGCCCCCTGTCTGCACTTCCTTGGGTCTCTCCTGGACAGCCCAGCCTGTCCTGCCCCACTGTCCCACTGCAGTGACGAGTGACTCTTGTCCTTGCTGGTGGTGTGGTGCGGAGGGCTGTCTTCCTTCCTTTCCTGGTGAGCATCCCACCGGGAGGCCTGGTCCTCAACAGGGTGCCTTGCTCTGATATTGGCCTTCCTGCCCTTCCAAAAAGCCTCCTTAGAAAATGGCCCCTTTCATGAGGGACACCAGTCTGCAGCAGGGGTACCTTGAATGCTTAGCCTGAGGGCACCAATGTTCTATCACTGTCACCCACACTCCAATACCTTTGGTCCACAGACTGCCTGACTAGAACCCCTCTTTGGTAAACCCCAGATCTCTTTTGATCTTTGCCTGCCAGTGGCTGTCATGGTCTGGCTTTTAAATGCTCCCACTTGGGATCCTGATGCTAAGTCTGGGTCCCCAGATTGTGCTATGGGAAGGGTGGAGCCGGTAGGAAGTGGGGCCTGGTGGATGGAAGTTTCGGTGTATCCTTGAAGGGGATGGAAGGGGTCCTGACCCCTACCAGTCTCTCTCTGCTGCCCGGCCACCATAAGGCAGATAGGTCTCTTGGCCACGTGCTTTGGCCATGTTGGTCTGTCCTGCCCAGGCCCCCAGCAACAGGGCCAAGTGACTATGGACAGGGAACCTGAAATCACAAGCTACAGTGAGCCTGTCCTCCTTTATTGTGTCATGGGGACAGGAAGCACACTAACATACCAGTTCTAGTTCTGCTGTCTGAGCTGAAGTAGGCATGCAAGCTCTTGTTTTGTGTAATTGCTCTTCAAAAATCCAGAAATTACTTGAACATTCCCCTAGTCTTTCCCTTTCCAGGGTAACTTCATTCCTTCATCCAGACACCTCTCCTGTCTTTCCTTTCTCTGGAGAGTTCGAGGTTGTCCATCATGTATGTTCTGAAGGTGTGCCCAGAGTAGATTGCAGTATTCAGGCAGGATCCAACTGGAATAGGGAAGATGTCTGGGGTCTGTCCTGCTCATAGGGTGGACACTGTCAACTTATAAAGTCTTAGGGCCTCTTGTGTCTGGTTCATAAATGAAAATCATTATTTGCTTTTATTTATTCAACTTTGTTTCTTATTTTTCTTGTACCTAAGGTGATTTTCAAAAATATAATATAGACATAAGTGGAGATATTAGTTGAAAACACCGGCACAGGGATAGGATGAATAGGGTACTAGAGAGAGACCAAAGTTACACCAGCAGGGGAGGTGCATTCTGGCAGGTCCTGCAGCCACACACTGGGCTGTGCTTCCCAGGAGACAGTGGGAAGATGACAACCTTATCACCCACATGCCAGAGTAGATGAGGGCAACCAGGTCAGGACCCTAGCCAAGCATAGCTGCTCCTAGCACTGAGACCTAGAGAAGTGGAACCCTCAAGTCCTGATGCAGGACGTGATGGTGTGGGCCTGGTGACATCCTTGTAGTGAGCACAGAGTATTTCCCAGGATTCAGGCTGCTCCTCATCTGCCCCCGCCTGTATGTAGGACCCAGTGTGAAGCTCGTGGCCTCCACTGTTTGAGACATGCTCATCCTTGCTACACTTTGAGGTATAGATCATAACCCTCACTGAAAAAGAAGGAGAGGCTGCAGGGAGTCTCTGTCTCACCCAGTGTTCCAGGGAACATGTGACAGTGCAAGTTCTGTGACCACCAACCCTTTGGAATTGGTCTATACTCTTGTACTATTCTCTCAGCCTCCTGCTGTCATTATAATTTTTAAAAAATACAACATATTTTGAGGTCAAGCACATTTGCAGAAAACTTTCTGTTGTGCTGCTGGAGTTCAAGGCAGATCTAGCTGGAAATGGGTTATATGAGGCACCTATCCCAGGGCAGAGAATCGCCCTGGCCACCTGGAGTCTAGATCAGGGTCTCCCGGGGACAGGAGAGGACAGGTAGGCCATTGCCATGCAGCAGCCGGAGAGGCTCCAGGACAGCACAAGGTGGGCTGTGGCCACTCCTCGGGCAGGATGCGCTCCACTGATGGGACACTGACAGGCCACTTGCTGGGCCAGCTCTATCTTGGTGGCCTACCTTAAAGCTGCTCAAGAATTCAGCATGGTGCCCCTTAGTCATTCTAACAGCTCATCTTGGGATTTTGGCCTCTGTGATGTTAATTTTATACATCAACTTGACTGAGACATGGGTGGCAGATTTTGATCAAACCACTTCTGTGAGAATGTTTTTGCATGAAATTAGCATAAATGGATAGACTTGGAGTAAAGGAGATGTCCTTCCTGAGTGTGGGTGGGCTGCATCTAATCAGTCAAAGGTTGAGAGAAAAAGCCTGACTCCCCTTCCCCATCAAGAGGGTGTCATTCAAACTGGGACATGTTTTTTTGTTTTCTTTCTTCAGAAGTGAACCGAAACATCAAGTCTTCCTTCATTTTAAGACTGTTGGCCTTCAGGCTGCTGCTGTCTGCTCTCCTGGGTCTCCAGCTTACCAACTGTAGATCCTGGGACTTGTCAGACTCCATAACTGCTTAAGTCGATTTCCTATAAAATCCTCTCTCCCTCTGATTATCTACATCCTACTGCCTGGGGAACCCTCACCAATGCAGCCTCTAACTGACTTTGGTGGCATCCTTGCCTTCTTCCTGCCTCATCAGAGCTCCATGCCTGGTGGTCACTTCCTGGTCACTCAGTTCATCTGTACTCCTTGTGGTGGCTAAGTTGAATTGTCAACTTGATTGGCTTGAAAACCAAGTAGGGAATTAGTAAAGTATACTTCTAGATGTGTCTGAGTGGGTTATGTAGGTGGGATCTTGGAGTCCATGTCTGGTTCCTCTCTCCTGCCTCTGATACAGTTCCCCTATTCTCATTCCCTGATGCCATGAACTAAGCAGCTTTACTCAGCCACATCCTTTTGCTGTGATATTTCTCCTTTGAGCCAGCTGACTGTAGACTGAATCCCCTGAGACTGACAGTCTCCTCCTTCAAGTTGTAGATGTTGGTTATTGTGTCCCATTGAGAGGAAAGCTAACTGATGCAGAAGATTGCTACCAGAGAAGTGTGGTTCTTGCTGTGACTACTTGATCATGTGATTCAGAAGCCTTTGAAATTGGTTTGCAGGAGGAGTTTGGACAAATTTGGAAATAGGAACTAGAGAAGCCCTTAGAATGCAGTAAGCAAGGTCTGTTGGTGATTGTGTATGGGGCACAGAAGACCATAATACTGGTAGGAATGAGGAGAGTAAAGGCCAGGCACAGGAGGTTTCAGCTGGGAATTAAGGATCCTATCAGTATGTGAATTAGAGGCCATGTATATTACACTCTGGCAAAAATTTGTCTACATTTTTCCCATGTCCTGAGACTTTGCAGGAGACTGAGATTAAGGGCAATGGACTGATCTGGTGAAGGAAATTTCAAGATAGCCTAACATTCAGGCTGTGACAAAATTATAGTGATAATCAGGGGTAAAAGGAAAAGCAGAAAAATTGAAATGCTTAAGTTTTGACTCAAAGGAACTGCATGCAAAATTGGAACCAGAGGATATTGACTGCTAAAGAGATTAGCAACATTAAAAAGAAACCGAGAACAGTTGTAATTTGTTCTGTGAGTTTTTCACAAGACAAGAAAACATTTCTAATAAATTTTAACTGATAAATGAGTAATGTCTTGCAATATGAGTAGTATGTGATGATGATCAAAACTGAGCCAATGGCTCTCTTGCTGCGTGATTGTGCGATGGTGGATAACCTCTTGCTGTTGGGAGATGACCTCATCTGCAGAGGAGGAGGAGAAAAATACAGAGGAATTCCTCACTTCACATAAGATTAGGGAGATGTGTAAAATGTGGGAAACAGAGCAAAATTTTGTAGTAAAGCGCCACCTGAAGAAGGCTATGGCAGTGTGTGCAATGAATCTTTTTAATGACAATGCAATGTCACATTTCCATGAAATCCTCAAAAGGAGACAAACCAAGTGTCATTGGATAGGTTCCCCGTTAAAGTTGCATGAAAAGAAAAAGATTCCATTGAACCAATAGAGAGGAGTGATTCTGTTAGTGACAGTGAAAGTTGTCTTACTCAGTGACCCTCCTCTCTCTTGTCTCCCTCATATCAGCCATGAAGATTTTCACAGGTTAATTTGGTTTTTTTTGCTTATATTTTGTATTTTCTTTTTGTTTTTGTATTATATTACAGTATTGTAATCACTTTTATATGAATATTTTTGGGTTGTGGAATGAATTGTCTGAGTTTCTATTATTTCTTATGGGGAAATTCACTTTGATACACAAGTGCTTTGGATTACAAGCATGTTTCCAAAATGAATTATGCTCACAAATAAGGTTTTAATGTACTTTGTATAGGGACAAAAAGAAATATGTTTTGGGAATCAGTAAGACTCCATCCATTTTGGGATCAAGAGTACAAAAATGTCAACTTTTCACTTGAGAGTACCTGGGATGCCTGCTCAAGAAGGACTTCCTCAGGAATTTGTTCCCAGAGATTCATCTTATGCAGCCATGTTCCAAGGGAGCCTGGCTACTGCTCAAGTGGCAGCAGACCTTAGTGTTTTCCACATGATGCTGGTTTTACTAACATGAAGAATGCAGGAGTTGTGGGGTCAGGGAGGTTTCCATCCAGATTTCTTTTTTTCCCCCCCATTAAGTTTATTGGTACATTTTAGGTATAAAATACAGTTACATTCATCACTGGGATCTTGTACCTTTACATGAGTCTCTTGGTTCTTATTTTTTCCCTTTCCCTTGCCCTCCCTTCATCCCCTCCACCCTTCCCTATTTGCCAAGACTTTGTTTCCATTTTTTTCCTTTTCTCATATTTTTTCTTTTCCCTTTTTTCCTTTCCCCTACCCCTCCCA
>NW_004624922.1:1066304-1089462 GCF_000247695.1 Heterocephalus glaber
GTTGAGTATCAGATTGTTCCATCTCATTTCCCTTTGGGATTGCTGTAGGTGATCTGGAAGTCTGTTTTTGAGGCTTGTTTATGTGTCTTCTCATTTCCACTGGGTGAGGTGGTGTGCCTCTGGCACCCGCGCGCAGCTCACCTGCTCTGCCCTAGGAGCCTGGGACAGCTGCAAGGATCTTCCTCCCAGGTGCTAGGACTGGCTGAGCTTCTCTGCCCTAGGAGCCTGGGATGGCTGTGGGGGAGCTTCCTTCCAGGTGCTGGGACCATCTCAACTTCTCTGCCCTAGGAGCTTGGGATGGTGGCGGGGGAGCTTCCTTCCGGGTTCTGGGACTGGCTTGGCTTCTCTGCCCTAGAAGCCTGGGATGGCTGTGGGGGAACTTCCTTCTGGGTGCTGGTACCCACTCACCTTCTCTGCCCTATCCATCCAGATTTCAAAGGAAGGCCTTTGAGAGCAGGCAAGGAGCCCCAGAGAGGGCAGTGCACGAAGTTATAGGAATAAAGTCAAAGATGCAGCGGAGGCCCAGGAAGCCAGAGCTGCCAGGAATGTGGAATGTCTGGCAAAGAAAGCTGCAGGCCATGAGCAGAGCTTCCCAAGAGAGGATGTGTGGATTGTAACTGGCAAGGGCCTAGCGGTAGGGATATCTGAGCCCTCTGGAACTCACATCTCGCCTCCATGTATGTGCTTTGGATGCTGGATATGGAGATGCAAGATTTAATGTTTGCCCTGTTGCTTTTTAATCTTGGTTTGGTCCATTTTTTTTCTTTATACCATTGCACCTTGGGATTCTGTAACTTGTTTTTTATTTTTATACGAGTTCATAGCTAAGAGTTTGCCATGAGTTGCTGAAGAGATTTTGACTTGGATTTTTGAGAAATGCTAGAAATTTTGAAACTTTGAGGGAAAGAATTATTAAAAGATAGTTGCATCATGTTGGGTGGAATTATGAACTTGATATCTACTTTTGCTGAGTAAGTATATTTTAAAGGTGTGTATTTGAGTGTCAAGTTGACATGCGGTAGAATGTGAGTTAAGTTTAATTGTCAATTTGACTGGATTGGTAGCAACCTAGTAGATAAATAAAGCATGATTTTTGGTGTATCTGGGTGAGTCATGGAGGCATAACCTTTGGTGCTATATCCGGTCCTCACTTTTTCCTCTCTGGCACTGTTCCTCTAGTCTGTTTTCTGGTCACCATGAACTAAGCAGCTTTGCTCCATCAGCCATTCCCTTCCATCATGACGCTCCTGCCTTGAAGTTAGCTAACTATGGATTGAATCCCCTGAAACCATAAGCCAAATTTAACCTCTCCTTCTGTAAGTTGCTGTTGGGTACTGTTTCCCAGTGATGGACAAGCTGACTAATATACCCTTTAACACTGCATGTGGTTAGCCAGGATAGAGGGTGCAGTTGGGCCAGGGTTTGGAAACATTTCTTTTTGTTGCCCAAGGACTCGATTGTTTTGCTTTGCTTTCAGTTTCCTTGGTTTTTGCTTGCATTTGCAGGTCCCATCCTAAATAATGGCATCTTGCTCCTTGCTGTCAGCGTCACATACATAGGTAAGCTTTTGTAACCTCACCCAGGGGAGCAGCCATGGAAGTTTCATGGGTTCTAACTCCAACCATTAATATCTTTTTTGGGACTTTGTAAATCCCCAGGGCCCTCTCCATACTTTTTAAGTTATGCATTTAGTATGGGTCAGTAAGTTCCCTTGAAGAGAGTGTGGGTTCAGGAGACAGGGGACACTTTTTTGCCTGGGGTTTTGTCCACACATGGTAAAGAAGTTAGTATTAATGGTACAAAACATTCAATCCAGAACTTGGGCAAACAAATTTTCTCTTTTTCCAATGAAAGTGGCCAAGGCTTTAATTTCCATTCTGTAGATAAGGTCAGCCAGTCCCAAATCATTCCAGCAATTTTTCCAACTCAGGATGAGGAATAAACAAAACTCCAGTAGTGTCTGGGTCTGGGATTTGGAGTGAGATTGAATTTCCAATCTGAACTAGGTCATCGCAGCCCCCAACCAGCAATAACAAAGGAACAGTGATGGTTTCTGTTTTGTTTTCATTAATGATGGCTCAAGCCAAGAGAAAAGCAGGAGAGAAAGGGCTTCTTTACCTGGATGGCCAGCTGGTGGCCTGCCTCATGTGTCTGAGAGGCCTGGGCTTTGTCCTCAGGCCCAGGAGGGCTGTACATGCGATGAGGGTGGCAGCCTCACACATCTGCTCTTCCTATTTTAGTGTATGTGCTGCTGAACTGAGCACATGTCTGATGTGTGCTGTGTCACCCAATAACCGTACAACTGGGATGGAGGGATCATTATTATCAGAAACAAGACAGCCCCTTCTCATGATGTGGCAGAGGTCTGAGGAGTGGGAGCTGTGTTTGCAACCAGGGCCTTGAACCTGCCTGAGACCTCACGGCCCAGTGACTCCCAGCTCCCGATCCCTGTGACTCTGGCTCAGCTCAGCTCTGTCACTCCTGGCACCTGGTATCAAGACTACCCTACTCCAGGGGAGCCTGAATCTGCTCCTTCCTGGCGTGCAATGTCTGTCAGCAGTAGCCACACTCAGACACTGCAGTGGAGAGGGGTCAGCAGCCCCCAGTGGCCATCTACCTGGGGAGGGGAAGATGGGAGTTTTAAAAGATGACACATGCTCTGTTATTTCTGGAGCTTGTGGCTCCAAATCTGCTTTAGCTGAGTAAGGACCAGTGACCTGGCCAAGGCCTGCATAGACCTCACCCAGCACCACGCAGTGTGGAAGGCTCTGAACTGTGGCTGTCCTGGGTATCTCTGAGCAAACACACAGGCTTCTGCCTCAGGCATATCAGCATGGAAACCAGCTTGGTTTACAGGTCTGCACGTCTGATGGATGCACATGTGCTCCCAAGCAGCAGTCAGAGGTTAAAGAGTGCTCTGTGTTTGGAAGCACAGCCCAGAACCCCTCTTCTTGGGAGGCTAAGAGCTGCCACTGCAGGGGGCAGTCTGATGGGGACAGCAGATTTGCCTCCTTTCCTCCCTCAAATTCTTCCAAGCCTGGAAACACCCTGATATGACCTTAACTGGATCTTTGTAGTTGCCTCCTATAGATGGAGATGGTGGGCCCCAGGAGAGTTTCTCCCTGAGATGACACAGCTAGAATCAACGTGGGAGGCATCCTAGAGTGTAGTAAGGGCTCTCTAGTGAACAGAATGGACAGAAAATATATGTACAATGGTGCAAGGGAGCCCATCAGGCTGGCTTATGGAGTCAGAGGCAGGATAATCCACAGGGGCTGTCTGCACTGCAGAGCCAGAAGATCCAGGAGCTTTGAATCCGAGAGGATGGAAGCTGCAGAACGAGAGAGACCAAGGACACTGCATAAGACGGTGACTGGCAGCTCCTGGAGAGTCTGAAGAGCCTGGAGGTCAAAGTCCAAAGGCCATAGCAGCAAAGGACACACTTGCCCAGGGAAGCCTCCATTTGGGATCCAAGCCTACTGGTTGGATTCCCCCACTTCCATGTGGGTCTTTCCCCATCACCTAGACACACCAAAGCTTCAGTGGTGGCTGTTCAGTTCATACTCCAGTCAAGCTGAAAAATCACATCACAGTCACAGAAGGGGATGGGCCACCTCAACATTGTGCTGTACACAGAAGTCAGTACAGGCAAGGACAGTGGGTAGGGACATCGGGTGCAGTGCTGTCCATCGGAGCCCAGGGCCATATGAGCACAGCCCCCTGGCTGTGGGGATGCAGTGGGGACACAGCAGAGGTCATGGTGCCGAGGGAGCTGCAGCACATGGTGCTCAGTACATCTGAGCCAGTCAGGTGCCACGGGAGGGTCCCATGGACCTCAGTGGGTGACAGGTGACTGGGTATGTGACATGGTTCTCAACCAGAAATCTAGTGGCCCTGGCCTTGGGACACTTGGCGATGTCTGTGTATGGTGCCACTGTGGGGTTACTGGAGTTCCCAGGGAAGACAGTGATTGTGAGGCACAATGGAGTCCAGTTTAGAAACAGCTGAGCCCACACTGCCTCCTGGACACCATCTGGACCCTGGGGACGTCATGGACCTGACACTCTCTGGGCCCAAGCAGTGCCCATCTGCCCTTTACAGCAGCCACATGACACCCTGTGCACAGAAACACCTGCGGACGTCTGGAGCCTGCCGCGGTCTCGGTGCCACCCAGCCAGGATGAGCTCCTGGGTGTCAGCCCCACTGGAGAGCGAGTCCAAGTTTACCTTCTGCATGGGAAGCAAGGACACATGTGCTTTCAGGGTGTCCCGTGGGAAGACCTTTGGGAGAAGCCTAGGCTCTGGAAGGCCTTCTCTGTCCCAGCTTTGTGCAGCCGGGGACTCCAACCTTCCTCATGTGTGTGGCCTCAGGTGCCACTGGAGACAGATCCGCAGGACACTTGTGCTTCTTCATCCTCAGCCAGGGGTTCTGAACATGGGTGTTTCTCTGAGACTGTCCCCGGAGACCCCATGTGGTCTGAGGGAAGGGACACCCCTCACTAAGTGACTGGGACCTGTGTCTATGGACAGGCTTGGGAGACAGGCTGAATCCCATCACCAAGCACAAAGCACATGTGGGAGATGCTAGGGAAAATGGGGTGCAGATTGTCACTGTATCTGGGGGAAGGGGACAGGACAGAGACTGGGGCGGGTGAAGCCATGGGGAGACACAGAGGCGACCACGGGGTGACGTGCCTGGAAGGGTCTTTCCTCACCCACGCAGCCAGTATCCACCACATTGCTGCCGTGCAGCCTGGCCAGCTATTTTAATGATGCTCACTTTCAGGCCTGGGACATTTCCAAGTGCAGCCTCGCTCCTCATGGCAGGTGCTCTCTAGCCTATCAGAGTTTCACTATCTGTGCCTGCAATGTCAGAGGCCACTTGCTCCAGAAGCGGCCCCATCCTGGGCAGGAAGGGACCCTTATCTCTTCGGGGCTGTCAGGGGCACAGCATGGTGATCAGCCCAGCCTCAGTCTCTGCCCCTTGCATCATGTGCATGAGATGAAAAATGTGTTTGTGAATCTCTACCACCTTCCTACCCAGGGGCCGCTTTCATGAGTAATAGCAGATGCTGAACTAAGGGTAAAATGCTAAGTAACGCAAAGACTTCATTGTAATTTTTAGGAGCAAGTGTGGCTCTACCACAGAGTTCCTGTGCTTAGAAAGAAGCGGGTGGCTTGGTGCTAGAGTGTGTGCTTAGCATGCACAAGGCTGTGGGTTTTACTCCCAGGTCTCTCCTCAAAAGAAAAAGAAAAAACAGAAAAAAATATGAGTGTTCTTGACCCCCACCAGCATACAGCTTCCAGCTCTGTTCCTAAGCTCACAGCCTCCAGTGCTGAGGGAATATTGGAGTTCAAAGCACCCTGGGAGTCAGGCTGAAGATGGTAAGTGATCAGGGCCCTGCAGGAGTGAGTGCATTTCCTGGTGTTCGGCCAGAGCAGAAGTGTCCGTAATCCAGACATTTAAGACTCATCGGGTGAGTAGGTATGGGGTTCATGGAACAGCCAGGGTAGGGTCCTGGGGGATGGGCTGATGGGAGGTAGAGGTTGGGTCTGACCGTGCTCAGATTCCACCCTGAACATCTGTTTTTGATTGTGGCCAGGCCCTGGGCAGGGCGCCATCGGAAGGAGGAAGGCAAGGCCCTCACAGCGCACATCTGGATGTTCCCATGACAGGGACCCGCTGAGCCTGGGTCCAGGGAGACTCTGGTTGGCTTGGCCCAGGCCTGGGCTCCTGCTCTGAGCCCCACACATGAAGGACTCTGCAGTCCACTCAGGCCCTGTTGGAACAAAGGACACAGAGCAGGTGCATTCGAGGCCAGGGGAGGCAGACCCAGCTGGAACCAGAGGAGACCGGCAGATACAGGGCACACTGGTGGCTCAGAGTCAAAATTAGACCCTTGCTTACTGCTGGTAACACACCCTCTGGGTTGTGATCTCAGGGGTCCCCAGCCCCTCCTGTGTAATGTGGGGCAGCTGAGACACAGCATGTAAAACATCCGCGGTATGGGGCTGCTGGTATTTGACATCTAACCCTGGCTTGCTCATGGCCTGAACAAAACAACGCTTGATGCTTTTTCCTCTAAAAGAAAGAAGGAAGAAAGCCCCCCTGTACCCTCTGTGCACTGTTTAGAATGATGGAGCCTCACAGGTTGGGGGCGGCCTTGCTCCCCACTGGGCCCAGATGTTGGGGACCCTGGGGCAAGCGTATTGCTGCCTCAAGGACAAGAGGTACAGTCATGTGAACAGGAGCTGCGGTGGTCAAGCTGCACAAACACACATGGCAGGAACAGGCGCGGGAGACAGACAGGCCGGGTCCCAAGGTGGCGGGGATGTGGATTCCCTGGAACGCTGCAGAGTACAGGGCTGTGTAAACAAGAGATCAAAACCAGCCTTGCTGGCCCTTCAGCGTGATAGATGTTCGACCTGAGTGTGCTACAGAAGTCAGACCACTGCTGTCTTTTTGTAGTCTGAGTTTTAAGAGGACCCCAGAGGAGACTTACTGGTGGGGCTGGGGGCTGGGGCTGGGGTGGGGCTTGGAGCCTTTGGTTCCCTGGAGGCTGGGCCACCTTCCCGGGACAGAGAGCCCCCTGCCTCTTCAAAGCCCAGCCTGCGCACTTGACCCTTCAGCACGTGGCCAGGACTGGCTGTCTGCAGCTTCCAGGAAGGCAAGGCTGCCTGTCCCTCCCCCATGGCATGGGAAAGGACATCAGAACCACTGAGGAGCCAGCCTTCCTACAAGCAGGCAAAGGGGCTTAATGAGGAGAACAGTGCTGCCAGGTGTGCCTAGGGCTGTGAACCCCAGCAAACAGCCCTTCATGCCACACCTGCTACTGATGGGTGGACCCAGGTCCCAGGGAGACCAAGGCCCCACCCCCTGGCAGCTGCCTGTCCCAAGGGCTTCTCCTGAGAGCAGAAAACACAAGCGAGAAATGTTCAAAACATGGGCTTTGTTAGGTCCTGTCTTGGTGTGACACCAACCTGCTGTGACAACTGTACGGACAGATGCACGGATAAACACAAACATGGACAGTGGATAGCCCGGCCAGTCCCTGCCACCCCAGAGGCCAATCTAAGTCCTAGCCATTTTCATTTCCCAGTGAGGATCACCCTCACCCTCTCCCTCTGCCCATTCATCTTCCTGTCACTCTTGTCTCAAGGGCCAAGTTAACGTCCCGGCCCCGGCTCAGGGTTCTGGTTTCCTTGGGAGGGTGGCAGCGATAAAGCCAGGCCTGAGAATGTTCCCTGGGCTTTGTTTTTGTTGTCTGGCCTGGGTGGCCTGTTCGGGGACGACAGTGATTACTAACCTCAGGCTTGGGAAAGCGCTGGCGTGGGCTTGGTCAGGGACCCAGGAGGGGCAGGGTACAGTGCTGGGTGCCCAAGAGAGGACAACCATGTGAGGCCCGGGGCTGTGTGTGCACGTGTGCATGTGTGAGTGCCTGTGCAGGTATGTGCGCCCATGTAAGTGTGTGTGTGTGCTGCTCGTCCCTCCACATACTTTTATCTGGTGCTCACTTTGTGAGCTGCCTGTGCTTGAAGGCTGCTAATACTTAGGTGGAGCCTGGTGCTGGCTTGTTGAGAAAATCGACAGAGTCTTTGTTTCGCTTTTCCAGAATGCAGAAGACGTAGGGCCCTCTCTGTTGTTAGGAGTAGTGACAATCTGAATTGTGTCCCCAACAATTTCCATGTTGAAGCCCAAAGCCTCAGGGCCTCAGAATGGAGTGATATTTGGAGAAAGGTCTTTGAGTGACTGAACTAAATGAGGTCATTAGGGTGACCCTTCTCCATGTGACTGGTGGCCTGGTAAGAGGAGACTGGGACACAAACACACACAGAGGGATGACCCCATGGGAACACAGGGAGAAGCTGCCATCTGCAGGCCCAGGAGCCAGTGCTGCCCCACCTGGATCTCAGATGTGAGCCCAGGTGTGAGCCGGTGCATTTCTGGAGTCTAATCCTCATCCATGGTACTTGTCACAAGGGTACCCTGTCCCCTGAGCCTGGCTTGCCCTGCCCCACATATGTGGGATTGGCCCAGCTCACAGGCTCCAGGAGGATTCTTCAAGAGTACATGCATGGTGGGGACTCAGGGGCAGAGAGGATTCGGGGCCTGGTGGAGGGCAGACAAGCCAGTTCCCAGGGAAGATGACCAGGTTTGTGCCCTGCTCTCCTCCTTTCCTGGCACTTCCCATCCATGGCCCCCAACTATTAGCTATGCCACCCTGGGTGAAGGGCCTGATGGGGGCAGATGGGAGTGTTGGGATTGGTAAGGAGGCCAGGGATGGGCCACGCCCCCAGGGAGTCCCAGAGAGAAAGGTGACACAGTTGGGAGCAAAGGCAGCCGCTGCCATGGGGTAGCACTTGCTGAGGTGGTCCCGATGCATTGGTTCCCTGGCCCCTGGGGAGGCTGTACCAAGGACTGCATGAAGATCCTGGCCTCCCAGGGATGCCAGATCCCAGTTGTACCCTCCCAGGGCCAGGTCAGCCCCGTGCTCAGCACCTACGCCCAGACCTTGGACTTACCAGAGCTCCAGCCAAGCCCTGTGCCAGTGCTGGACAAGTGCTATGGCTTGGGCACTATGACTGATCCGTGGCCTCAGGGATGTTTCCATGGAGCCTCCCAGGTTCGGTGACCTTGGTTCTTAGTGACAGTCTCCAGCATCCATGCAGATAAGAGAAGTGCTGGGGATGGAACACTGAGCCTTGACCATGCTAGGCCAGTGCTCCACCACTGAGCTGCATATCCAGCAACGTATGTACAAGTTCCCCGTGATGAATGTACTAATTATGTATCACAAACACACACTAATAAAAATAGTTGTTAAAAAAACATAGACTAGAGCCGGGTGTGGTGTTACTAGGCCTGGGGAGGCTGAGGCATGAGGACGGTGAGTTTGAGGACAGCCTGGGCAACTATGTGAGCCTCTGTCTGGCAAAAACAAGCAAAAACAAAAAATCTATAGCAAAGAGTGATAGCAAACGGGCGAGGAGCCCCGGGCACGGCTGCTGAACACGGAGCAGCCTCACTGATTTAAGTAAAGAGGGTTTGGTTTCCGCTTCCTCCCTGAACCTCTGGACCAGGTGGCACTGCAGCTGTGACCTTGGACAGAGGGGAGCAGAGATGGTGTTGGGGAGCCGTGGTCTCCAGCGGGAGGCCTAGGAGGGAAAGTCGAATTCCCAGTCCCCCAGGGTCTTGTCCAGAGCTGGAGACCAAAGACACTGTGTTCCTTGTTATTTTTAGAATCTAAGATGATATTTTCCTATTTTAGCTAATGGCCTGAGGAGGAGATTTTGGTTGTTCGCTATAAATTGTCTGTTTGGGAATATTGGTGCTGTGGGACTCTGTAATCTAAAGTCTTTTCACAGCACACTGTATCCCCCTGGTCTGGAGGTGCCTTGAAGCAGGGCGGCAGTGACTCACCACCCCCTGTGTCTGTGAACGCATGGGGCCCTTGTGAGCTCGGAACAAGGAGTCCAGGGACCTGGAAACAAAGGAAACCCAGGGACACATGTCCCGCCAGAGACTGTGGGGAGCCCTGGACACGACAGGGATGTGGAGGATAATTGGGGATGCTCAGGGCTGTGCCCTCACACGTGTTGGTCCAGTTCCCCTCTCTCCCTCAGAAGTGCAAAGGAGGGGCAGGCATAGAATATTCTTCATCTGGTTTTGTTCTGCTTATTTCACAAGGGGCTTCTTCATTCATCAGTCTCAGTAAACCTTCCCCTCTCTCTTCTTCTTTTTTTTTTTTTTTGGTACCGGGGATCGAACTCAGGTCCTTAGCTTGCGAAGCAGGCAGTGGAACCACTGAGCTAAATCCCCAGCCCCTCTCTCTTCTAAAGAACAGTTTGGGCAAGATGCTTCTCAAGGCGGTGATGACCATGTCTGTCCGAGATCCTCCGCTGCCTGTGCTGTGGACAGCACCCACTCCGTCCACACTGTCTTTCCCCAGCGCACACACCTGTGACAGAAATCAACAAGTCAGTCAGGCAAGAGGGAGAGCAGCACAGTGATTAACAATACAGCAGAAGAATTGCAGTCATGTGTTATAATAGAAGTTCCTGAATCATGGTCTCTATCTCTTTAAATATCCTATGCTATAAATCTTACCGACATCTGGGTCTCCCTGTCCACCATTAGCTGTGGACCTTGGGCTTGGGAGGGGTGGACTTGAGGCCACAGAGAAGTCCTGCAGGAAATGGGGCTGGGTGCTCTCCCTGGCCACACCCAGTGCCCTGCCTCAGTGGCTGCAGTCCCTGAACTGATGCCCATGGCTTCTCAGGGATGCCGTCCCTGAGGATGGGCCAGTCAGCCACAGGTAGTGGGCAGGCTGCTGCCACTATCCTGTGGGGAGCAACACAGACTTGCACTCAAAACACAGTGCTTCACAGTGCAGTGGGGAAACACACAAACAACACAGGGTGGCGGCACTGGTTCCTTCCACAGCTCTCACTGTGTGCTCTGGCTTGGGGGGCCCTGTGTTCATCCTCAGGGACGCCGCCAGCTCTGTGCTCTCTGCTCAAAGCTCTCAAAGTAGAGTGCCTAGCAGGAGGCAGTCTCAAAGACAGAGGGCAGCACAAAGAACGCAAGTGTAGGGCGTGAGCATGCACACACATGGCGGGGATCAGGCACCTGCACCAGCACTAGTGGTCCCCATCTGAGGGAGGTGTGGATGATCAGGGCTCTGGTGCAGGTACAGTCGGCCACTTCCCTCCTGGGTGGTCCAGAGGACCCCGCCGCTGCCCCTCCTCACCCTGGCTACAGAAACTCAGCAGGTAGCACCCCCGGAAGGGGAGTCAGGAGGTCTGGAGGGCAGGGCACAAAGCAGGGCACCAGGGACTCCAAAGGGCCACCTGTCGGCAAAAACCTGGGAGACTGTGCCTAGGTGTCCATCCCCACTGACAGCTTTTCACCTGCTACACATTTCATGCCACTCAGGAAGCTGAGTGATCATCACCTAGTTAAGTGGCAATGCGAGGGGTTCCGTTTTGTATCTCTGTTACGTGCATATCTGCATGTATTAACATATGGCAATTACCTGTCCAGCTACGTGCATGCGGGCTTCCACTGAAGCATGGTCAGCGGGGCAGAGAGGGCAGCACCCTCTATCAAGTGCCCACCACATCCCAGATGTCAGTGTACCCTTGTAGGGACACTTTAGAGCACAGGTCTCAAACAGGAGCCAGGCGTTGGAACGCTGGGTCTCCAGAGAACACAGCTTTCGCTAACTCAGTGGGTGTAAGCTGAGGTCTGGAAAGTACATCCTGCCCAGTTTCCAGGTGAGGCCACAGCAGACTCTCTGGGGACCCCACTCTGAGAAGTACAGCTCTAAGGTGTTAGCCTGAGCTTTGGATGTGGGGTCTGAGTTGTGGAGTCACACAGCCAGGTCACACAGGGATGAGGACCTGCTCCTCTGCCAGTGCTCAGCACAGAGGCCTCTAAGCACTTCAACACAGATCGGGAACAGCTGGGGCTGCATCCCCAGTGCAGAGGGCAGAGGCCACAACCTTGTGGCCAATGTGGCTGGCATTTTCTCAGTTGCAATTGCTCTCTTGGTGTCTGATTATGTCAATTGGCTTTTGCCTGGTAACTAAGTAGCTTATGGATAACCGGCCTTGCTGCTTGGGAGTCCACTGCAGCTGGATGGTTCTGCTGCCCAGTGTGGACCAGGTGTGTGGTCTGTGGTGGGGACCTCTTCCCTTGTCTGGAGGTGGCTCATACTGGCTGAGCAGTAATGGGAGACTGGGCCAGAGGCTCCCCATAACCCAGCAGGTGACCGGGCCTTGATCTAGAAATGAGAGCCAAACTTTGGTGGTGTGCAGAGGGCGAGGCATGGCATGGCCCTCACTTGTGCTGGTCTATACACTTAAATGCCAGAGCAGCCACAAGCCAAGAGGCAGAAAGGGATCCCACATCTGGAAGGGGTAAGGGAAGTGGTTGGACTGTGGGACCTGCATGCAGCTTGAGGTCCACAGCCCGCCCAGCCTCTTGTTTCTCCATTTTGAGACTGGTCCAGCACTAAAGAGCACTCCTGGCTCCCCTTGTAGACATCGGAAGATACCATCTCTCCTTGACCCCTGTGCACCACCAGCTCCCCCAGGAAGTACAGGGCTTGTTTTCTGTGGAAAGCTACTGGGAGCCATCAGGTAGGCACATAAACATGGAGTTCCCACGGAATGTCCAGTTTTCACAGCTGTATCTGTGCTAAATTAAAAGAACAAGAAAACAAAGAGAAATTAAAGAAAATGACCTCTGGCTTTTTTGGACAGATCAGGGGCACCGGCCAGACCCATTCCAGTCCCTCATGGCCAGCTCAGCGACCCTGGCGATTCCAGGTTGGGCTCTTAATTAATCATGGCTGGAGATTTGCACTTTCCCTCCTGGCCTGGCGCTTTGTTTTCTTGTTCCAGGGCCCACGTGAGCATCCTGTAAACCCATAAACCATCCGGGAGGAGTTAGAAAAACATGTCCTCTTGCTTACAGCGTACGGCTAATTGATTTTTGAGAATCGCTTAATTGTGTGACTTCAGTTAACTAAACCACAATGCCTGTTTTCACACCCGCAATATTAGCTCCCCCTGCCTCATGGCCTGTCCAGTGAGACACACTGCACATTGCTGGCCATAAATCTGGCCCCCGCCGAGGCCTGCATATTTGTTCCAGCTTTGTTGTGATGGTTTTACTGCTTTGGTTGCCTTTAAAAAAAATTTATAGTTGGCAATAAACCTGGAGAAAGGTTTAAGGGTAGAAAGTGGGGTTTGGGGCCAATCTATGTGAGCTGAATTTTTAATTTCTTCCTTAAATAAAATGAGGAAAGGTGGTTTTCTTCTCTGCCTGGCCCAGCACGGATCTCTGTAGGATCCACTTAGGTGGAATGCGAGAGAAACCTGAGCTGTGGCCTTGTTTTACGGAGATTTCCAAAGGCCCTTCTGGGTTAGATTAATTGCCTACAGTTTCACGGGTCCTAGTCAGTTACAAGGGCTTAATGGGAAAGACAAGGTGACAGGCAGGGTGGGGAGGGGACAGAAGGCCTTGGAGAGCAGCAGGAAACCACCGAGCAGATACTAGGAAGTGGGATGGAGGATGGGATGCCACCTGATTAGGATCCACACTGCAGAGAAGGGAAGGGAAAGACCGTGCCCCAGCCCCTCTGGAAACTGCCTGAGGGATCCGATGACTGATTACTCTGCAGCATCATCAAGGTTCAAGGTCCCTTGGAAGTCACAACTTGGACACAAGAGGTGTTGACTGCCTAACTCCAGGCTGCAGCCTTTTGTTTTCCTTTCTTCAGAGAAGAAACCCAAGCAACCCTAAAAGCCAGGACTTGCCTGGTCCTTCCTGCCACACGGCCGGGAGCTGGCTGCGGTGTTGATTTGGACTGCCCTTGTGACACCCTGAAGTGTAATCCCTGATATCTTAACGAGCCGAGTAGCTGGAAACGCCACTGACCATCCCTTCTGCAGGTGGAGTCTTGGGAAACATCAGGTTAGATGAGGGCATCAGGTGGAGCCTGTGATCCAATTCTGGTGGCTAAAGGAAGAGGGGCAGCCTCTGCCAGGACATACATGCTCCCCATCTCTCTCAACAGGATGTGGTGAGCTACTTTGGGACTCTGCCAGCTCAGTCATACCAGACCTAACCTGGGCCAGGACCATGCCTGAGGTAGCTAAGCCCATTTCCTCAGGAAGTTCTTCTACCTTGGTGCTCCATTATAGCAGCAGAGGTTGGCTAGGAGGCAGGGTCAGGTGCTCTGTGGAGGTCCCTTTCTTAGCTCTCACAGGCTGCTGTGGTGCTGGTGTGATGGTTATGCAATCTCACAGGTGAAGCAGGGTATGTGGCAGAGGGTGCGCTGGGCTCTGCAGCCTGGGCCACCCCCTCAAGCAGTTGTTCCCTTCCTCCTTCGTTGGACAAGTCCTGGGTGTAGGGCCTAGGCCACCAGCTGTATGCTGGGAGATGTAGGAGGGCCCCTCTGGAGGCAGAGGGATAAATGCTTTCCATTTCCTTTCTGGCCTCCTCCCAGGCTGGGCCTGCTTGCTGTGGCCTGCTCACTGTGGGGTGTAGGGTGAGGCACTCCATCTTATCCCAGAACTGGGGGAGGCGTGTAGGCTTCCATCACAGAGCTGGGGGCTTTCATTGATAGTCTTTGTCAAGCAGAGGACATTTTCTGAGAATTCTTATTAAAACTGAGTATTGAATTTTGTCAAATACTTATTCTGTGTCCTCAGTGTGACAGAGGTAGTATTTTCTTCTGTTAATACAATGGATGGAGTGGCCCCCTCTTCACTGTCAATCAGCTGTGCACTCCTGGAATAAACCCTCCTAGACACAGTGTGTGTTCTTCCCGTGTGCTGCCAACTTTCATTTGCTGATGTGAGGCAAGAGTACTGAGAATGTGAGCCCCAGATGGCTTGGTGTTTCTGGATGTCCCAGCCTCGTGTGGCCAGGCCCTGCTAGAACCCAGTGTCTGTGGTGCCAAGGGGCTGGACAACAGTGACAGAAAATAGACAGGACTAGCAGGGTGAGAGGCAGGCCAGAGCCGCCTTCTGTGAGCTGTTCCTTTCTCAGGAAAACGAATAAGCACAAAGCCCAAGGCCTGGTATGGCCCTGGGGAGCTCTCAGCTAGGGCCTGGGCTGTGGCCCACACAGACCGCTAAGTAGAACCCCTGAGGTCCACACATGGCTGCTGTCCTTGCTGGAATCTTGACAGGCTTGCATATCAGCTTAGCAATCCATACCCTTATCATATTGAGCCTCCCTATCCAGGAACATAGAACTTAGCACCATTTATTTGGATCTTCTTTGATTTCCTCCATCAATATTTTGTAGTTCTCAGCACAGACGTCCTGAACATGTCTTATTAGATTTGTACCTGAATATTTATTGGGGGGTGGTAAATGATGTTTCATTTAAAATCGTGGTTTCCATGTGTTCACTGATGGTATGTGGGAGCACAACTGATGCTTTACGTTTCTCTGTGTGTCAGTTTGTTTCCATGACTGTAATGAAGCCCCGAGAAGGGCTACTTTATGAAGAAAGGAGGTTTCCTGTGGCTCCCAGTCCTGGTCTGTGGTTGAGGGCTATCACCTGGTAGTGACCTTTGTGCTGGCTGGGTCTCCAGGTGGCACTGAGTCTCATGGGGGAGAAGGTAGGAAGTGCATTTCTTAGTCCTGAAGCTTTTGTTTCTTGTCATCTTCACTTTGTTTCAATGAGATTCTGCATTTCTTGGCTGAAGCTTCTTTATTTTCCTTTGTTTCGGCCAGTATCCAATCACCAGTTGGATCACTGTGTATGCTGGCTGTCACTTCTAGTGGCTACATCTTCCAGTGTTGGCAGCTGTTGGTTGCCCTCCCCTTCCCCTTGAGTTCTTTTGGGTTGGTAGGATGGTGAGTGATTTAGGTTTGAAATCTGAACTTTTGGGTATGTTTGGACTGTAGATCTTATTTAAATTGTGAATTGTTATTGTGTTCTTGGCATCTCTCTGGTGGGCTGGATGTAGGCTTCCTGGCTGCCTTCCAGCTGGGTAGGACTGCGGATCCTGAGTTCATAGGGGCCAGCCTGGGTAGGGGCCCGGCTGCTGGGCAGAGCACATTCAGGTTTACACAGTCTCCACTGGCCAGGTTTCTCGAAAAGTCTTCCCCTTTTCTGGCTTTTTTTTTTCTTCTATGCCGAGAGAGAGCTGGCTCTTCTTGGGCCACTTTGTGCCCATACCTGCTGGCTTTCCAGGGCCTGGTCTGGCTACTTGAGGAAGCAAGAGAAGCAGGAGGCTCACTGCCGAGCCACTCCTCGAGTTCCAGGGGCCTGGTCAGTCTGCCCTCCTGGTCTCCTAGTGTTTGTTTTATGTGTGGTGTTCGGGTACCTGCTGTATTTCACAAGAGGAATGAATGTCTACTTCATTTTCCTGGGGCATGAAAGTTCTTCCTCAGAGACCCTTGGAGCTGTTGGAAGTAAGCTGCATCCCAAGAGCACGTTAGGGTGAGACCGGAGGGGATGCTGGCCTGAGACTTGTCATGGGGGGGCAGGGTGGTGACCAGAGCGGGGAGTGTGGACACATGGAGCTTCACACAGGGGGTCTGGAGAGTCCAGACAGGGACCGGGTGGAGGAAACACATGGAGGGTGGAAAGGACAGTGCACAATGACAGAGTCTGCTTGGGATGCGTTCATGCCGAGGCACTGTGGGGCTTCCTTCCAGGAAGACAAGGAATCAGGGACCCTAGGCCTGCAGGGACAGCTCTGGAACCTTACGGGATGGCATGGCTGAGGTCAGGGCACTGAAGGAGCATCTGGGAGCGGGGAGCCAGGGGTGTGTAGGCTCTGACCCCACCATGGTCGCTGGACTCTTCCCTGGTGACCTGCCCATGTTGAGCCATGACACGGGGACCTGGGTGGAGAGGAGTGGGCAAAGGTCTCATTGGCTTCTCCAAGGGCAGGGGTGGCCACCTGGTAGAGAGAGAAGCTGCAGGGAGCCAGGGTACCCCAGACCGGCGCCATCCCTGCTGCACTGTTCCCACGCCATCCATCCAGAAAACGACTTCTACAATCTCGTCCTTATCATTGGCAGAGCGGGCTCAGGGACTGCTTATCTCATAGGACTGTGGCAAAGAATACTGAATTGAAATAATCAGAGGGCACCCAGTCAAGTTTATAAAGCTCCATGCAGAATAAATACAAAAATAAATACAGAAAGGCTCGCCCTTTCTCCAGGAAGCCTGCTATCTCACGGCTCAGGAGGAGCACAGAGGGTAAGGGCGCTGCTTTGACAATGGCTCTGACCTCCTCTGGAGCCACACGAGCAGTGCCCTCCTCCCAGGCCTCGAGGAGCCGGAGGTGCTGGAACCTGCCTGAGGCTGCTGCTTCTCTACAGCTAACGTCCCAGCAGAGCACCCTGCAACCCTCCTTTGTGAGGAAACTGCTCAGATTCTCATACCCTGTGACCTGTGGACTGCCTTGCACCTTCTGGCTTTAATTATGCATCTCTGATTAATCCCAAGTGCTCCTGGCCTTCTCGGCTGTCCCTGGCAGGGTATGCTTCGAGTGCAAACGGAGCTATGTGCTCCCTCTGAGCCAATCCCGAGTGTCCGGGAGAGGCCTCCTGGTCTTCAGAGTGGGATGTTTACCTGACCACTGGAACTTCTTCACATGTGTTTCTCTCCCATGTCTTCAATGAAGGCTTTGGGGATATGCTTTGGCATTTTATTTTATTTTTATTTTAAAACAGTTTTGTTCATAAGAGATATGAGTCAAAAGTGTGATCTGCCCTTCTTTTTATCAGCATTTCATATACTGTCCGGGCCTTGCAGCCTGGCATTGCTAGATGCAGCTGTCTGGAACCCCAGGCTTCATTTGAACCTGAGAAACTGAGTCACAGCTCCTCCTGGAGCAGGCAGCCCAAGGAGGATGGGCAAGGGCATGAGTCTCTGGGTGTGAGTTTCAGTTCCCCACCAAGCCTGCACTTGATTCTGGACTAGGGCTTCATTATTTATTTTTTTTAATCTACCAAACAGAATGAAGCTATTTGTGTGAGAATACCTGGAAGGATGGAAAGCATTGTGTTACAGAGGGAATTTGCACGCATGCTCATGTACATGCATGCATAGGTCTGAGGACACGGATCAGCACACAGTTGAGGCTTCCTGTGGGTATGCAGGAGGCAGACTGTGTCTGAGCTGCCTTGCATTTTCTAAGGCACCAACGGTCCCCGCTTCTCCCTCCTTCCTGGCCTCTCCCGCCACCTCCCAGTAACACACACCAGGAACTCACATGAACGAACTTTGGAAAATTGGAAAATTGGTATCAGAAGTTAAACGATCAGTTGCCTTGTTATCACATACACATGTTATGCTTTAGGGAATTTGAGTTGACTGTGATACCTGCTTGACATTTATAAATCTACTTAAGAGTGAATTCCTGTGAAAACAGTGAGTCTGCTGAGTGGTGACTGCTGACTGTAGGAATTGCACCATAGTTGCAAAGATATTTTTCATAACATTTTATATGTCAAATAAGTTTACTATTGTTCATAACAGATTGTTTCTGAAAGGAACTTTCAAATTCCTTGCGTATTCAGTTGTCCTGACAGTGTGTGACCCATTCTGTTTTTGTAGTGACTTTGGGAAGTGAGATGTCAGACCATACACCGCTTATCCAATGGTGTTCACTATCTACAAGTTTTTTTCACTTTCTATTTCCACACGTATCACAAGTCATTTTCATTGTTCTACCTCAAGGAGGCTGCTAGGACTTCATAGCATCTTCCACGGTAAGGTTTTACATTGTCTGGACCAAAGTGCAGTCATCCAGCTTACAGTGAAAGAAATGAATCGTCCTCACCTGTTGTCTGGGAGGGCAGTCTGGGTCCTCATGAGAAGCCTTCTCTTTTCCAAGGATTGACAGACACTCGGTGTACTAGACTCTTATTACAGAATCCATTTTATAGTCCTGCATTTTTACTCTTGAAATGTGTATGAATATAAATATCAAATAAATTAATGACATATTTTTTTTTCTCTAAAAAGGCATATTTTCTAGCCCTGTCCATTGAGAACACCCAGAAAAAGTGACTGACACATCACAATTAGCATGCCAAAGGCCTTGGTTGTGATGCTAAGGACAATTTTCCTGTAAAACAGTAAAAGGGGAGAGGCTTCTTAGAGAAATGGTTGATTCCGGGTTTGGAACAGAAATTTTAGATGATGGGCTTCTATGTGTTTCCAATTTGAAAGATCTGGCCAGAGGCAGACAATTTGAACACCCAAAACAAGAATGGCATTGTGGACTGAAGCCCAGCACCAGTGTCCAAACTCTGTGAGTTCTAATGAGAGCAAAACATCGGGAAACGATCAGCACTCACTTTTCATTGTTGCTACATCACCAATTCATTATTCTGAAAATTTACAATTAAAAGAATAAAACATGTGTCCTTCATTTTCTTTATAAACTATAACCAAATAATTGCTTCTTTATAGATGATGCTGGTTCATGTAAGTAGGAGAAATAGAGAAATAAAAAAAGCATGTCTTTATAACCCTGAGGGAAAAAGGAGGTTTATTGCACGTCAGGGTGTGGTCACCATGGCTGCCTAAACCTGGTTGTGAACCAGTGCCGCGCCCTGCACACCTAGCAGCACCACCAGGAGATGGGGCCGAGGAAAGCTCGTGCAAGCGCAGAGGGAAGGGCTCCGGGATTCAGCTCCCAGGCAGACGTGCTGACTGATTGCTTTACAAGCAGGTCATCCCTAGGCACAAGCTTCTTTCAGGCAGCTGGCATCTGCTGCTGCTCACATCCAGCCCTGTGTCTCCCACAGCCTGGGAGAGACGTCAGAGAACATGAGGCTGGAGAGGCCAGGTGTGCCTGAGCATCACCAGTCTTTCCAGGCAGGGGGCCAAGCCTGAGCCAGCACGGTCTTATGGGCTGTTGTCAGGCATCAGCGAAATCTACACATCTTGAAGGAAATGGATTCTTACTGAAGATATGGAATGGTTCTCAATAGCATAGCTTCAGATACCAGATCACATCCAAAATTAGGAGGGGAACCTCCAGACAGAGTTCTGGTCCTATTAACATTGTTTAAAGCATAGCTACTAAAGCAAGGAGCAGGAACTTCAGTTGGATGCTAACTCTGCAGTCACTAGGGATGACAGACCCCAAATACATAGCCCACCATGAGCATCACTTTCAAGTCACTTCTCCTGCAACTTGTTCCTCTGCTGTTTGTCCTTAAGCTCTGACCCACTGAGTGACAGTCACAGGCTGTCTGACAATCTGGAATGGTAGAGCAAGGAACACAATGGGGACATTTTAGCCTATGGCAGGGCACAGAAATAGAATAACACCCACTTTACATAAATTAACATCATAAGTTTCAAGTCAATCTTGTTGAAAGTGTAGGAAAGGAAGGAGCAGGGGTGATCACAGGGCAGTTTGCCTGTTGGCACTTGAGGGGTCATGATGACCAGATGGGCTCTGGTTTCTTCCCTGACATGCACAGAAGTTCTCACATCCATCCTCACAAGGGAAAAGTTTGACAGCCAAAGTCAGCGTCTCTTTTTAGATTCAGCAGAGGACTGAGGTCATGGGGAAAAATGATGCTCTGCCTCCCAAAGTGGGGCCATGTGAATGCAGAGAATCACAGCTTTCAGGGAGCAGAGCTGCTGTTGTCAGGAATGGGAATCCTGAAGAAGAACAGGAGGATTTGCAGCTAAAAGAGATGTGACACTCAGACTCTATTTCAGAAGGAATGTCTAGGCAAACTCGGGGACAACAAAGGACATAAAACCAAAGTCCCAGAGGAAATCAAAGCCTTAGACAGTGACAGCTAAAGCAGTGATTAAACACAATAACTCTTCATCAGATTAAAAATAAACTCCACACTAAAGACCCAGGACCTCAGTTTCTCTTGTGTAATACACAGGGAGCATTTTTCAGGGAAAAGTTTTCAAGGTTGGTAAAAGGCAAGAAAGAACATGGTATAAAGAGATAAATCAAAGAACAGAGTCAGATTCAAGTATGGTGCAGACTTTGGAATTATGAGAGCAAGAATTTAAACTAGCAATGATTGATAGTATGCTAAAAGCTCTAGTAGAAAAAGTAGTGTACAAAAACAGTTGGGTAAGATAAGCAGAGAAATGAAAACACCAACAAAGAATTTGCAAGGAATCCAGATAGAAGAATGTCTCCAATAGGCTCAGCAGTAGACCAGTGAAGTAAGGAAAGAATCGATGAGCTGGAAATGTATCAGTAGATACTTCCCAGAGCTGGGATGTAGTCCAGTGGGAGAATGGTTATGTAGCCTGTGTCAAAGCTCTGAGTTCCACCCCCAATGTCACAAAAACAAAAGGAATGAACAATAAAAACAAAATAACTTCTCAAACTGAAACTCAAAAGCAAAGAATAAAAATAAAAAAAGGAGTACCACAACTAAGAGGTGTGGGAAAATTACAAAGGTGAAATATATGTATAAAAGGAATATTAGAATGTTAAATAAAGAAAGCAATGGAAAAAATATTCAAAGTAATAATGGCTAATAATTTTCCAAAATTAGTGACATGCTCCAAACTCTAGGCCCAGGACACTCGGAACAGGATAAATACCAAAAACACATTGACACATTTCATATTCAAACTTCAGTAAAGCAAAGGCAAAGAGAAGAGAAAGTCTTCAAAGAAGTCAAAAGGTAACAAAATATTCAACTTATAGAGGAGCATGATAAGAATTAGCCATCTCTTCAGAAATCATGCAAAATAAGGAGAGTGAAGTGAAATGTTCAATGTGTTGGAAGAGTAAAGAATTTCAGTCAATTTAGAATTTGATATTTAGTAAAATTATACTTCAAAAATGAAGTAAAAATAAATGCCAAAAAGAAAAAAGGAAAGAAAAAAAGAAAGATATCCTTATTAGAGTGGCCTTATATAAATGTCAAAAGAAGTTCTTCTGAGAGGATAAAAACCATGTAGGTCAGAAATTTGGATCCACACTAAGAAAAGGAAGCGTGTTAGTGAAGAAAAGAACAAAAGTGAAATAAAGAATATTTAAATTTTTAAATAACAGATGACTCTCTTCAAAACAATAATAGCAACAATGCACTGATTAGTTATTGCTTAGGGATGAGGGAAATGAACAACAGCAATATGATTGACAGGGGAGGAAGGGACTGGGGACTGCTGTTGTGGGGTTGGCACTGCCTGAGACATGGACTCAGGTTTGTTACAGATATAGACTGCAGACCCAGGGGCAGCCAGCAAAAAGAGCTTCAAAAAGAAGAAGAAAAGATACTTATTGGGTATGGTAAGAGAGGACACAGAATGGAATATATAACATGTTTGATTAAAACTAGGTAAGGCAGAAAATAAATGAAGGAAGATAGCACAATGGTCAACAGCAGAGAAGCAGCCTCTTTGAGATTGGCTGTCCAGATGCTGGAATATAGCAATGTGAGGAAGAGAAGGAGGGAAATGGGCCCCTGAGTTCCAGCAAGGATCTGAAGTGAGAATTGAAGCCCATGGGGCAGGGTGAAGAGGCAGACTTCAACAAAGAAGAAGGAGGTGGCAAGCAGCATTTTCCCCCTGATCCCTGACTTGCTGTGTGGGAAGGGCAGCTCAAACCTGCAAATGCATGGTGACTGCTGGTGATCCTAGAGGCCTCCATGGAGAAACACACCAGTGGAACTGAGCAGTAGATGCAGCAGACTATAGTGGATGGTGAATTATTCAGGTTCAGACATCCACTGAGAGAGAGAGCAATTGTCTGGTAGCCATCTTGGAGAGAGGCCAACTGAACTCTGATCTTAGAGCAGTTGTGGGTTGCCTCCATCTAGCAGCTCCCAGTGTCAGACTGAGAGGTAACAGGGTTCAAGTCAGCAGGAGGTCAAGGAGCCAAATTCAAGCTGGCAGAAGGCATAGTGAGTGTTGCAGGCAAAAAACAAAACAAAACCCCACCACCACCACCACCACCACCAAAAACCTGGTTCCTGCTTCACAGCCAGAAATCAGTTTGAATTTAAGCGGAATTAAATGTGCAGGCTTGCTGGGATTATCTACTACCTGCCATAAATCTACAACTGGCTTTCTCTGATGAATCAACATGGATGTGGGCTCTGTCTGCCCACTCTTGTCTACCAATGACAGCAGAGACACACCCTGAAGTGGACCTTTTTTTTCCCCTGCATGTTTCTTCTTTTTTGTTGTTCCTGTTTTTTTCTTGATTCTTTGTTCTTGTTTTTATATGAAGGTGAACATTATTGCTAGTTTTTGGCACTGTTGTTCTGTTTCTGTTTTTTTCCTTCTCTCTTTCCCTCCTGTGTTCATCACCAGTTCCTAAAGTTCACATAATCTTCCTTTGTCCTTCAGTCTCACTTCTAATCTCTTTCTCTTCTTCTATTTCTCTATTTTCCATTTTAATTTCTTGTAAATTTTCGTCTCTGAGGGTACAATAGCCATATTGAGGGCATGTTTACTGTATACAGTTTTTTGGTTTGTTTTAGATTTTGTTATATAACCACAAATCTGGTTCATACAGTTAAAAGTAGCAAATTAATAGTTACCACAGTTTCTCATTTTCTAAGCTGTGTTTGATGCTATTGTTTTTTTTTGTATTAAATTCTTTTATTGGTACATTGTAGGTATCCAACACAATTACATTTCTCATTGGGAATTGTACCTTTACATA
>NW_004624922.1:1098692-1115578 GCF_000247695.1 Heterocephalus glaber
TATAAATAATATATATCTGGAGTATATAAAGAACTCAAAAAATTCAGACCCCATAAATTTAAAGACCCAATCCAAAAATGGGCATCTGAAATGTACAGACATGTCTCAGATGAAGAAGTAGAAAGGGCAAATATACGAAAAAGTGTTCAACATCACTGGTCATTTGAGAGATGCAAATTAAAGCAATGCTGAGATTCCATCTCATTCCAGAAAGAATGGCTATTATCAAGAAATAAACAAATGCTGGCGGGGCTGTGGGGAAAGAGGAACCCTTCTCCACGGTTGGTGGGAATATAGACAAGTGCAACCACTGTGGAAATAGTGTGGAGATTCCTCAAAAAACTAAAACCAGAGGTTCCATTTGATTCAGTTATTTCCCTTCTTGGTGTCTTCTTGAAAGAATTAGAAGCATCACATCACAGTGATCTATGCACACCCATATTTATAGTGGCACAGTTTGTAATAACTAAATCTTGGAAATAGCCCAAATGCCCATCAACCAATGAATGGATAAAGAAGATGTGTTTTTATTTTTGTACAATGGAGTACTATTTTGCCATAAAAAGAATTATCTTGAGACATTTCTAGCTAAATGGATGCACCTTGAGACCATACTCTTAAGTGAAATAAATTGGACACCCATGTGTAAATACCTCATTTTTCTCTGGTGTGAGAAACCGAAAGTGTAAATAAGGACCAAAATGTATAATAGATATTGGAAAATGGGCAGAAAGTTTCCTAATGGGAAGGGGAAAAAGGGAGAGGGAGGAGGAAAGAAGTAAGTAACAAAAAAGAGAATAGAAGGAAAAAATGGAAACAAAGCTTTTGTAAGTAAGGAAGGAAAGAGGCGTTGAAGAGGGGAGGGGATGGGGAAAAAAAAGAAGAAGCAAGATCTATCACGTACAGGTACAAATTCCCTATGATGAATGTGATCATTATGTTTATCTAAAATGTACCAATAAAATAAAAAAAAAGAAGTGAAAAGCAAAAAGGAAGGAAAGAAAGCAAAAAGAAAACAAGAAAGAAAAGGACAAACAGAAACAGCAAGTGTGAGAGATATTAATTTAATTATATCATTCATCACTTTAAAGATCAATGATATAAACATACCAATTAGAAGACACAGACTGGCAGAATGGACAAAATACATGGCCAAGGTGCATGTTTTTTGTGATAATTTCACTTTAATAGAAATTCAGAGAGATTACGAGTAAAAAGAGGAAGAAAGGTATGCAATGCTGACACAAATCTAAAGAACACTAGAATAGTTTTACTAATTTCAGCCCAAACCAATTTCAGAACAAGGAAAGTTGCCAGGGATAAATGGGACATTACAGAATGATAAAGACACAGTACCTGACCTGTCTTCACCTAACAACAGAATATCAAAATACATGAGAACAAAGCTGACCAAAGGCAAGGAGAAAAACATGAACCTATAATTATAGCTGGAGATTTCCATGTCCTTATATTAATATTGGCAGGTCTGGCAGGCAACAGGGGGTCCTAAGACAGTGCAACTGAAGAGCACCATCAATTCGCTGGATCTAATTGACATTTATGTCCTCTAACAACTGCAGAATGCACATTCATTCTAAACTCTCAAGGAGTGCTGACCAAGACAAGCAATATTCTGGCTCATGAAGCACACTGAACTAATTCAAAAGAAAATAATTCATACAAAATATGTTGTCAGACCACAAGGGGTTTAAGTAGAAATCAGTAACTGAAAGATAGCTGGGAAATCCCCAAATATTTGCAGTTTAAACAACGTACTTCACAGCAACACATGAATCAGCAGAGGAATTTCAAATAAAATTAAAATATTTTGAACTAAGTGCAAATAAAGATATAACTTATCGTAATTTGTAAGATACAGCAAAAGGAAGGCTTAGAAAGAAATTTATAGTGTTGAATGGGTATACTAGAAAAGAAGTACATAAAACCAATAATCTAAACTTCTACCTCATGAAGATAGAGAAAGAAAAGCATTATAAATCTACAGGAAGCAGAAGAAAAGAAGTAGCAAATATTAGAGCAGAAAGGAGTGAAATTGGAAATAGGAAAATGACAGAAAAAAACCATAACAAAACCAAACTGATTCTTTAAAAAGATGAACAATATTTATAATTTCTAACCAAGTAAACCAAAAAGAAAGAGAGAAATACAAAATATCAGCTGAGAAATAAAAGAAGGAAAATCACTGCTGATTCTACCTACATGAAAAGATAATAAAAGATTATTATGAACAACTTTAAAGTCACAAATGTGATAACTTTAATGAAGTTGAGCAATTCTTTAAATGAATGTAGAATACAAGTGAGGAAATGACTTGATTATTTAAATAGAAAAAATCAGTATATTCTAATGACTATAAGATGTAAATCCTGGCCTAAAGCCCCACAATTTAAAGCATAATTAAACACATTATTAGCTGTCAGTTGTAATAAAATGTGATCATTTGTGATGACTATGAGGGGGACTAATGGACTTTGTAAGAGTAAAAAAGTTAGAGTATCTCTAGTTATATTTTAATCCAACATGACTACACAAGGGAAAATGAGACTACTTTGTACTATATGACTTAATTGTGCGACCAAAATCTAGGAAAACTGAGAGAACAATATAATGCAGTATGTTCTTTTCAATAAAAATTGTGGAAAAATATGTAAGTGGCTTAGCAACTCTGCCTCAGCATTTTGATTGGTGGTTTAGTGTCAGCACACAGAGGCCTTGGGGAGGACCCAACCACAACACAGCACCACACACTTCCACCCTCTCACTCAATGTTCTCATTCAGGACTGGAGTTAAAGTCAGGAGCAGACATAGAATATATAGAGAATGAGGCGATACCTGGACTAAATTTGATGATGGAATGAGAGGACACCAGGATCAAGAACAGGAATATACATTTAACCCCAGATTGCCCCCGGTCCAGTGATTTCCTAGGAGGCTCAGAGGACGCTGTGTGTAGTTTTATCATGGCAATGACTTACTTGAGTGCAAGGATGCAAAGCTAAATCAGCAAAGAGGAGAGGCAAATGGGGTGAAATCTGGAAGGACTCAGCTTAGTTTCCAAGCATCCTCTCCCAGAGGAGCACACAGCATGCACCAAATTCTTGCAGCAATGGGCTGAGACAACATGAACTCCATGCCCACCAGGAAGGCTCATCACACACGTAGTGCCTGGGTCACAAAGGTGCCCTCTGCCTGACACCTATCAGAGTTCCACACCACGGGAAGGAAAACACACACTCAGTATAAGCCATACTGTTTGAACAAAAAGTTTAGGTGCAATGAGCCTTTCTTGTCAAGCAATCCTGGAAATCTTCCCGAGATCCAAGTTCCTGAAACCCTGGCCCTCCATTGTGGGCCAGCCTTGCAAACAAGCCATTCCAAGGACCACAGTCTCTTGCCAGGCCTGCCGTGGAAACTATTAAGAAGAGCTCCAATTCATCATGCAGGTAAAAAGCAGGGATTAAGCCACTGGTAGAAGCTCAGATAGAACAGATCCGCTGGTCTTGGTTGACCTAAAACGTCAAAGGACTTGAACTGTGAGGGAAAGAGCTTGGTTTGAACTCAAATACCAGTTGATCAATGACTGACTCTGAGAGCTTTTCCATGTTATGTAAACTGAGTATCAGCTTCCTTGTCTGCAAAATTGGATACAATTTGTAATAATTAATTTTGAGTTATCATAGGTATTATAGACAAATTATGTAAAGAATCTGGCACTTACTGATAGCTATTGCTGTTAAACTAATTATTAATCAAAACTGCAATGTGACTGCTGAAAATCAACCCACTCCAGGGCTTACTATGGACAATGATAAACAATCAACATTTAGCAGCTCTTTCCAAATTATTGGTAAAGGACTCCTCTGGTGCCAGGTGACACCCATGGAAACCCATGGAGTCCATGGTGCTGAAGAGAGTATCTCGCTTTGGGTGGAGACTGGGCAGGTTTCTTCAAAAAGCCCTGAAGGTGGACCATGAAATAGGAAAGATATGCTTAAATCAGTGGCAAACATTTGAGGCGAGCTTTGTTCAAGGTGGGATTATAATTTTATGAAGTTATGATGGATAAAGTTAAGACAAATCATTAGAAAGTACAGGAGGACTCGGACTGGTTGAAATAAGGCATTTTTCCATGGTAATGATGCCTGGCCCCCTTGGAATGGAAGGTGGTGAGTTCCCCACTCTGGGATGTGTTCCAAGGGGACCCAAACATTGAAGGATGCCTGTGTGAAGAAGAATGAAGTTGCAATGCTTGGGGAATGTTTTTAGGTACGTTGCAGAGAAAACCAGTCATTCATCCTTGCTCAGCATCCCTTTCTACCATTTTTGTCAATAGCATCCCAATTTTCCAACCCCCAGGCCTGTCTGTAAAATTTAGGTCATACCTGTGACCTGAGCAAGGAGAAGCCTGTGACAGCCCTGCAACCCAGAACACTGCCTCTGCCTGCAATATTGGCCACTCCAAGACTGGGAATGTGCATTAGGGCAGGTCAACTGGAGCCTTCATGGGCTGAGGTTGGAGCCACAGGGTGGACATGTCCCCTAGCCCCCGGCCCAGTGGAATTTCCAAAGAGGGCCTACAGGTTGGTTCTTCTGGGATCAATCTGCCACCTGAAGGAAAAGCTGACTGGAAAAAAGCCAGTACGGAAGAAGGGCAAGCCACAGCCGCAAACAGGAAGTGAGCTGGACTACCTATAACATCTCTCAAGGCCCAAGGGCCAGCCAGTGGCCCAGTTTTATAAACTGGTAAAACTCTATTTTTCACTTCAAGTAGTTTGAATCAGCTTTCAGTGAAATGCAACCAAGTGAGACTTAATAATAATTTATGTTCTCTTGGGTGTCAAACATATAGATATTTTAGTAAATTAAGTACAGTCATCCCCCTTTATCTGCTGGTTCAGCTTCCGCAGAGTCATCTAACTGGGGACTGAAAATATTGCAAAATAATAGCACCTGTGCTGAACATGGACAGGCTTTTTCTTCTTGTCATTATGTTCTCTAAACAATACAGTGTGATGATTTGTATAGCAATCACATTGCATGAGGTATTGTGTGTCATGTGAAGGTGACTGAAAATATTCAGGATGTTGCCAGAAGGAGATGCACAGATTCTGTGTGGATGGACACTATTTCATGTATGGGACTTTAACATCTGAGAATTTGAATTCATCTCTCATGGATATCAAGGGACAACTGTACATACACAAACCTCCCTTTTCAGGGTATGAAGCTGCTTGCCAATTTACCAGGCTGATTCAAGTTGGTTCTCAATAAGATGCCAGAACTTCCTGCATGGTTGCAGCAGCAGGATGGCACTTTCACCCTGATTTCTCTAAGGTCCAACAGGAACAGATACAGTGCATTGGTTACAAACAGAATCAGCACAGAGGACCACACTGTGTCCACGGATGCCAGCTGTTTTTGGGGGGTGCATTGTTCCGGAACACCAGTGGCAGTGAGAACTTTCTCCTCTAGGCGGTGGTGAGGAGAGCACATCCTCACCAACCCCTGTGGCAAGAGCAGTCAACAAACAGAGCTGGAGTTCTCCCCAGCACTCCTCAACACAAACTCTGGGAGCCATGGAAAAGCAAAGGTAGTCAATGCCCATGGGTGCCACATCAGACAGGGTGGTGGAGGTCAATGTCCAACTGAGGAGGACTATTTAACAGCTGTAAGGACTCAACCTGATGAACTGAAGGAGCAGAGCGCACACCGAAGGCTGAGTGGCCATCTGTCCCCACAGCCCCATGATCCTCTCCCCTGCTTTCCACAGGGGTGCTCCGGGCCAAAGCTACTCCTTGGAGGACCCCCGCTTTTCCCATTCACTGCAGATGCTGTCTCCCCTGTAGACTATGCAGTCTTGGAAGAACAAAGGGGAGGTCTCACACTTCCCAATTTCAAAGCCACAGTAACCAATGTGGTGTGGCAGGGTGTAAGACATACATGCAGATCAAAGGACCACGGGAGGAGGCCCAGAGGTAAAGCTTTAAACACAGGGAACACGGTTCAGACAGAAGAGCCTCCCCAACTAATGACCTTGGGCAAATGCACTCCTAGAGGCAAAGGCAGAAGTGGAACCCTTGTCCTACACCCTAGGCCAATATTAAATCCAAACGGACTAAAGACCTAACTGAAGCTAGACTAAAGCTGCGAAAAGAACTTTCTGAAAAGAGCAAAACCCTCAAGATGTGGGTTTAGTGATAATATCTTGAGCACGATACCAAAAGTACAGACAATAAAGTGAAAATAGGTAAATTGGACTACATCAAAAACAAGTATGAAATTTATGAAATTGGAGGAAGTATTTGTAAATCATGTGTCTAATAAAGGATTAATATCCAGAATATAGAACCAACTCCTTCAACTCAACAATAAGAAAGACAAATCGATAACCCAATTTAAAAGTGTACAAAGAATTCAAGTTGATGTTTCTCCGGAGAAGATATAAAATGGCCAAAAAGCATATGAAATAATGTTCAACCTCACCAGTCATTGAGAAAATGCAAGTTGCAACTACCATGACATTGACATCCCATCAGGCTGCCTGCATAGAAAACAACAACAACAACATCATCAACAACAATAACAACAACAGAACTGGAAAACCGCAGGTGCTTTTTTTTTTTGGTACTAGGGATTGAACTCGGGTCCTTGCACTTGTGAGGCAGACAGCAGAACCACTGAGTTAAATTTCTGGCCCCTAAAAGTGTAGCCACATTGACTGTAGCTTTTTTTTTTTTTTTTGTACCAGGGATCGAACTCAGGTGTTTGCAAGGATGTGGAGAACTTGGAATGCTTGTGTTGTGCCACAATGTAAAATGGTGCAGCCACTGTGGAAAATAGTATGGCTGTGCTTTGAAGAATTGAAAGTATAACCACTGTGTGACCCATTTCTGGGGGTGTCGCCAGAGTACTGGAAAGCAGGATCTCAAAGAGATATTGTACACCTACGCTCATAGCAGCATTGTTCATAATCATCAAAAAAAGTGGAAGGAATCAGTGGAGAAACAGGAAAGCAAAATGTGGTGTATCCACACAGTTCAAAGTGGATGGACCTTGAGGATGTTCTGCAAAGTCAAGTAAGCCAATCTAAAAAGATAAATACTGCACGATTCCACGTATATGGAGTATTAGAGCAGGCAAATGCATAGAAAGCAGGATGGTGGTTTCCAGAGGTTTGGGGCTGGGGGAGAGTTGTCTAACAAGACAGAATTGTAGTTTTGCAGGATGAAGACATCGGAGATGGGCTGTACAGCAATGCAGTGATACTTCCACTATTGAGCTGAATACTGAGAGAGGGAGGTGATGAAGAGATGGATAAAGGTGGGGGAGGGAAAGGAAAGGGAATGAAAAAGGAATTAAAATGTGTTATGTACAAGCACCAACTTCCCACAAGGAAAGGAATCATTATGTGCTACACATAGGTACTAATAAAGTTAAAAACATACAGACAAAAATGGCTGAGATAATAAATCTCATTATGTTTATTTTACAGTTTTTAAAATGTGGTGTTTCAACCACCTGGAGGGCTTCCTCTGTCTGCTTGGCACACAGGTGTCCTGTGAGGTGACAGTGGCCCAGGGAGCACATTTCACAGTGGCATTCTGGACACATGTGGAGGAGTGGGTTGGGGTTAGAATGTGGAAAATTGATGTTTGTCCCAAAGGCGATCAGAGCCAATGTCCACAAACATGAATGGTGGGTCGACTTCCCTAAGTCAGACTGCAATGTCTGGGAAGACTTGCTCCTGAAGAGAAAGCCTTTCAGTTTTCACGTAGACAGAGGAAAGAATCACATTCGGTTGGGACTAAGAAAACAGCCCTGTCATGCTTGATGTACAGGACAAATAGGGGTCAAGGCCACAGGTTCTGAACCATGAAGTGTAGCTGCTATGGCTCGGAAAATGCTCTGGGTGAGTCTTGCAGTCTCCCACCGTGGACGTGAAGCCCCCCATAACTCACCCAGAAAATGATGAATTTTAAGCAATATCATTTCCTAATGAAACTTCCAAGATAAATTAGTTGCAAAAATGTACATTCAGGTACTAAATGAGCTGACATACAGGGCATAAGTGTTAGAGCTAAACCAATTAAATGTTGGCAGGGGCTGATGGATGGTGCAGAGAAGTTATTCTTCATACATTCTTTTGGGCTGAAATTAGACACGAGGGCCATGGTCCCTTGGGATTAGTCCAAATTTAGGACTGTTAATGAGAAAATAGTTCCAGTTTATCTAGGAAGGGCTTAGGTAAAGCTTAAAGAGAAGGCACAGGATACATTCCTCTTTTAGCACTGTATAAAATATTATTTCAGTGATAATATTCCTGTAGAACACACTGATCTCAGGGACAGTGAGAGACAAGTTTTTAGGTAAATATCAGTGATTTGAGGCATGGTAGTAAAAGTCTCAAGGGAAAGACATTATTGAAGGATGGGAGTACCCTATTTTTTTCTACATATTTAAAATACTTCTGATCAAATGTGCCTCATGACTACTTTTATAAAACTTAGCAAAAAAGAAAAAACCCAAGATCGCAATTGCTACAGTTATGAAATTGTCATACAAGAGTAAAGAAAGAGACATTTCTTAATGGAGGTGAAACAGTATATAGTTCAGAAACTGAAGTGTATTGCAGGATTTACTTTAGTATGAAATTGGTGAGAGATAAAAGAGGACTTCATGAGTTAGAAACTAACTTCGACTAGGTAACCAGTTAGGAAAAAACCTAGATGTAAATTACTGTCTCCTACTGGATTTATTTCAAAGTTTACTCAGGTGTTAAAAATAAAACTCCAAACATTGTGCCCTGCATTTGTCATGCTCCTGTCCCTCAGACAAGGTATCTGAGTCATGATTTCAGAGGTCGCAGCCCGTGGGCAGCTGGAAGGAGGCTGGGACAGAGAAGGTGCTTACTTCACTGCAGAGAGAGGCCAGGAGAGGCCAGGGTCCCACTGTCCCCTCCAAGGGAACAGTGCTCCAATGACTTCCTCCTTCGAGGGCTTACCCAATAGTGGCATGGGCTGGTGACGAGTCTTTGGGGACACTTCCAAAGCTCTGATGGACACTTCCCAACTGTGGCAGTCCTACACCAGTGTCCTAAGTGTTTCAATAACGTCGAGGGGTGTCATTTCTAAACATGACCCCAAAGCAGAGCCCTCAGAGGAGGACTCTGAAAGCTTTTACCCAGAAATACACAGGTCAGCACATTCTTTTCAAACACTTCAGAGACAGTCACAAAACAGTATGCACAAGACACAAAGGGCATCTCTGTAGATCCCCAAGTCAGAAAATACCCACCTATATTCTTTGTAAGATAATTACGTATTTTTAGAAAACGAGTAAAATATATATTGACTCCCATCTCCCCATTCCCTTCTAAAACAAACCCAAACTCCCAATTGTTAATACATAGACCCTTAAAGCAACTTTACATGAAATTCATGGTTTCAATCCAAATGGAAGCTAAGGAAGGATCCACAAGTACTGCACTGAATAGCCACACTTGAGGCTGGGCCTGTGCCAGTTCACCATCCATCCAACATGGATAGCAACATCCAAACCTTTGGGAGAGTCATGCTGATAAATGGAGGCTGGAGAACATTTGTTTGCTTCCCCCTGCATTTCATTAGTGAGTCAATCAGCCCCTCATACCACTCATGGTTTCACTTCCTCCTCACCTCCAGTCACAGAATGAACAGCTGCCTAGCACTTAACCACTAGCAAAAAAGCCAAAAGCCAAGTCCTGAGAGTTCTTTGAAGAACTGTGAACTGGGAGACAGCACCACTGTACCTGAGTGTGGGCACCCAGATCAAAGCCATCTGCATGCAGGGCCTCTGCCCACACCCAGCCTCCTTCTCCCAGATATAATCTCAGGGAAATGAGGAAAGTGGAGCCCCTGAGAGACCTGGCTCCCCCTCCCCAGCCCTGTTCTATAAAGACTGAACTAGATCAGTTCGCTTGAACACATCATTTTCTCCACTGGCTCACAGTGAGGGCTTGTGAAGGGTGGTTCAGCTGGAGATCAATGCCAGGAACTATGGGGTGGGTTCACATGGGAGCGCACAACATCACAACTTACCTAGATGTTTTCCCTCTCCACGTCTGCGCAAGTTTTCTGAGCACGTATTGCTACAGACCACTGTCTCCAATAAGGCCTGGCACTATCTCTCAAAATACAAAGTAGTCTAGCTGCTTGTTACTTCCTTCTCTCCAGCTGTATTAGAGGGATGTCTCTTCTTCCAGGGATGCATGGTCACCACCCTGAACCATGGTCAGATCACTGGGTCCACGGTCACCATGCTAGGCCCATCATCCTTGAACCATGGTTATCACTTTTGACCCTAACTTAGGTCACCATCTTTGAGACATGCTCACTGTCCTCAAACTACACTCACTATTCTTGATCCATAGTCACCATCCATGAACACGTTCACCATGTTTGGTCTGTGGTCTCTATCCTTAACCTTAGGGTCACCATCTTTGAGATGTAGTCACTGCCCTTGAACCATAGTCACCATCTGCCAGTCTTGTATCATGGTCACCAGCCTTAAACCCATCCTCAGCGCCCTTCCTGTCCTATGATGGTGTCCTCTCCTCTTTTCATTCTTTAACATCATGACTTACATGGAGAAAATCTGTTCTGACTAATCTCCTTAACCTGCTTTCAATGTCCCTTTCCTAAATTCAGATCTGTGAGACTTATACAGGGTTGGGAGTTGCTGGGAATCCTGTCTGGAATTCACTAGGCATCAGGCAGAACAGAGTAGGGAAGGACAGTAAGTAATAAGGGCCAAAAGCAAGATGAAGTGTGGCCTGTACCACAAGTGGAGACAGTCGGATTTTTCAAGGTGAATCTCTGAGACAGGTCCCCAAGCCTGTTTCCTTCTAACCAACTTGCTTTTGAATAACATCAGGAATAGGGAAAATGGAAGGTGTACTTTCCATTTGGCCTCAAAGTCCAAGTAGAGGCCAAAGCCCCAGAAGTCCACCTTCAGAGTGGAGGGCAGCTTGCACAACCCCTCTACCCTCTCTTGTTTCTTGCATAGGGGCAGAGACTGGCAGGGAGGGATGTCTCTCCATGTCCCTCTCTGTGTCTCCACCTCTCTCAGATCACTTGCTCTGGAGAAGTCAGATGCCGTGTTGTAAGAACAGCCAAGCAGCTCCACAGAGGAGCATGCAGAATGAGGGACAGAGGTGTTTCGCCAATGTCAGCCATTCGGCGCTCCATCTTGGAAGCAGATGCCCCAGCCCAGCCAAGCCTAGAAGGGACCTCAGCTGAGTCCGTGTCTTGATTGCAACTGGGAGGGAACCCACCCAGCCAAGCTGCTCTGAATCCCTGACCCTCACCCAAGTGAGGTAATCGTGCTTGCTGTTTTAGGTTGCTGGATTTTGTGGTATTTTGTTATGCAGCAATGAAAAATGAATACAAATAATGGCTAAAACATATTGAGTGTTAAATAAAAAGTGTCAAGGTCTTGTCTGAGTGTTTTGCACATGGTAACTATTCCTGTGTCTATTTCACAGACGATGGCACTGAGGTACAGGAGGGCTTACTCGACTTGCCATGGCAAATCCATGTCGAGAGATCGGCATACAGCTGGAATCTCCTGTGTGTACCCTCTCAGGTCGGTGTGTCCGTTTGCTGTCCTGTCTGCTTTTCTGGCTTGATAGTTAGTCCCATGGGGCAGGGGGTGGGATGCTGCCCACCTCCTCAGATGCTAGCAGCCTGCTTAGCACACAGTAAGCCTGAAATAAATATTTGGATCATTGAGTAAACGGATGATAAGGAAGTAAGTTAAAAAATCACCACATAGCAATTCTTGGCCCATGACGTCCAGTTCTTGGGCCCAACCCAGAGCCATTTGTGGGACCCTCACTCTTGGGTAACAATGGTGTCTTTTCATTCAGACTCTGGAAAATCAGACTTCATTTGGTTGCCAATGTTAGATGCCTTAACCTAGCCCAGGAAGCCAATGTTTTACCAATTTGCATTTAAATCCAAGGAAAATTGGAAATAACCTAAATACCCAGCATTGGAGATTAATAAATTACAGCACTTTAGTAAAATTAAATTTTATGCAACCACTAAGTTATAAAACTAGGCTGGATCAAAAAAATGTTCAAATAATATTTCATTGAAAAGAGCAAAAACAAAGCAGAGTTCAGACAAAAATCATACTGTGTCTTATGTCATTATTAAAAATAATGAAGCATACTTATATGTGCTCTGTGGAAGATTTCAAAGACATTTCTTGGTTGTAACACTGACAACATATGGATAGTATTGTGCAAAATCATATTTTGCATCAAAGAACAAAGAACACTTCCTTTCTGAGAACAGGCCTTGCAGGGTTCAGCAACACACAGCCAGAGATTGTACCACCAGAGGCTTGGCTGTGCTCATGTGGCTCTCCAAGCCAGCCTGGCACATCTAAGTCCCACTGAGGGGAGCCTTAAGTACTGTTGGCCACCAGTCTTGCTTTACAAGAGTGGACACAGGAACACAGAGGCCAGGGTGGATCCAACCACTCTGCTCTGTGTGGAGGAGGTGGGATGCATGCACAGAGCTTCATCCCTGGGGCCTTAGCCAAATGCTTCTACAGCTGCCCCAGATCCCAGGTGTGTTGAGTGTGATGATGACACTATGCTTGTGACATCTCTTCACAGGGGTGAGGGTGACTTTACAGGCTGGTCTAGAGCTTGGCTTGATGGCTGCCACTGTCTTGTTCAGCCTGTCTCACCCATGTAACAAGTGTCTGATGTGGTTTCTCTGTGATATGGCATCATCTATGAAGTGGGGATGACAGTGGCCAGAGCTCTGAGGGTGGCAGAGGCAGCTGTGGGGCTCAGGCAGAACACTGCAAAGGCCCCAATTCAGCCTCGGCTCAGGAGCTGGGCTTCAAGCTGGGTCTACAGCTCCCTGCGCTGCACCCTGCTGGCAGTCGCAAAGCTGTGATCTGAAGCTGAGGCTGCCTAGGTGAGGGCAGGACCCCCAGGGATGTGTGTCCTTTCTCCAAGGGTCTTCTTCTCCTGTGTGGTGGGATGTGGCACCTACTGCCAGCCTGCTAAGCTCAGAGACACCTCTAACTCTCAGGTACCATCCAGCCTCTGTGCACTCCCTCCCGAGTGCCACCATGGGAAATGGTGACCCCAGGGCCTACAGGGTACAAGAGAGCCAGGCCGAAAGGCAGCTTGGGCATGATGTGTGCACCACTGGGGTGTGTTAGAAGGCATATACATGCGAGTATTTTCACCCGTGTCCACGTGTATCTAGATGAAGCTGGATGTTAATCCATTCTGATTTCCCACTCTGATCCATTAACACATGAGTTGTTTCATCTTCATTCCCTTGCACATCTCTAAATTTCCCCTTCATCTGTGGGAAATCTGCCTCCCACCTTTTAAATTCAGCAAAATTATCCTTCAGGAGTTCAGAAGAAATATACACTTCCTCAGACAAGCAAAAACAAGTGGAGCCAATCATTGGCAGACTGTCCTGTAGGGTGCTTGAGTTTTTCAGAATTAAGGAAGATGATGTAGGTGGGAAACTCAGGTCTATAAAGGAAGGAAGCTGGGAAGGAACATATGAGGGCAAAGTGAACTCATTTTCCTTATTTCTAGTTGATCTAAAGGATCATGTTTAAAGTAATAAGTAACGACTACCAGATGCTTTTGGCATACAAATAGGTGACATACACACTAGGTGCTGGTGGTCTCAGGTCGAGGACCAGGGTCTCTGAGAGTGGCTGGGACACTGTGCTCTCCACAGAGCACCGGCCACTTCTGGGGCCACACCTGGGGTTTACAATGTGCGGCCCTGCCCGGCGTACACTACAGTGGTTCTGGGGTCACCTGCTGAGCCCACCCCAGGTGTGAGGACCCCTGGCTCCTGCCAGACAGAGTGCTGGACCCTCGTGGGTGTGCACCCGGAGCTGGTCTCCATTGTGAGACGGGATGTATCCTCAGGGACTTGTGCTGGGGACGGGGTAGAAGATGTGACCCATTACCCACACAATGCTCAGAAGCCGGGAGCAAAAGAGTGGTGGCCACAGTGGCCCAGGGATCTGCTAGAGGCCACGACATTTCCCAGACTCGACACTACAGATTTTGTTGTTTGGGGTTTTTACTTTTGACAAAGTATTGAGGGCTAGAATGCAATGTCCCTGGAATCTGAAAATAAATGCCTCTTCTGAGACCCACATGTCATAAATTGAAGAAATGATTTCTCTTTTTAGCAGCTGTTACAAGAACTTTGACTCAGAAGGGACTTGGCTCTTTTGGGAAGTTGGTTTTGTAAGCCCACTGGGGAGTGGGATGAGGCCTCCAGGACTGGGCTTTGGGTGGGTGCCTGGTTTCCATGAGGAAGAGAAAAGGCGCCTCTGCCTGACGTGTGAGGGAGGGGATCGGTGTCCCCACAGACAGATGCAGAAGGGAGGTGGGGAGAGTGGAGGGCCAGGCCCCATGGGAGGGGAGGAGGACACTGGGGCCATGTGGGACAGTGGTCAGACACGGTGGGAACTGCCTGACTTGTAAAAATCACGGTGGATTGGATCCGAAGCCCCTCTGCCATCATCCTGACAGTGTGCTCCTGCCTGGGATGTGAGGACGGGTGGGAGTGACTAAGCCATGACATCAGGCTGCACCTGGGCCTGGTGACAGGGCTCCCTGCAGAAGGGAGGGGAGGACAGCCAGGCTTCTTTTCATCTGTGGTCAGGCGGGATGCACGGAGCCTGGTGCCCTCCATGTTCTGACTGAGGTGGTCACACCTCCTCAGCTTCAGGGAAGGGTGCGACTGCCCTCTGTCCATCCTGTGTTTAGGGTCCTGTGAATGAGACAGGCTTACCCAGAAAGGGAGGCAAGGACAGAGAAATCTGGACAGCAGGATGCCTGGGTCTCCTCAGAAGAGCTTTCTGGAGAAAGGGATGTTGAATAGATTTTCCTTCTCCTCTCCTCCCCTCTCCCCTCCCATATCCTCTGCTTCACCTTCCTTTCCTTTCTAGGGCTGATTTGGAGGTGTAGACATTACAGTAGCAGCAAGGTGACCTGAAAACCCTGGTGCTAGGAGTCATTAACACCCTATACCTGTGGGGTTGGAAACTCTGGGTGTGGGGTCCAAAGCTCAGCACCACCACCAGCCCTTTTGCTGTGGCTGAGGTCAGAGAGCAATTTCTCCACAGCAGCAGGTCTCTAGCCAAGTTCAGGAATCTGGGAATCTGACAGAAACCTGTGTATGGTTAGTTTCACTGATGTTTAACTGAAAGCTAGCATTTCCTTCTACTGTGGATATGCACATGGTCTCCTGCTTGGAATGGTTTGACTCACAACTTTTCAACCTAGAATGGGTTTATTTAGGGTATCAGAGTTATTGGGTATCAGAGTTATCAGTTTATTTGAGTTTTGGACTTAGGATATTTTCCATTTATAGTGCGTTTATAAGGCTACAACCCCATTCTAAGTCAAGGAAAATCTAGTCTGAAAACCATAGAACTATAGTACTATTCAGGGCACCAAGACTCTTTCCACCGATAGGAACATTTTTATAGCAGCTTTATTCAGATATAATTCATACAATTCATCCATGTCAACTGTGCAAATCATTTCTTTTTAATAGTCTCAGAACTATTCTCTGAGTACCTGGGATTGATGCTAATGCTATGTTCTACTTGACTGGGATGAGGGTGTTAAGACGGGGTGCAATGTTCCTTCTAGGGTGCTGTGAGGCATTTCCAGGACACACCAGCATCGATTCCTTGGAAGCTTCTGTTGAGGCATCCTTGGGCCCAGCAATTCCTGTCCTCAACTGTGACCTGTCACACTGCAGACCTGCCTCCTTAACCATCAATTTCTGTTTGTTTGTGTGAAATGAATTGGTTGCTAAATGAGGAATTGTCTATAGTGTGTAATTACAATATTCAGAAGAAATAATTGGGCAAAGGAAATTCCAACTTGATGTCTTTGCTTTTATTTGCATAACTTACATGCAGTACTGTAATATACAGAACAAAAAAGTACCTCACTGTAGTGTACAACCAGAAAAAAATTACAGTATTGTATGAACAAGGTATACTCTACAAAAAAGGACATTGAAGCTCTAAAAACAAGATGTACAGAACTGTACCAAAAATAAAAAAGATGGGCCATAAGCCTGAGTGGTGGGTCGGAAGTCCTAACGGTCATTAAACAGGTAGGTCATTAAACAAGAAATATCTGTATGCATTTCTGTGAAGCTCTTTCTTATCTCTCACATCTCTTTTTGTTCTTTCTTGTATTTCCATCTATTTGCTGACATTGCCCATCTGGTCCCCAAAGTAACAACAAGGATTATTGGAAAAGATAGAAAAAGAGAAACCTCATCAGTAGCATACAATATATAATGAGATATAAGTTTCCAAATATAAGGATGGGAAATATATTTCATCAAATGGAAATTCTGGAACTGAAATTATAGCAGCTAAGTTACATTTGCAGTATGGTCCAACAGTAGAAGCAGATGGCAGAAGAAAGGATCTGCAAACCCGGGCAAGGATCAATACAATACAAGCTATCTGATCAAAAAACAGAGGAAAAGGACTGGAAAACTTGAACAGAGCATTGAGGTTCTGTGGGACAGTGACACAGGGTCTGATATTGGGTAACTACAGTGCACAAGAAGAAACGAAGGAGAACAAAGTTCTACAAGCAGTAAGAGGAAAGAAACAAATCACATACAAAGGAAAACCCATCAGAATCACAGCAGACTTCTCAACATAAACCATCAAGGCAAGAAGAGCTGGTAGTGACATATTCCAAGCCCTAAAAGAAAACAGCCTCCAACCCAGATTGATGTACCCTGCAAAACTATCTTTTAAAATTGATGGAGAAATAAGA
>NW_004624922.1:1182246-1288271 GCF_000247695.1 Heterocephalus glaber
GGGGGGGGAGAGAAAAGAGAAAAGAAAGAAAAAAAGAGAAAAATAAAAATGTTAAAAGAGCAAAAAAATAAGGCAATTTTGAAAATAACAAATAGAAGATAAAAATGAAGGGCTTCCTTCAGGGTATGTCTCTGCTGTCACAATAGACAATGTGGGTAGCAGTGTGAAGATATGTCAATGAGTCTCAGCAAGCCAGTCACAGACCCATGAGATTCAGGCAGATTTCTGGCTGCAAGTCCCAAGTTGAACTCCCTGTCCTCCTGCAGGGTTGAACTCTGCAAGTTTCTATTGCAGGTTCCAGCTACCTTTCCCCTGGAGATAGTCCAGGTTCCCATGGGAGGTGATGGTCCCCTCCATCTTACCAAGTATGGTGGTCTGGTGTGCTTTTATTGCCGAGATTCTCTTCACTTTTCCAGTGGGCTTCAATTTTCATCAGGGAGCCTGAGAGAGGCCTTCTATCTGTTGTTCACTTCTGCAGCTCAGAACAATGGCCTTTATGTCCCCCTGTGCCTCTATTGTCCCATATGGCCCTTTTTGAGCAGTGGTTGCAGGGACTCTGCTCAAATTAAAGGTTTACACATTTGTACCCTTGAGCCTGTGATGGGTTGGGTCTTGCTAACTTCTGGGATGCTTTCTTCTTATCCTTGTATAAAATACTTGGTTTCTTTTCAATGGCATTAATCTTTTCAACACCCACACTTCTTTTGGCTCTAACTTTACATGTGATCCTTTTGGGCCAAGATTTAAGTTTTTCAAATTTTTCTGTTTGGCCATCTATCTGCCTCTGATTCTCACTATAAATTTTACTGAAAGCAGCCAGCAATACCCATGCCACAACCAGAATGTTGGTCTGTCTTGAAATTTCCCCTACCAGGTTAATTAGTTCATTGCCCTTAATCTCAGTGTCCTGCAAAGTCTTAGTACATGGAAAAAATATAGACAAATATCCTGTCAAAATGTAACATACATGGGCTCTAGTCCAACTGCCAGTGGAGTCCTTGTTATTAAATTCTTTTATTGGTACATTGTAGGTATCCAACACAATTACATTTCTCCTTGGGAATTGTACCTTTACATAATGCATCTTGGTTCTTATTTTTTCCCCATTCCTAGCCCTACCTTCACGCCCTCCACCCTTCCCTATTTACAAAGACTTTATTTACATTTTTTCCATTTCTCATCATTTTTCCTTTCCCCTGCCCCTCCCACTACCCCTACCCCTTTGGACCTTTTCTTCCTATTTTGCATTATCGATTATTCATTCTAATCATTGGTACATTTTAGGTATACAATATAATGACATTCATCATTGGAAATTTGCACCTTTACATAGTCCTTCTTGGTTCTTATTTTTCACCCTTGCCCAGCCCTTCATGAGGGACCACCAGTTCTCCCTATTTACAAAGATTTTGTTCCTATTTTTCCATTTTCTCACATTAATCCCATTCCCTACTATCCTTTCCCCTAGCCCTCCCACTTCCTTCCCCTTTGCCCCTTTTCTTCCTATTTCACATTACCTATTATACATTTAGTCCTTATTTACACTTTCAGTTTCTCACAAGAAAAAAACTATTTGGTATTTATACATGAGGCAAGGAAAACTGCTCCCAAGTTTTAAATGCTTTTCCCTGCACCTTACTTAGAAATAGCAAATAAATACATGAAAAAATGTTCAACATCACTGGTCATTCGAGAGATGCAAATGAAAACAATGCTGAGATTCCACTTCACTCCGGAAAGAATGGCTGCTATCATGAAATCAACCAATAACAAATGCTGGTGGGGCTGTGGGGAATGAGGAACCCTGCTCCACTGCTGGTGGGAGTGTAGACTGGTGCAACCACTGTGGAAATCAGTATGGAGATACCTCAAAGAACTAGGACTGGAAGTCCCATTTGACCCCGCTATTCCACTGCTGAGGATCTTCCCCAAAGAATTAAAAGAATCATACCACAGTGATATATGTGCGCCCATGTTCGTAGCAGCACAGTTTGGAGTCCTTGTTAATGACACAAAATCTCCTGAGCTTGACCTTTACTGATTGCATTCCTGTCAGCATTCTGCTCTTCTGAGGTCTTATGGAATCACCCATTAGTCTCTGCCTACTGCATTCTAGGACTCCTCTAGCCCTTATCTCCAAACCTATCAAATATTTTTCCACAGACCATTTTCAAAGGCTTCTAAATCACATGATCAGATATAGTCACAGGAACAGGCTTAATTTATGTTAGTTAGGGTTCTCTGGAGGAACAGAGTCAATATAAATATATGTATAATTCTACAAAGGTGTTTATTAGGTAGGCTTACAGGATCAGATATGAAATAATCCAAAATGACCATCTGTATCCTGGATGCACAAGGATCTAGTATCAGTCAAAGGTTGAAGGCCTGGAAGCTCACTGCAGTCATCCGTGTGAGTCTGCATTGAGAGACTGAAGAGTCTGGAGACCAATGTCCACAGGTGATGGCAAAGATTGGAGCTATTCAAAAAGGGACAGACTTCCTTTTCCTTTCCCTTTTCATCCCATCCAAGCTACAAGCCTATTGGTTAGTATCTCCCACCTCCAGTGTGGGTCCTCCCCCTCAGTTTGTGGCTTACATGTCAATCATCCGCAGATGCACCCAGAGATTTACTAATCTGATGGGGGTTCTTGCTCAAGTCAAGTTGACATACCATCATGAAGGATCATGATTCCCCTGGGTTATTACTTTAACACTTCAACAGACTATCTAGACTTCTTGGTTTTGAGCCTGAGGCTCATGGTCTCATCCTTGTAACTTGGAAGGGAGAGATTCATCATCAGCCTAGTGCCCACCCTTGGGATCCAAGGCACCAAACCAAGAGAAGTACCTGAGGAATCCCCAGGAAAGAGAAAACAGTTAGTTTCAGAAAGATTTCAACTAGTGAATGAATAAAAAGTTAGGAATATTTGTAGAAGAAAGAAAATAATACAGATGAGAACAGAATTTAATGAAACAGAAGAAAGTACCACAGGGAGGATCACTGGAGCAGAAGTTGTTTGGAGAAGACTAAGAAAGTGGTACCAGCAGCTCCTGATGGTGCTTCCCACATGCTGCTCAGATGTACAACTCAATTCCTCAAAACATCCCTGAATCCCTAAAAGATCTTCCAATTGGCACCTGCTGGTTCATTAACATTTACTCAGTCCTTTCCATTGCCTGGGGTCTCCAGGTCCCAAATCCAGTGTGGTGAGGAGAAGGAGGAAAGAGGAGGAGGAAGAGGAGGGAGAGAGTGGTTGCTAGGCAGAGATTGGAGCACAGGATGGTCTAGTCTTTCCTGAATTGAGACCTCACCCAAGTAACAGAAAGGAGAGATTCAACACCAAGCAACTCAGTGATGTCAGTTCATGAGGGATCACAAAGAGCCAAAGGACTTTCAGTGAAGAGCCTAACTCAGACACACACTAGGACACTGATGCAGGGCCTGGAAGAGGTGAGGTTCTGAAACTCATCTGGGGGCAGCACTGCCTTGGAAAGAGAAGATGGTGCCCAGAATCAGAGCAGCCATTGAACTGGTTGGTGATCTCTCCTGCTGAGCCATGGCTGCAGATTCCACAGCTCTGCTCTGTAGATGAACAACACAGGCTGGAAAGACACAACCGAGTGTTACTAAACACTTATTGACATATGTGAGCATCTCTCTGAGAACTAATAGAGATGTTTCTGAGTTGGTTAAAAGTTGAAATTAAATAAATGGCACTATCAGGAAAGAATACCTCTTGCAAGCATTTTGGAAGTGGAATTGGGTAATGTGAGACAGAGCTAGCCTAGGGCCCTGACCATCTTTGGGGATCCATCTACCCTGCCAAGGAGGCCCTGAAAGGCCACCCCAGGAGGCACAGAGAAAAGAACTTTCTGAGGTTCCAACACTGACTCCTGCCTTTCAGCTGGAACCAGAGATGTGCAACTCAGGAAACATCTGGTGGGTATCAATGTGTGCCAGGCCTTGGGCTGAGCTGAGGGGTATGAGATAAATCAGGCACAGGCCCTGCCCTTGAGTGACCAGGATCTGGTGGAGAAGACAGTGTCAGGGCACAGCCATGGGGCACAGGGAGGATGGTGGGCACAAGTCCTCTGTGAGTGATGAGGGGCAAAGGGATGAACGCAGATGCTGCAGTATGGATGATAAGCTTCCTGCCCTGCGAGCTCTCTGTTCTCTCCTCCCAGGGCCGTTGGATAAGGTGGGCACAGCAGTAGCCACCCTACACCTTCCCAGTGACAAGGGCTCCTGTGAGTAACTTCGCAAGGATGACAGGAGTGATCCAGGACTGTCACTGGCAATCTGGAGTACATGGTGACCCTAGCAGTGGGAAAGACAAATGCAGAGCATCACATGAAAAGGGTGCTCTCTTCAACTCCTTTTTTACTTTTTGTTTTTCGAAAATTTTAATTGTGGTGAAACACATATAACGTAAATATGCCATCCTAACTGTTGTTAAGTGTGCAGTTCTATAGTATCAGATATATTTACGTCATGGTCCATCCAATATCCAAAAGTCTTGCCAAAGGAAAACTATATCCATTAAGGAACTCTCCAGTCCCCACCTCCAGCCCCACAGCCACCATGCTGCCTTCCATCTCTGTGGCTTTGGTTGCTGTAGACACTCATGGAAGTGGAAGATCTTTTTGGTTACTGGCTTACTTCACCAGGCCTTGTGTCCTCAAGATTCATTCCTGGTTCCTGATAAGCATCATCACAACGCCAAACACACAGGCACCTTGACAGCACTGAGAACTAAACACCATGTCAGTCTCACAGGTGGGACCTAACCCAGCTCTCTCCACCTTTGTCTCGCTGGTCGGACCGGGGTCACCACAACTCAGGCATTCTTAGGCTCAGGGTGCAGGTTCACCCGGGAAATACCAGCTAGGCAGAGGGAGGTCTGGCCAGTGCTCCTGGGCCCAGTATGCTGACCATGGACCTGCAGGGGTTTCCACAGTTCTCAGTTTCTGGAGGATGTGTTGTGTCCAGAGACTCCTAAATCACGGATTCATGGCTGTTTACAAGTCTATGCAGTCCTCAACTTTCCTGTGGATTGTTTAACTGTTTTATTTGAAAGTGTGCTGTTTCAAGGAGCAAACTGTAGAAATTGTACATGTAACATGTGGACAGATAAATAGATATTATGACTGCACATGTATTTATAGTTCTGTAAAGCAAAGACCCAAACCACAGCAGGGCTTAGCAGAAGCAGTTGAATTTTGTTTTAACTTCACATTGTTTTGTTCTGGATTGTGAATAACTGTACTTTCAATGGACGAGCCTCTACAAGGTAATCTTGTGGGGTCTGGGCTAGTCCTACCCATTCCCTCATCCTTTAGTGAACAACCAGCCAAGGGCTGCTCAGCACACCAGGATGTGGTATTGCAAGAGAAACACAAATCCTTGCCCTGGCAGAACTGACAGCTATGGGGAGGGGCGGGCAGACAATGAGAACATAATTTCTGAGTGCGATCAATGCCATGCAGACAGCAACAGTCTAATGCAGGTGGAGTGGCAGAGGGGGACTGTGGGGAAGGGGTCCCTGCAGAGAGTTGGGGAAGGATTTTGTGAAATGCATGTGCTGGGAAAAAGGACCACCCACATCAAAGCTGTGGCCAGGACCAGCAGGATAAAGGGGCACATGGAACTGGAGGGGACGAGCCTGCTGGGGACTGGCAGGGAAAGCAAGCCTGGCATCTCTAACTTGGCTGAACACAATACCAGGCAATGGGTATGGAGGGCTGGGTCCTTCCCTAGCCAGGTTGGAAGCATCAGTTGAGGCTGTGGACTTCATTCCCCTCTCTGTGCTGCTCTGCAATCCTGCCCCAGCTGCCCGGGAGGCACGGTGATCCCACTGAAGGGGTGATCCCTGGGGGTCTCAAGCCTGGTAAAGGGGAGATAGAGTAGAGCGAAAACTCAGCCTGAGTCAGAGCCCTGGACCCTGGCTGTAGGCTGCTGGTTCACCCAACAGTGTCTTCCTGGGTGTGAACAGGAGACCCCGATGTGTGGGGCACAATGACCATTGTGTGCAGGGCCCTGGGTCCTGCACCCCAAAGCCATTTGCTGATTAGGACTTCCTTCCCTGGAGCCAACACAGCCAGGGTGGCACCCAGGACGCTTGGAGGGTGAATGTGAGGATGCTCGCCTCTCCTGTGGTTCTGCCCAGGTTAGTAGAACTCCAGCAGTTCCTGGGAAATAAAGCCAAGCACCCATGCAGGAGCCACTGGAAACCTGGTGCTGGCCAAGTTCAGCCTGTGGCCTCCACTTCCACAGGGCTGCACAGGCAAGGGCCTGGCTTCCAGCCTGCCAGTTAGTTCTGTTCTTTAACCATTCCCACAGTGCCCATGTCACCTTAATGTTCCTGTACCATATGTGTAGATGGGGCCACCACAGATGCCACCTCTGCTCATGGGTTCTGCCAAGATGGAGGTAAGCACAGGGAGCATTCACACAGAGATGACATCCCCAAGCAGGCGTGCCCCACAGCGGTGGTGCTGGTAAGCCCATCTTCCCTTGAACACAGCAGTTACACTCAGAAGAGCAAAGGCTTGAGCTTGGCTCTTCTGGCTCACTGGCGTGTGCCACCAATGGATGGGGTTATTCAGTGCCAGCCTCCTCAGTTTCCAGACCCATTTTGAGGAGCCCGATTATCCTCCTGCTGGGACCTCTAGGAATCCTGTCCCCCTGGGTCTCAGAAGAGCATTGTTCCCCACCGGTGCTGGGCAATGCATGGTATCCACAGCTGAGTCCCACAGTGGGGGCTGAGTAGATGTGGTTATCTCTGCTTCCTGTGATGTAGCCGAGTGCAGTGGCTGTCATCCACCTGGACCAGCTCCCATGGTGACACTGTGTGGGTTGCTTCTGCCTTTGCAGCTTGAGCAGGGCACAGAAGGAGGAAACCTGTGTCCTTGGAGACAGGCAGGAAGATTCCTGGGTGCTGGCAGTGGCTCCCAGAAACAGCAACAGCCTGGGATGGGCACCCTACTGGGGGTAGTATCTGGGGTGGGTTTGCTCAGACTGGGTGTTCTGGCCTCGTCTGTGCCCAGGACAGTGTGGACCTGGAGCTCATGCAGCAGCCTCAGCTCCTTCTCCATCTGAAGCCCATTGTCCCCATTAGTGTTGCTGACACAGCTCCATACTCCTCTCTGCACCCAGATGTGTCTGACAAGCCCTGCCTCTCCAGGACTCCTGCACCCCGCTGTCCAGCACCTACCATCCAGTATTCAACCACCTCACATCTTACCGTCCAGCACCCCACTGTCGAGCACTCCACCATCCACCACCCGTCATCCAGCACCTCATTGTCCAGTACCCCACTGTCCAGCCCCCCACCATCTGGCACTCCACTCTCCGGCACCCCACCGAGGCCTGTGTGTCCCCCTGCTGGCTCTGTTTGCTCTCTTATTTCCCCCTCTTTAAAGCCAGACCTAGGGCTGGGGATTTGGTTCTGCTGCCTGCCTTGCAAGCGCAAGGTCCAAAGTTCAATCCCTGGTACCAAAAAAAAAAAAAGCCAGACCTCAGCTCTCCAGTCCTCCAGTCTCATGGGCTTGGGCTTTGTGTTTGATTTGTTAATCAAAAGTCAATTAAGCAAAAAACCACAAAATAATATTTGAGTATCATAAATATCTTATTTTACTTTAAAGCATATAGAAAGACACTTGGTCTGGGATCCTCTGAGCCCACACTGAGCCCTCCCCTCAGGCTACGGCAGCCAGGCCGCGGGCATCTTTCTCTCAGGAGTCTCTGCCTCCCCACAGATCCCATTTCTGGATGCTTTCAGGGACACAGAACTTTGACACTGGGGCAAAGGGTTTAGATTAGAACCTTGATGAGTTTTTCCACTGTATTTCTCCCGTCGTTTATAGCTGCCCAGAATCACTTAATTCAGGAGCGTTCTTTTTTTCTGTTCAATGTCAGCATGTCTTTTCAAAGTCAGCAGTTGAATTTTCCCAGAGATATCAACTCTTTGTATTCATAATTTTAATTCAAATACATGTATTTGTTAAATGATTTTGTGTGACAGTTATAAATAGATTTAGGAAAAATGAAAGACTAACCTCTGACAGCATCCAGCTCTGATTAGAGAATAGGGTCAGCATTGCCCACAGCTACTGCATGTTTGTGGGGGCTGGATGGGGGCCCGGGAATTCAGAGGCCAAGTCCCTAGCGTCCACACTGACCCCGTCCTGGGGCCCAGCCCCACTGGCTGGCCTGGCCCTCTTCCTCCAACGCCGATACAGCGCCCCCCGGTAAACCATCCTCCCTTGGCCAAGCTGCCTTTCTAGATGCACAGTTTCACCCAGAACTTTCTACTGTCTAGGGCTTAGAGCACTGCCTGCCATTGCTTTTCTGTGTGCTATCTCCATGACTGCGTTATCATTCTCTTCAGGTGAGGTTCTGAGCCTTATTTATCACATTTACCCAGAGCCCAGCACCCAATCTATTGCCTGCGAACATAAACATTATTGAAACAACAGATGGATCTGCAGATCTCTTCCTTTTCTGAGAAAAGAAAGCACACACAGAACCCAGACTGAGCTCCTGGGGCCTGTCTACAACACCTTGAAGTGTACCAACCACCCAACACCATGTGTCCACACTCGGTACCCACCATACTGCTTATGTTTCCATTCAGAACCTTCTCGCCAGGGTCCAGAACAGCCCCAGAGCAGCAGGCTTTCTTGTGGTTTTGTAATCCTGGCGGCAAGTCCCTGTTCCTCCTGAGTAGTATCGAGGTCTGATTCCCCCGGGTATCAGGGCTGAATCCATCCCACCCTCATGACCCCAGCATGGTTAGCATGGGTCTTGGGGAGAGGATGTGGGTGGCTGAAGAGGTCTTTAAGGACACCATCCTTGCTGACCTCACAAGTGTCCCCAAAACAAGCCCATGCCTGTGACATCTTCCCATGTGGTTTCCTAATTTCTCAGGGCAGCTGCCCTTGAGTCTTGAGCCCAGAGTCCTCGAAGGGCACACAGGAGGCACAGTCTCCCTGTGCCACATCCACCAGAGGCTGAGCACATGTTTGCTGGAAGGACTCCATGTCTCCTGCTCTCACTGTGAGTGGACAGCGCAGGCCATGCTCTCCGTGAGTCACCAGTTGGGTTCCCTGAGGAAACGTGATTCAAGCTCTGCAGAGACAGCTGCGTGTAGTCACTGGACAGTTGCTGGGTTCTGTAAGCTCGGGTGTTTGACTTGGATGAGCTTAGACGGCAAGCAGCTCTCCCTGCTCCCCACTGGCTTGCGGATCTTGCTGACTTCTCAGTGTCCCTGGCGTCCAATGCAGGCTGCTCTATGCCTCTAGGTTTGGTCACTTTGCTCAGTATGGTGGCCTTGGGCAGCTGTAAGTGGCTGTCCCATAACGTGACCAGGTGTGAACATCTGGGAAATGCATTACATTTCTAAGTATTAGTGGTTATGCAGATGATTCTGGGTTAAAACTCACACTGAGACCGCAGTCTCGCTTGCTTTCTGCTTCTGTGTCTCAGTGACGCTCACCCTGGGAAGTTTGGCCCCAGCAAGAGAACAGAGAATGCAGCTCCAGGAAAGGATAAGGCAGTGCTGGGCTAGGTCCTCCTGATTCAGGCCAAGTCTGTAACCAGAACAAAATGCATGTGCATAACACACACTCTCACACTCACACACTCATACACAATCATATTCACACATATACTCACACTCACACACACACTCACAGGGGCAGTAGTAACTCCGCCTGCACAAAGCACACCCATAGCAGAGGTGGAGGCTCTTACAGGCTGGGCTGGAAGAGGCCTGGAACTCGGAGGGGGCAGAGCTGAGTTTTCCATCATCGGCTCCCTGCACCCCCAAGCCCCAGCTGTGCAGGGACCAGGTTTGCAGCACAGCACCTAGGCACCCAGCCCAGTACCACAGTGTCTGCCAGGGGGTTGCCATACCCAAGCAACTGCAGGGGAAACTGAGTCCTGGGAGGAGCAGGTGGCCTTGGCCGAGGAGGATGTGGGGCAACAGAGGGCTAGGTGGCATGGAGGTGGCACTGAGCCCTTGGGGAGGGCCAGCTTGGCAGCATCCCCCAACCTGTGGTAGTCTTGGAACTGTAGCATGCAGAGGAGGCACTAGTATGAGTGGCAAGATAGGCTGTATACTCGCTGAAGGTCAAAGAGATCAAGATTGTGTTCTTCGAAGTCTGTAATAGAAAAGGGGCCACACTGATAAAAAATGATTTTTCACAGCCTACTTGTTTTGGTTGTTTTCTATTCCCTCACCCTGGTCGGCACCTCTCCTCCCTGAGGCATGGTCCACACTGGTAGGGCCTGAGCGGTCCTCACTGGTGGAATCAGAGGACCGTCACCCACCAGACAGACTCTGCGGTCCCTGCCCTCTTGGGTCCCTCTGCCTTCTGCCCAGGCCTGGAACGAGCCTTGCTGCCTGGTGTAAGACACTCAGTGTTGACTGGAAACCACATGAGCCAGCGGAAGCTGTTCCCTCCACCTGTGCAGCCTTTTCTTCCTCCCCACGCTGGGCCTGAGGGCAGCACCAGGTGGAGACGGAGTTCGGGGGACTGCTGGACACTCACAGCCACTTGGAGGTTTCTCTTCTCCAGACCACAGCACTCATCCCTGCCCTGGAAGCCCAGGCTGCCCCAGGATGGGGTGGGCGCACCCTCAGGCACCCCAGTGGGGCTGCTCAGACCCTGCTTCCTGCAGTGTCTAGTGATGCCCGGGGAAAAGGCTGGCACTGCCCAGGGCTGACTCCAAATGGAGTGTCTCACAGTGCCAATAGCTCAGGAGTCACTGGGGGTCCCCAGCACAGCTGTTTATGGTGGGCGGATGGATGGAGCAGGGGCTGGCAGAAGGGAGTCCATGGAGTGATGTCCCTCGAGGGGTGTGGAGGCTGTGGTAGATGTGGGGCTCTGCATCAGGCCCAGGGTGCCTGTGTACAGTGTGAAGAGCTCCCCAGGAGAGGTGCAGCTGGCCTCAGAAAACCAGATGCAGGTGGGGAAGCAAGGGTCCTGGACCCCCCTCCTATCTCAAGGATGCTGGAAGCCTTGGGGGCCTCCCCTGTGCCCCCACACCCCATTCTGCCAAGCTCTACCCTGGTGGGAGTGGGGGTTACTCAAGAGGTCCTGCAGCCCTGGAGAGGCACAGGTCTTCACTGGGGGAGGTGGGAATATGTGGCCAGCCTTCAGCACACTTGCCAGGTGGGAAGAGGGCAGGGGGCCGGAATTAGAGCTGCAGGGACCTTACCACCTAGTCCAGGGCCCAGGCAGTTTCCATCTGACACAAAGCCATGAGCTCAGGTTAGATTCAATCCAGACACAGCCCTGTTTAGCACCAATTATGCAATGAGGTGAAGTGGCCGAATCTGGACTGTGTCACCTTGTGCCTCTGGCCCCTGACAGCTGCTTGTTCAAGGTGAATGGCCTTAAAGTCGCAGCAGTTGTGGCCCAGCTGTTTCTCCAGGGTGGCACTTTGTGGATCCAATACACACAGGAGGACCACCTGCCCTGGCCTTGCTCACCATGGTGGGGGCAGTGGGTCCCCTGGGGAGCAAGAGGGAGAGGACACAACCCCACTCTGCCATCCCACTGGTCCAGTCCTCTGCCCAGGCTGGTCTGGTCCTGTTGCACTGCTGCCTGTTGCAGGTCCTGCAGGAGCAGGAGACAAAGATGTACAATTTCTCATCCGGCTGAGTTCACAGCTCAGAGGAAAACAACCCTTGCTGAAGCCCCTCCTTACAGTGAAGCCGCTTGGGTCAAGCGTGGCCTTTAGCCCTCCAAGGGCCCTGTCCTGGGCGTCACAGCAGCCTCAGCTTGCCACAGGATTAGAACTCAGAGTGAGCCAGGAAGAGCCAGACTGGCAAAGGGATGGCGGCTTGTCACCTCCCATGGAGGCGCCAGGGGCTGGTGGTGACCACATGACGCGGGTGCATGACAGGCCGGTGTGTCGGTGCAGCATCTACCCTGTCCTCCATCCCTATCACCTGCACTTTTGGTGACGAGGCTGTGTCGGTGCTGGCTACTCAATGGCTTCAAAGCAGAGTGTCCTGTCGGCAAACACTGATCACAGGCACCATTTAGGGGTTCGAGATCTAGAAACAGTGCGGTTGGACTACAGTGGCCCACGTTTGTGGGGAGGCTGTGGGAGGGTGGGGCCGTCCGCCCACGTGAGGTGGGCCTGGGCCCTGGGACTTCTGCTTTTTCTTTTTTGTCTAAGGGGCCCCCAAGGCCACCGTACTTTAGGGGAGGGTCTGCTGTGGTCTGTGCTGATCCACCCAGCGGAGAGACAACGGCTGAGGCTTCCAATGTCCACAGCCACCTCCCACGGGGCATGGCTGGCCTGAGGAGGGTGGACGAGTTCCTCTGCAGGGCATCTCTACCACTCTCACTGTCCCCTCCCAATGTCCCTTGCGAGCCACAGACAGAGCAATTGTGTGGCAGCAGGACGGCGCTCCTGTCTTTCATTTGAAAGTTACCAGGTGTTAATCAGCCCCAGTCTGAACCGCGCGGGAGTGCTGAATATGGGAGACTTAGCATCTTCCGGACGGGGTGGGTGAAGGGAGGAGGACGGAGTTCAGACCACAGGTCACAGGCAAAGGCTTTTGGGACATTTTTAGCAGGTCAAAGGTTACTGTCCCCAAAGCAACATTCCATCTCTGCACTGTCAAAGGGCCCAAGGGTTTTTCACATCTGTCCTTCTGAGTCTGTGTGAACCTCAGAGCTGATCACAGAAAAGCACAGGTGCTGCTGAGTTCCTCAAGTTCCCTCCCAGTGTTCTAGCACCACCTAAACAGATGCAGGGAGGAGATGCCTGCACCTCCCCGTCTCTGCACCCCAAGGGCTACACGCCCCTAGGGGTTACAGTGGCCCACAAAACCGTCCTTGCTGTGAGCACTCAAGGGCCACATGCCTGAGGCTTTATGTTTCTGAGAAGCAGAGAGGAAGGGAAAACAAAAACTGGATAATTTAAGAACATGTCAGCAATTTGGCAATAGCTACAGAAGTCAAAAAGCCATGTGAGTATGTGGCTAAGCTGCAAGTCCTGGCTGGGTTGGTCCAAGTCCCTGAAGGCTTTGCCTGTGGACCACCAGTTCTGGGATTGTTCAGCTTTATTGAGGCTGTGCAGACTGCCCCCCAGAGGGAAGGGCACAGACCCAAGGTTTCCCAGAGCTAGGAGTGGAGGTGCGTGTCAGGAGAAGGGGACCACTCTGTCACTGTAATGTGACATGAGGCCAGGCGTATGCTTCTGTGCTCCATCTGAGCCCCAGGGGAGCTATGCCCACTGGTGCCTGACCTCATTGGACTGGCCTGTCCTGCGCATGTCCTGGATCGCTGTGTGTCAGTGACATAGATTCCTATGGAGAAGAGATCACCTGGTATCTGGGGGAGTCTGGACTCTGTCAGAGGGAATCTGCTCACCCTCAGTGCAGAGGCAGGTGACTGCCACCATGGCCGAAGGCTGTGTGGGGGAGCGAGGGTGGTGCCCACTGAGTCCTGGGACTTCCTGACCTGAATTGGGAGGCAGAACTGAGAGCTGAGGCTCCACCCAGACCACCTATGGACAGCAGAAGGCAGAGCACCCTGCCGGGGGCAGCCACCTTCCACTCCTAGGTCCTCCTAGGAATGGATCCTCACCTGGAGGTGGTGAGCAGAGGGGACTTATGACAATACACATTTGACCATATCACCCTACAGACAATCTTCTGAGAGAGAGGTTCTTCTGATCTCCTTGGAGAGTAGACAACCAAATAGCAAGAGGCCTGTCCACGGACAGAGGTCTAAGAAGTGGCAACCTCTGGATATGAGCTAAGTACTTTACTATCACAGGAGAGGCACCATGTCCAGGATGGGTCCTCAATATCTGGGATGATTTTCAATATCCATGATGGTTCATCCTCATCCAGGATGGCTCTTCCATATCCATATCCAGGATGGCTCCTCCTGAAGGATTCTCTTCCACATCTGTGGAGGCCTTTCTCTATCCACGTGGCCCCTCATGCACACACTCTGCCCCAGTAGTTCTGTGCATCTTTATTCTGAGGAATCTCTGGTTCTGAACCTGGCATAGAGACCTTGATTTGGTCTGGCAGTGTCTCCCAGGCAAGGGGCAGAGAGGCATGGAGGAACTGAGTACCTGTGACTACACCTTGTAGACAAACCTAGGTTCCTCGGCATTGGCTCCATGCTATACTTGTTTGGACTTATGGTCTGTGGTCCTGACCTCCTTTAGTGCCTGATTCCTGTCATCTGTTCTCAGTACATACATACTGCAGGGGAGCAGCAGGGTGCAAGGTAAGCCCCAAAGGTACACCTATGTCTCATCTCTCATCCCTGGGAATAGACCTTCACAGGGGTCCTGGATTACCGTAGAGGACATCACCCTCCTAAGGGTGATGGGAGGGTGGGGGAGCTGGGGAGCTTTCATTCAGACCACAAGGTACAGGCCCACGGGGATGTGGCAACACTTAAGGATGTGGCCCTAGCCTGGGGCACTCAGGCAGAGGGGAAGGCTCCTCCCTAAGGTTTCCAAGGGAGCAAGGGCCCCCCATGCCTTGATTCCTGTCTTCTGCCTCCAGGGCTAGGAGACAATGAGAAGGAGGCATAGAAAGCTGCAGGGTTTGTGGTCCTTTTGTAGCCGATGCAGGAAGCGGGAAAGGTAAGGTCTCTGCCGGCACTGAGCCAGGCTGCCTGGCTCCTGCCTGCTCGCTGGTGTCTGGGAAGAGGGGAGAGTGAGAGAGACCGGAAGTGGCCACACAGGCCAGCCCCAGCCCAGCGTCACAGCACACTGCCCGACTGCTTCCAGCACTGCCCAGAGCTGCCGCCAGGACCGGAGCCCAGGTCTAGAAATCAAGGCACCCAGGTCGGGGCTTAGGGAAGTCTGAGAAAGAGTGCTGTCCAGCTAGCTGCTAAGTCACATTAACACCGCATCAGAATGTCCCATTCCAGCCAGAAGGGGATCTCTGCCCTGTGCCAGCTGCATGGCCTGGGGTTGTGGGAACCTTCGGACTAGGAAAGGGAAGGTGGGTTCTCAGGGGTGATGTCAGGGCTAGGATCCGGACCCAAAGCGGGTGTTGGTACACAGAAATTGGCCGAGGTAATCTGGACGGCAGCTTTGGCCAAGAAGATGGTATAGCCTGTGAAAATGGAAGATGGTGTTTTGTTGAGACACTGATCCTATAAGAGTGGGGGCTGAGGATTCAGCTCAGTGGTTCTGCTGCCTGCTTGGTGAGCACAAGGTCCTGAGTTCAATTCCTGGTACCAAAAAAAAAAAAAAAAAAAGGAGCGCAGAGTAAGTGGGACTGCCCTGCAGAGCAGCCACCCGGGGGACCTGGTGATGGGGTCTGGCTGAGAAGCATGGGTGGGAATGGTCTGGGGTCTACAGCGGGCCATGATTAGGACAGGCTTAAAATAATCCCACCCCTCAAGTACTCAAGTGGAAGTATGCTGGATACAGGGGCTGGAGGCCTAAGGCATTGGCATGGAGCAAAGGTGAGCTGAGAGGCCCTGAGATGGGGGCTGGGGGACACCAGCACACGGCAGCACGGCATGGGTGCTCCCTCCCCCACCTGGAGACCCTTCTGTTTCAGCCCTGTGCCTGGCCCCAGGCGCCAACAGTTTGTGCAGGAGGAGGGATGGGCCTGCCCCAGCTCTGCAAGGCCAAAGCCCTGCTGCAGGGGGACTGGAATTCTAACTCCTCCACCCTGGGTCCATCCTCCCTGTGGGACAGCATTGCCTCAGGGCTCCAGCCCTTGGGCCAACCTCTGCCCCTCAGGCTGGCCATGACTCGCTCCTTTGTTTGTGACGTCTTAAAAGGGCATTCTCCATGTCCTCAGGGTCCAGATTAGAGTCATCCCTCAGTATGGGCCTGACCTCAGGGCCCTGCAAGCCCTACATCCAAGGATGCATGCAGGGGTCCACAGATATAAGGGCTTGGGCTTTTGTGCATAACTTGCACAATGCTCACGGGCTTTGAAACCTCTAGACTTTTTACAAGGATGCTCTCTCTAAATAGTTGCTGTATTGTATTGCTTAGGAAGCAGTGACAAAGGAAACAATCACATGTGTTCACACAGCTGCAATTTTTGAGATATTTTTGATCTGTGGTTAAATCAGTAGGCGCAAAAGCCAAGTTGTGGTGGGGTGTGGAGGGGACTCCATCTGTGGGACAGAGTGGCTTTGTGGACTCTGGGCTTCTCTCCCCTCAGAGCCCTGTGGGACTGAGACTCAGGCAGCTGGGCCCATGGACCTGCTCATGTGAGCAGCGACACAGGTAGCTTCTGTTCTGCCTCCATCTTTTCATAGTATTTCGCCTTTGTGGTAAGAAGCCTTAACACACGGGCATTACCCACTTTCCTGGGAAATAAGACCTCTCTGGAAAACAATCAGCCTTGAAAACTGGAGATCAAAAATGTCAGCCCCACTCAGTCTGCCCTTGCCTTCCCTGGTGTTGCTGTTCTCTTGCTGGGCGGCTCCTCTGTAAGGCAGGGAAGGGAAGGGTAGGCTGATTGTTTGGGGCTGGCATTTTTGATCTCTAGTTTTCAAGGCTGATTATTTTCTGGCTAGATCTTATTTTGGGAAAAATATGATGTGTGACTGAAAGGCTTTCATTTCCCATAGCCCCGACCCTCCCTCTAGGGTCACCCCCTCCCTTTCGTCAGGAAAGTGCTACGGTATGGCAGGTGAGAAGTCAGCAGAGGTTTCGGGGCTGGGTCACAGTGGAAGTAGCCAAGCAGCATGAATGGAGGCCCATGGGTGACATGGCCCAGTGGAGGAACTGGGTACACCATGGGGAATGCCCAGGACCTTCATCCTCGAGATACTGGGCCCCCTTTCCTATTCCCTTCCCTGCAAAGTGGAGGCAAGTTCTCAGACTGCCTTCTGGTATAGCATTGTCCTCTGCAGATGATGTTCACTGTGTGTGTGTGTGTGTGTGTGTGTGTGTGTGTGTGTGTGTGCTGAAACTCAGTTCTTCCTTAAGATCCAACTGGCATCTCCTCCTGCGGTCCTAATAGCCCATCCACCTTTGTCTTTTCGATGGCACTATATTGTCTATATCTTATTCCATGACATCCCAAGGCTGGTTGTAGTAGGTTACTGAGAGAGCCCTCTGCAAAGAGAAGTTGGGTTTCTGCAGACAAGATGACCTGCAGCTCATGTATAGACACTACCCAACTTGCAGTGATTCAGCTATGATTCCTCAGCTTTCCAGTGATGAAATCATTGGATCAATATAATCATTCTGTTTTTCTCTTTCAATAGCATACTTGCACACATATCACACATATACTATAAAATAGGCTTTGTGATGGGTGACTATGCTGAGCTATAGGCTGGTGTGAGTGACCTAGCATATCCAAGGGGGCTTGGGTTAAGCTGAGGTGTTCGGTAGCTAAGCGGATTAAATGCATCATGACTTAGGATGTTTTTAAATTACAATGTCCTCGGGAGCACAGAGCTCCACTATAAGCCCAAGAGCATCTGTACAGCTTCTCTCTGTACCTGAGGACATGTTTTGGTATTATAAATTCATAAAATCAGAATCCTGTTTGGAGGATGAGTATATTTTATTTTAATAGCCTTGATGACATTTCCCCCATAAAGTCTGCATCTTTACAGCCCACTGAGGTGTGGAGGACAGCTTCAGACTGGCCTTTCCAGAAGCCTGAGGCTTGGTCCACCTCAGCCACAGAATGACCGTGTGGGGTGCAGGGCCCCCGGCTTCAGGGAGACAGCAGTAGAGAGGAGGACAGAGGGCTTGGGCCAGAGCCTTTGAGTGGCTTCCACGACAGCAGAAAAACATGCATTCTGCTCAGCTAATTAAACCAGGCTGGATTATTTTTCCTGGCACTCTTTGCTCCCTCTTTTCTACCCATCCTTCTGGAAGGTGTGATTTGCTGTGTCCCTCATAGCGGGGCTGATCCCTCACCCAAGGCAGGGACACAGGCTCCCCTCTCCCTGGAAGGTAGATTCACCCAACAGATTACTTGGTGTTTTTATAGCTGGTTGTTTAGTTTCATTTCACACATGCTAAAGAGGTTTTGGACTTTTTCATGTGTCTTATTTTACAGCGATTTCTGGAAAACGTGCTGAGCAGTGGCTTTTGGAAGCAGCAGGGTGGAGTGCTTGCTGCCTGCCTGGTAAGAACACAATGCAAAGCTGCTGATCGTGACAGCCAAGTGCGTCCTCAGGTGGGATTGCAGAGCACAGCACACACCTGCGCTCAGCCAGCCAGGGGCAGGACGCTTCTCTGATGTACCTGCTGCCTGTCATACCCAGCCTCCCGCAGAAGCCACAGGGCTTTACAGGTTCTGCCTCATGTGGGGCTGCCTGGCCCTGGTTGGCACTTGCTTTTCTGTTTTCCTCCTCGAACATCTGTTAGGGATGGAGACACAGCTCAATGCATCCACCGAATTGCAGCCAGAGGACCATGAAATCCAGGACTTGGCTGCATTGCTGCATGCTTAGCACCTCGGCCAAGGCCCTGGTTGGCAGGGGTCCTTACATAGTCACTGGGCCTCATGTCAAACAGCCTAAACCAGCAGCTCCTCCCATGCTGTTGGCCAGGGCTGTGCCTCCCAAAGCTGGCTGAGGAACAAGGGATGGTATGGCCACCCTGTGAAGGGCAAGGGCAGGGGCGTTAGAGGAGTGGGGCTGGGAAGACGGCAGAACCAGGAGGAAGGGCAAGAGGAGGAGCAGGAAGAAGAGGGAAAGGGAAGAAAGGAAGGAAGTCGTTAGCAGCACTGCCTGCTGCCAGGGGAAAGGAACGGAGAAGGGCTCCCAGGGTCAGCCACATGCAGCCCACCGGGACTCTGCCAAGAGTGACCTTGGCATGGCGAGGCAGGAGCCAGAGCCTCAGCTCAGTGGCTCTGCCATGATTTTCACAGCTCTGCTCTCCTCCCTGGAGGCCACCAGGAAGGATGTGGACTCCAGAAGAACCTGGAGACATGGGGAGTCACCAAGAAGGTCACAGGAGCCTGTGACAGGCCCGAGGGACCCTGGGGAGGGAGGAAGGGTGCCTGACATATGGCTGCAGGCCTCTGAGCTTGGCAGGACTCTGTCGGGACAGGTGTCACCCAGAAGAGAGAATAGGACTTCAGGCAGGGACAGGCTGTTCCTGGCCCCAGCCACACCACACAGCTTCTTCTTCCCTGGGCATGGGCACCCAGGGCTCTGTCCTCCCCTGAATTCTCTCTTCTGCCACCCTCTGCTCTTCCTGCCAGGGGCAGGCATTTAGAGAAGCCCACCCTTCACAGCAATTTGGGCTTTTTTGGTGGTAGTTGGGATTGAACTGAGGAACTTTGCACTGAGCTATGTCTTCATTGTTTTTTTTAATTTAGGTTTTATTTTCAGATAGAATCTCATTAAGTTACCAAGTTGCCTAGGCTGGGCCAAAACTTGCAATCCTCCTGCCTCAGCCTCTCAGAAAGTGGAGATTTCAAGCATTCATCACCACATCCAGTTCTCCTTCAGTTTTTAAACTTGGCCCACAGACCCATTTAGGGGGCACCTGGCTACCAAAACATGGGATGTTGCTCTGAGGACTCTGCCAACTACAGGGATGTGAGACCAGAGCCTGGCCATATGCTGAGGTTCTGAGCACTTCTGGGAGGCAGGCAGAAAGCTGCAAATATGTCAGTTCCCTACTTGAGGCCCCAGAAAGGAGAATGCAGACAGCCCTGATTTAGCATAATGACACTTTGATCTTCTACATTATGGTACAGTGGAGCCGTGCTCAGGAGAGATTGTACTTAGGATCCTGAGAGTCACCCTCTCCCAATGTGTAGTGTTGGCTCTTTCAGGACAGCAGCTGCACGTGCTCTGAGGGCATCCTGGGCAGGTGAGGCTGTGCCAGGATGAGCAAAGATTAGGGGTGTGCAATGCGATTTCACCTCACAACACTTTCCATGTGCAGTGAGTGCAATTGCAGAGGGAGTAACATCTGTACCGACATCACTAAACCATCACATACACGGTCCTGACTCTGCCACACCCCACGAAGTCAGTGCACTGCCTGGCTCTGCCACCTTTACAGATGAAACTGAGAAGCAAGGGTGCAAGTGACTGGCCAAGAGAGACTCAAGCTGGGCAGTGGCTGCACTGAGTTCCCAAGGATTTCGCTCCACTGAAGGCCATGGGGACAGGAGAGTCCTCGGAGAAGAAGAGAGGGGCATCTACCTGGATCCTACCATCTACCACATGTTAGAGGATGCACAGACTTCACCGAAACTCATGAAAGCCACACACGACCAACCCCAGCCAGTGTCATACTGAGCGGGGAAAACCAAAAGAATTTTCTTTAAAATCAAGAGCTGGCCAAGGCACCCACTCTCAGCACTGCTGTTCACTATACAACTCAAAACTTTAGCCAGAGCAGTCAGCGAGAGAAAGGAACAACACAGGCACTTAGGAATGGAAGAAGTCAAGCAATTCCTGTTTGCAGATAATATGATCCTTTACATAGAAGCCCTCCCACAAACTCCACCAGAAGACTCTCAGAGCTGATGAGCAAATCTAGCCAAGTGGCAGGATACAAAATCAGTACACACAGATCAGTAGCTTTCCTGTCCATCAGTAATGAACCCAACAAGAAAAAAATCAGGAAAACAACTCCATTCACAAAAGCTTTAAGAATAAGCTATATGTCTATAAACCAACCTAACCAAGGAAGTGAAAGATGGCTGTAGGGAAAACTGCAGAATTCTGAAGAAAGAGATGCATGAGGACACTGGAAAATGGAAAGATGTCCCCCGTTCTTATACAGGCAAGATTCGTATCATTTGAATGACCATATGAGCAAAAGTGATCTATAGATTTAACTCAATCCTTACAAAAATATCAACATTATTTATGAAACTAGAACAAGAAAAGCTAAAATTAGAAAAACCAATCCTAAAATTCATAAGGAGCCAGAAGAAACCCTGAATAGCTAAAGCAATTCTGGCCAACAAAAGCAAAGCAAGAGATATCACAGTACCAGATTTCAAATTATACTACAAAGCTATAGTAATAAAGACAGCGTGGCACTGGCATTAAAACAGACATGTGGACCACTGGAATAGAACAGAAAACACAGACACAATCCCTGTACCTTTGACCATCTGATCTTTAAAAAGGGGCCAAACACATGCTGGAGGAAAGATGGCCCCTTTAACAAGTGGTGCTTGGAAAACTTGTTATCCACATACAGAAAATTGAAACTAGATCCACATCTCTCATCCTGTACTAAAATCAAATCAAGAAGGATCAAATACCTAGATATAAAAACAGAAACTCTGAAAATGCTGGTAGGGGAAACACGTGAAGCCTTAGGCAGGCAAGGACTTCCTGAACAGAACCTTATTGCCACAAAAAATGATATCAAGGGTCAACAAGTGGGACTACGTCAAATTTTAAAACTTCTATACAGTAAAGGAAACAATCAACAGAGTGAAGAGACAGCCAACAGAATGGGAAAAATGTCTACCAACCACATTTCTGATAGAGAACTGATATCTCGAATGTATAAAGAACACAATAAATAGCCTACAAAACAAAAGACCTGATCCAAAAAATGGGCAAATGATAGGAATCGATATATAGATGACCATTAAGTGCATGAAAAAATGTTCATCTTTAGCCATTAGGGAAATTCAAATCAGAACAACTCTGAGATTCCATCTTACTCCAGTCAGAATGGCTATCATCAAGAATATACAGGAAAACAACAAATGCTGCTGGGGGTTTCAGGGAGAAGTAGCCCTTCCTCATTGTTGGTGAGAATGTAAACTAGTATAACTGCTATGGAAATCAGTGCAGACTTTCCTCAAAAAATTAAAAAGAGAGACTCCATTTGACCTAGCTATAGTTTTCCTGGGTCTACCCCTAAAAACGTTAGTCATCATACTATACATGCTCATGGACTGCCATTCCCAAGACTCCAGATGCACATGGAGAGATGGACAGATAAAGACAAGGTGGTATACATAATGATGGAATATTATTCAGCTGTAAAGAAGAATGGAATCGTGTCTTTGCAGGAAAACGGATGGATCTTAAGACCATACGTTTAAGTGAAATAGCTCAGAACCATTAAATGTCCCATGGTTTCCTTTACAGGGGAAACTGAAAATATAAACAAATTGAGGAGAAAAATGAAGGAGAGTTGCTAGGAAACAGGGTGGGAGACTTTTTGGAGATTGGGAAGGGGATTCAGGAGAAAGAGGGTGGGGAGAGGATAGGAAGGGTGGCGATGGTGGGAAATTATCAAGATATGGCTTTATATGGGCACCAATTCCCTGAGCCAATGTAACTGGTACGCATCACAGGCATACCGACAATAAAGAGAGAGTGCACACAGGCAGCCCGGGGTCAGAGTCCACTTCCCAGCCCTGAGAAGGCTGTGCTTTCTTACAGACGGAGGCCTTGGCAGAGCCTGCCTGGAGCGGGTCTGTGGGCACCATCCATTCAACATGCATAAGTCATTTAATTCTTAGAATGTTTTAGCAATAAAGCATTTTAAATTCAGGGGTGCACCTTTCTGGACATGACAGGCTGCAGTACAGTGTAAATCTAACTTTTCTGTACACCAGGAGATCTAACAATGAATTGTTCCTCTCTTTACTGCGATATTCAGTGTATTGCAGTGGTCTGAATCTGAAAGGTTCCCCAGGGCAGCCAGGATACATTCGTCCACACACATGCTATATATATGAGAATACATGATTCCATGCAAAGTGCGGCGATGTGTTCCATAATGCACACACCGCAAATCCTAGCTTCCCTGTTCCACACTGCTGTGGGGCACCGGGAACCTCACCCCGTGAAGGTGACCTTAACAGGAGAAGCATCTGCAGCTCTCATGTGTACCTCACATGCGGTGACATGGCCTTGGCTTCAGCCCCCAGCTATCCCCCGTGTCTCTGACAGAGGAGCAGATGCGAGACATCAGACGCACCGAAGCCCCACTTCCTTTTGCTTTGCAGCACTGGCCAGTGTCTTGGAGGAGCTGACTCCTCACGGCAAATAAAATAAACTCTGTACCCCAGGCGGCTGGGAAGTCCATGCAGCCACCCTGCCGGTGGCTTCCTTTCCCAGGCCTGCGTGTGCTCCCTGAGCCAGCCCTACTCCTTCTCACACATGGGCCCTCCTGCCTCTAGGGCTGCTTCCTGGCGTCCCTGGCTGCACAGCTGCTGTGATGGTGGCAACAATGTCACTGAAGAGAAAGGCAGCACCTAAAGTCGGAGACTGCAGTCTCCCGAGGGTGCAGTCTCTCTCACCCAGACAGTTAGACCGCAGGTGGCCCGGTAGGGGACACCTGTCCCCAGCCTCAGCTCTGTGACTTGACAGAGGCTGGTTTCCTCCCAGACACGGGTCTTCTGCTTGTCATCAGGGAGCTGGGCTGCTATCGTGCCTGCCCTGCAAGTCAGGCACTGGAGCGTCATCTGCCCGGCCTGCACCGTGATTCTATCCTCTTGGTGGGGTCTGAGAGCATCTTTACCAAGTTCCCGCACCAGGAACCTGCCCCAGCACAGCCTCACATACATAGGGCAAACATGACTTTCATGGATTCTCAGTTGAAGGGTGAAGGCCCTGCTTAAGGTATGCAGTTTTATACAGATGCTCCACGTCCCGGTGTAAACTATAAGAGTGGTAGAACACCTTGTAATGCGCTCTGTGCTTCACCTTCGTGAGTAGCCGCAGACAGACTACCCGATCAGCACCATGTGGGGCTAGTGGGCCTCCTCATGGGGGTTGGAGGCCACCAGGGGAGATCAGAGGTGGCCCCTCAGTCTCTTCACCTGGGTTTCTGAAATACAGTGTCAGCGGCTGTAGGAAGAAATTGAACTTCTAAAATTCTACATTGTTACTCAACTTTACCAAAGCAAATCATGAATGTGCCTATTCTGCACGCGGTTCTAGGGACCTGTCCTTTATCTATAGCAACCTCACATGCTCTGTAAAGGCATCAGGGAGCGGTTCATCACTCCAGTCCATGGGGTCATCGAGGGGAGCATGGAGCTTGGCCAGGTCCGCACACTCCCAGAGGCTCGCCCAGGGCATAGAAGGAGAGGAGTCGGGGTGACTGCCTACCTGGAGGGCAGGGAGACTGGTTACGGGAACAGAGACATGGAGAGTTCAGAGGAATAAGTTCTGCGTGGGTTATGCAGAAGACTGTAGTTAGCAGTGTTATATTGGATGATTAAACAGATAGGCAGCACGAAGATGTCTACTGCAGTATTGTTTGCAGCAGAATAAAAAGGAAGCATCGCTGTCCCTCCAGGCCTGCCTGGATGGACTCCACAATCCTACAGACTTCTAAAGCCCAAAGCTCAAGTCCATTCTGGCCAATGGTGTGAATTGGGCACACCTGCACACATTCTCCTACTACCTGTATGCCACCCCTAGGTTACTTCTGATACCAATTAGAGCATCAGCTATGTGGAGAGTGCTGTGATACACTGTTTAGGAAATAACGACAGGGGAAAAGCCTGTTGATGTTCAGTGGACACAGCTAATTTTTAAAACCTTTTTACTGGCAATTGTCTGAATTTTGAGACACAGAACCAGTGGGTAAAGAGGGCAGACTGGACCCCAATGTCCCCTGCACACTTGGTGCCCCACTGAGTTAGGCGTCCCCACCTTGCAATGCTGCACAGCAGAGAAATTAAGTCCCTCTCTGTGCTCTGGCCTGGAGATAGGACCATGGCAGAGGTGAAAGAGATTTGAAGAAGCTGTGAGTCATGATGCCGCCTGTATGTGTTAAGGAAAGAAAGTACATATTTTTGCATGAGAAAATTTATATAAAAGGATAACTATCTGAGAGCCCTTGAAGGTAGGGTCTGGGAGTAGAAGTAGGAGTGGGAATCCAGGGTCAAAGGGAGCTTCTGTTTATGTGCAATTTCGAATATGTTGAAGCTGATGGCCTCAAAAGTAGCCTGTTCATGTATTTGCTTGATTACTCATGCACATCATGAGCAGGAAGGTCCAGGACAGCAGGTCAGGTCAGCAGAGCTGCAAGCTGTGTTTGCAGGGACTGAGAGTGGGCAGCACCTGCCCCTCGCCCTGTCGCACGGCCAGTATCCTCTCTGTGGTCCCTGCTCCGTGGGGACAGGATACTGGTCACCAGCATGAACTTCTGCAAACCTGGAAAGAGCTCAGCCCCCTGGAGGTGGTCCTGGGGAGATGAGGACTCCCCTAGGCCTCCCCTGTCACTACATCCCCTAAGTGGACACCATGACCTATCTCTGGTGTCCCCAGCGGCCTGAGATGTGCGAGAGAGAAGCACCCACGGGGAGTGCTGTCACACCAAAGCCTTGTGCGCTCCCAGGCAGCACTTTCAGAAGGTGATTATGGGGCCACAGCTGACTTGCTGTAGGAGGCGGGGCCTGGTCTGGAAGAGCCAGTCACCGTGGGTGTGGCCTGGAAGGGTGTATGCCCTTCTTGGCTCCTCTCTGTGTCTGTGCTTCCTGTCCACCATGAGGTGAGCAGTTCTCCACCATGGATTCTGCCACACTGTTTCTTCTTGGGAACCAGCCCACCGTGGACTGAAACCGAAACCTGAGCTGAAATAATCCTCTCCTCCTTGATGTGGATGTCTGGCATCACGTCTCAGCAGTGGGGACGTGACTAAGACAGGAAGAGGCCCAGGGACTCAGGGTCTGCTCACTTGCATGTGGAAGCTGAGTCCCAGGGCAGAAGGGTGGATCGGGAGACCATGCAGGGAGGGGGTCCTGAGCACTATGCCCACGTGTGGGGATGGGTTTGGGACTGAGCCTGTCCGCCTCTCCTGCACCCTCTCCACGGCTCCTGTGCTGACCCTCTGCATCCGAGGAGGGTGCCCCTGCAGAGGCCTCCCCTCCAGAGTGTGAGGAATGAGGTCCTTTCCTTCGAAGTTGCCCTTTCAGGGCTCTATCACAGCAGCACAGGAGGAATGGACACTCGGCCCAACCCTGACTCCTTCTACCTTCCTTGGATCCTCCCTCTTGCATGGTGTCCCCTGTCCCCAGGGGGCCCTCTGTGTCCTGCCTCTGCTGCTTTGCAGTCATCACAGGAGGAAATTCCAGGGCCATCAGGACCAGAGGAGCCCACCCTGGCCCATGGGAGCAATGTCTCCCTTCACCCCCAGGGACCCATTAGAGTGCTGGCCCCTGCACACTCCCCACGACTGAGACCTTGCTCTGAGGGACCTCCTGGGGGCACCCAGACCTACAGTGCCCAGGTCTGCTCTGCTCCAGGGAGGCCGGGGTGGTGGTGGTCCCATTCTCCCAGCCTTGTCCCTCATGACCACCTGCCTGGACTGATCTGTGGCTCCTTCCCCTCCCCATGGAAAACACAGTGACCAGAGTCGTGTGGTGCAGGCTGGGACCGTGCAGCCCCCAAGCTACCGGCACACAAGCGTCATCCTGCACTACACACGTGCACACCTGACACTGCCCCATACTACACCACACAAGTGTACGCACCAGATGCACCGTACCTACATGCACTGCATCACACACACCCCACTTGTGTGCAAACATGCACACCACGAACGCAAAAAGTCCACATACACCACCCATGCATCCACAAATACACCTGCATGTGGTTCATATACACCACACCACATCATGCACATCTGCTACACTGTGTACACAGACATCATCTACATGCATCAGACACAACACACAGCAGATAACATACCTACCATAGCATACATACAGACCATGCCTTAGATGCCACACATGGTATTCACCTGTGACCATTAAACTCACTCACTAGACACTGTACACACAACTCAGGCACACACACAACCTCCAAGCCACATCATACACCCACATCCCACACAGCCTCATACAACCCCTGCACACACTTGCTGCATGTGTCACAGACACACACCACAAACACCACATAGCCATACACACTGTGCACACCACACACAGACACAAACATGCTTTGAAGCACACATTCCAGCACCCTACACCACAGGCACATACTCACACACACACACCACACACACTGCTGAGAACAAATAGCTCTGGTCACCCAGAGAACAAAGCACATACAAACGAACAGCATTTGGATGTGTGCACCCTCCCCCAGCAGCAGCTGGTTGTATTTCAGGTGCTTAGATCATAATGTTTCTTTCTTAAATCAGGCTCTGCAGCACACAAAAAGCCACACTGAACTAATTTTCCTCCAAAAAAGGGCAAATTTAAACTTCTCTCTGGCCATTCCTCCAGCTGTAGGCTGTCCAGATCTGATATGGGGAGGTAGTGGAAAGACTCAAGAAATTTCTTTTTTAAAATTTTCATTAAGTTTATTGGTACATTTTATTTATTGGGACATTTTAGGTATAAAATTACAGTTACATTCCTCATTGGGATCTTGTACCTTTACATTGGTGTCTCTTAGTTCTTATTTTTTTCCCCATTTTCCTGCCCTTCCTTTACCCCCTCCACCTTCCCTATTTACAGAGATTTTGATTACATTTTTTCCTTTTCTTATATTTTTTCTTTTCCCTTCTTTCCCTTCTCCTACCCTTCTGACTTCCCCTGCTCCTTTAGACCTTTACTTCCTATTGCAAATTTATCAATTATACCATTTGAACCTTATTTACACTTTTAGTTTTTCACACCAGAGAAACTATTCAGGATTTACACATGTGTGTCCTATTTATTCCACTTAAGAGTATGGCCTCAATGTGTATCTGTTTAGCTATAAATGACTCTAGCTTCTCATTCTTTATGGCTGAGTAGTACTCCATTTTATTTTTAAAAAACCATATCTTCTTTATCCAGTTTCCAGTTGATGGGCACTTGGGCTATTTCCAAGCTTTAGCTATGACAAACCGTGCCACTATAAACATGGGTGCGCATATATTGCTGTGGTATGATTCTTTTAATTCTTTTGAAGAGATACTCAGCAGAGGGATAGCTGGGTCAAACGGAACCACTAACTCTAGTTTTTTGAGATATCTCCATATTGATTTCCACAGTGGTTGCACCAGTCTGCACTCAATGGAAAGACATCCCTTGTTCTTGGGTAGGAAGAACCAACATAGTGAAAATGGCCATACTTCCAAAACTACTATACAGATTCAATGCAATCTCAATTGTAATACCAACAGTATATTTCACAGAACTAGAGAAAAAAATCCAAAAATTCATTTGGAACCAGAAGAGACCTAGAATATAATAATTTCTTAAGGGAAAAAACTAAGTAACTGCCTCCTGAATTGCTTTAGTGAGAGATAACAAAATTCAACAACTGCCCCAGCCTTGTTTTCTCTACATTATGGAGAGCAGTTGTCAGAAATGCTCAGCCAACATTATATTTTATGGTGTGACACAAGAAAGATAAAGAAAGATCCATGGTGAAGCTAAAAATAAAATGAGGCTCTCCACACTCAGCACTGACTCAATCCAGCAGCCCAGGAAGGAAGGCAGGGCTGGTGGGGCTCAGTGGTGAGCACTTGCCCAGCCGGTGTGAGGTCCTGGGCTTGATCCCCAGCACAGTAGAACCAAAGACACAAAAAACACATACACAGAGATAAAGAAATCGTATCAATATTGGAAAGGAGGAAACAAAATGTCTCTGCCTGTTATAACAGCACTATTACAATTCTTTCAAAGCAATCTGCCCGTGTAATCCAGTGCCTGTTTCACCCTGCGCTGTATGTTGCAAAGTGGGATGGTGGGGAGAAATACTGTCACCCAGCCCTGCAGGTGCCCAGGGAAGGACACGGGCACAGGGTGTTGCCAGAGCGGGGCTCACCCTCTGTGCTCTCTGTGCTCCCAGACTGTAAGCACTCGTGCCTCACCCACCCGAGTAACACACGCAGAGCCATCTCCTCCACTCTAAGCGACAGGATGGAGCAGCCAGTGAGTGTGCTGTGCTGACCTCCTATCTGTCTTGGGGGAAAACAGTGCTACATTCCAGCCTCATTCCAAATGAACTCCAGATGTGCTAAATATTTTAACGTGAAAAAATCATAAAGACAATGGGAGAAAACATGTAGTGAAAGGTTGTATGAAGATCTGGTCGTGAAAGCCCTTTCTAAGCACACAAGCAAGATTAATAGATGTCAATACATAAAAAATTAAAATATGCTCTGCAATAAGAACATTTCCACCTACAGACTTAAGAGATATGGGATGGAGGGCAGGGAGGCAGGGCAGGAACTGCCAAGTTCCTGTGTGGAGAGGGAAAATGCTGCTGTGATGGATGATGGTGGTATGGAATAGTAAGCCAAGGTGAGCAGCACAAACAGGCAGTCCCAAAAACAATACACAAATGACCAATAATCCTGAAAAGCATCAGGAGATGTAATCTGAGCCCTGGGCCAGACTAGAGTCCAAACAGCGCTGAATGTTCCCAGTGACTGCGGACGCCCTTGCTCCCAAGTGGCCGCTGGGACCTGGGTCACTCCAGCCTGCAGGTCTGTGGCCAGGAATCCGGACATTGCAGCTCTCGCTTTCCCACTGCACAGCAGGAACCCGGCCCCAGGCACCTGTTCTTTCTTCTTTTTTAATTTTGAGGCTGAGTCTCATGTGTTGCCCAAGACGGCCTTGAACTCCTGGGCCCAGCCTCCTGAGTAGCTGGGGTTATAGGCATGTACCCCTGTGGCTGGCTCTCAGGCACCAGTGCTAAGGAAGACTTCCACTCTTCAAAGCTACACAAAGAGGTCACCACCATGTGTGCGTGTTTTTTTAACTAAAAAAGGGAAAAAATTAAATGGCTGTCCATTCAGGACTAAGGGGAACCTGTCACTTCTATTAAATATCATACAAGAATTTCCATATGTCATACATCTGTCTCCTAACCCAGCAATAATGACTACTAAATAAGGAAATCTAGTTAAAGAACAATATGTAAATAGAAGTCAAAAGCAGACCATTCAGGTCTGCCTAGAAATCTGCAACCCGAAATAGCAGCACTGTGTAACACTCAGCTTCATAGCACCTCAGGACTGTGAGCTAACTGGTGTGCAGTAGTGCTCTTTCATGGCACACGAAATCATAAGACAGGTTGGCCATAGAATACTATCTCTAGCCGCTATCACCCTCAATTGTAAGAGAAACCACGTGACCTTAACTGAACTTTCCCATGGATGAAGAGGGTTAGAAAGATTATTTTCTCCTTTGAAACTCATCTGCATTCCTTGGTTTTCTGTGACAGGGTCATTAGTCAGTGAGGGCTGCTGTGACCATGCCACACCCAAGCGGCTCTGCAACAGAAAGGTCTTCCCTGTGGCTCAGGGGGCCGGGTGTCCGAGGTGAAGGAATCAGAGCACAGCTGCTCTCATCCTGGTGGGCAGGAAGCAGAAAGGAGGAGCAGAGTGGAGCTGTGGACAGGGACATGGCCTCCTGGTCACAGCACAGTGACCATGTCCTACAGCGGTCAGCTGTGAGCTGATCCATGGGTGGTCCACCAGGAGTCCATTGCCTGTGTGATCCAGCCATCCTGCCAGGGGCATCTCTGGCCTCTCCCAGTGAGCTCCGCCTTGGCATCTCCCGAGCTCTGGGTGTCTGCCAGGCCACAGGATACAGAAGCCTGTGTTTTAGCCACATGGACCTTGTGGTCACTCCATGACCCCTGAGAGGCTCTGAGCCCCTCTACAGCCCCAGTGTGGTGATGGCCTCCTCTCTGAGCTCCGAGTTTTTGTTAAGTGAGTGGAGGACCACACAGAGTGACACAGGCCAGGAAGCAGGTGGGCTTTAGTGACTTTAAGTGCCAGCCCGTCACACCTGGCCAGATGTTGCTTCTGAGTCCCCTCACCCTCCACATGTCTGGCCACTCTGCTGGACAGGAGAGGCCTGATGGCTGGATACAAGGGTGCTCAGGGCTCCCAGTCTCAGTGACAGATGTGGCCTCAGGCAGGGCCCTGGCACTGCTCCCAGAGTGAAGAGACCTTGGGGCTCTGCTGACACCACAGTGCTGAGTGCCTATCCCCTTGTAATGAGGACCCCCGTGGCTATGGCATTGCTAGGGATGTGCTTATGTGCAAGTGTACATGTGTGCATGTGTGTGTTTGTGTGTGCACCTGTGTCCTCTGCATTCTCTCACAGTCGGAGGAAGAATAGCTGATGGACCTTGAGTCCCTCACTGCCACCTGCTTCCCGACCTGGACCTAATTAACCTCGCTGTGTTAGTGCAGGGATTTGCTGCCCTGAGCTGACAGAAGGAGCAGGCAGTATCTGTGCAGCTGACCAGGAACAGTCACTCTAACCCAGAGCAGCAAGTGCCCATAGGGGCTTCATTCCTTTGACAATGGATATTTAGGAGAAAATCAATGCACGGTAATGTTTCCTCCATTCGAAAGGTTACAGTCCCCAGAAAGAGACAGCAATTCCTAGGGGAAGAAAAGAAAGGCAGGACGAGGCACGGTGTGGGAAGAGACCCAGGCTGCAGGACTCTCTGTGGGTAGTCAGCGTGGACTGGCTGAGCACAAGGCATTGCTGGGACACAGGTGTGGCCACCCCTATAGTACCGAGAGGACTGGCCCGGACCTCATTCCTAGCAACTCAGACTGCTCTACTCCAGGGAGGTGGCTAATGATGGATGCAACCCTTCTCCTTCGGCACCACAAGCATAACTCAAGTTCAAATACACACATGAAACACAAGAGAGACAGGGCACTGTGAGGGCTGTGGGGTAGGATTCGCTGCCAAGGGTCCCAGGGAGGGTCGCTCTCCAGCAGCAGAGCCCAGAGGCCGGGGGGAAGCCACCCTCCCAGGGTCACTGCATGTCTTGAAGGAAGAGCTAAGCAGGCTGGGACACTGTGTCCCCCACGCTGCCTCCCTGGACCCCACCGTCCCACTTTCCACCTGTGAGAGAAACTGCCCATGGCGGACTAGGAAAGACCTCTACAGATGCCCCTCGACCCCAGGGGCTGTGTCCCCTAAACCCACCTTCCGAACACAACTTGCCTGGCACACTGCACTCTTGACAGCCTGCCCCATCTATGCTGGGTCTCTCGATGGTGGGGTTGACCCAGGGCCAGAGCTCCTGCCTGGAGAGCAGCTCTGACCCTCAGTCCCAGGACAGGACGTGGGCTCACAAGCAGCAGTTTCTACCCTATGGGTATGGCTTTTGCAGCACTGGAAAGTGGCACCATTGGAAGCCCCCAGAAGCCGGGGGCTACCAGTGTGAGCTGTGGGCTGTGACAGCATCTTGCCAGGCATCACGAGCCCTTCCTGATACCTGACTCGTATTATGGCTGTACCTCGTGTTCATCTAAAAAGCCACATGGGTCCAGTCTGCTACATTCCTAGTCAAGAGGCACTTGTCTCCTCGCAGGAATGTTTAGAGGGAAATCCCTCCAGAAATTAGAAATCACATGCCCTTCACTGTTGATGCCCAAGAACACAACTGTTCATACCTCTGCACTCAAGGGTAAGTTTTGCTATTATTCAAGTACTGCCACTGGAAAATCAGCTGATTTCTCAGGGATGCCAGGAGGAAGGGTGCACAGTGTCATGTGACATATGAGAAAGCCCCTGGAGGTCAGAAGGTGAAACTTAGCCAGGGCTTGGAGGATGGGCAGGGCAGGACAGTGGACACCTGGGCTGTCGTTTGACCTCAGGGCTGCCCCAGCTGGTTGGTTTGCACTCACAAGGTGCCAGGCAGGTGTGCTGCCATGGTCTCTGGGACTCAGTTGACCTGGAAGGGGTGAGTTCTCAAGAGTCAGCAAGGCCCCACCATCTCAGCAGCAGACTATAGACACAGATAGGTGCCTCTTGTCAGCTGTACCCTGTGTCCACAGCCTGCGAAGAGAGCCCACTGAGAAAGCAGGATTGCAGGAGGTAGTGACCAGCATAGTGAGCAGAGACCATTGGCCTGTCAATCAACAGGGACATTGCTGGCAGAACTTTCTGTCCCTGCTGTGCTGTGAGCCCCTCATTTCCATTACCTTGCATCTGCCCACCTCTGAGCTGGAACAACTCATATGGCTACCGGTGGGCAGTGTGTCCCCATCCCCAGAGAGATCACTCAGGCCCCCAAGCCTTGCATGACAGCCAGCCATTGGGCCTGAATTGGGCCAGCCTGGAGTAGCAGGTGCCAGCCCTGTCCAGGGGCACCAGACAGCTGGGATCCCATCAGAATTGACACTGGTTTTCCAGAAACTTTCTGTGGGGTTTCTTTCTTTTCTTACGGCTAAACATGGAAGCCAGGGCCTCTTGAGTGCTGAGCTCTGCTGTACTCTGAGCTGCACCCCAGACCCAGCCTTCAGCGTGTGTGATGAGGACCCCTAACTCCCACATCACACCATCCCCCAGCACTGGCCCAAACAGGACAGCTCCTATACCTCGTCCTGTGAACCCCCACACTGATACTTGATTGCTACCACGTTACTGTCCAGCATCATTTCAATCAAACACACGGCTGTGGGTGAACAGGGAAACTCTAGAAACAAGAAATAGAGTTAGAAAGTCTCCACCCAGAAAAGGGAGCCTTCTTTGGGCCTGGCTGGCATGGCTAAACTTTTATAACACAAACAAATCCACTGCTGTGAAAAACTAGTAATCTGGGACCCATCAGCCACCTCCCTTTCCCAGTGAATGGTTGGCAGGAATCTTCCAAACTGGTTACCTCATGATTTGTTTAAAAGTATAGTTTTGCAGCTGAGCCATTTGTCTGCTTTTTTGCTCTGAAAATCAAGTGTAAGAGCCAGGGACTGACTCCCTGTTGTGCTGGAGGCCACGAGGTGGCTGGATTCTGATTCTTGTCCCTGGCTCTGCAGTGACTCCCTGGCCTACTCCCCGGTTTGCTCAGCTTTGCCAAGCAAGGGAACACGGATGTAAACAGCTGTGCCCACTCCTCAGGTACAAATGGACTTTGTGTTGCTGTGCACTTGGGGGCTGTTGGCTTCCCAGAAACAGTGAAGTCAAGTGAATTTGTGCCATGTGAAGTCTTAGGAGCTGTGGCCTTTTACAGCTGTAAACAGACAACGTGGTCGTCACATGACCACGAGTCACCGAGCCTTTGGAACAGCGATCCATGTGGTTTTACACTAAGCAGAGACAGATTGCTGGGACTGTCCAGAGAAACAGGACAGTAGGATTTGCATGTTCTGTAGATTTATGGAGGAGACTGCAGGGTGGCCCCCTTGACTATGGAGGCCGAGCTCTATGGAGGCTCCAGTCAGGTCTGCGACTGGGCACTCAGGAGAGCCCTGGAATTACTCAGTCCAAGCCAAAAGACCTGAAGTTCATGTGTGCAGGGACACTGGCTGCTGTTTCAGAGCTGGAAGGTCCTAGAGTGCCCTGCTGTCTGGAGACAGAAGAAGACAGATATCCCAGATCAGAACAGAGGAGGACTTCTGTCTCTTCTGCCGTCAAGTTCTGTGTGGATCTGTGCAGATCTGAAGATGGCCCAGCATGGGCATGAATTGAATGCTTGAGTTTGCTGCAGCCTGCGAGGCTGAAGGGTCCATGGAGGAAGAACAGTGGGGGATGATGAAAAAGGACAGAACAAAGAGATACAAAAGCTGGAGCCAGGTGGATCCTTACTCCTGGTGGGAGAAAAGGTCCGCCAGGCAACCGCAGTGCATTTCTTTGCAGTGGTAGAGGTAAGGGAAGTGCAAGGGGAGGTAAAAGGGGTTGGGCTGTAACCAGAACCAGGAGGGTAGCTCAAGCCCACAGGTCACCATTCTTTGACGGTTTTATGGGGATGGACGGGGAGGAAGATACATCCTCTGCTCTGCCAGGCCTTGCTCTGCCATGCCTTCTTGTCACCTGTTCTCCTCCCATGGAGCCCTGCCTTGTTCTAGGGAGGTGAGTTAGGCCTGGTCATAGTGATCTATGCTCAGGGCTCCCAGCACGTGTTCACCAGAAACACCTCACAGACCCATTCAGGAAATGCCCTCACAGAGAGCTGACACTAAGCCTGACCAGGTGTCAACCCACCTGGAGGAAGGGCAGAGAGCAAGGCCCCAGGGAGGGAAGGTGTGGGGTTTTCAGTGCCCGCTCCATGCCAGCCTCCTGTCCCCATTCCGGAGGGCTGCAGCCTAGTACCACAGCACTTCTATGGGCTGCTCCCTCCATGGCAGCCACAGAAGCCTAGTGGGCCTAGAAGGCCAGTGGGGTGGCCTGGGAGGTGGACAGGGACAGAGGGGACTATCCTTGCTCCATGGAGTGAAGCCATGGCAAGCCACATACCACATCCTGGGGAAAAGTGGCCCCTTCTGGGGCTCGGGGACACAGGGACTTGGCCCCAGGAAGCTGGTGGGGGTCAGTGCTTCTGCCCCTCTTGCCCTTGGGGAGGTCCAGCTGGCTGAACTTGCCGAGCCTGTGGGGAGCTCCCAAGTCCCCAGCACAGTACCTCCTGGAATGGAATGGAGCAAAGCTACTAAGGGAACAAGGAGCCCCCCGGGGTGTGCATACCCTCTGTCTTCTGGGGTGCGGTGCATGCTGGGCACCTGCAAGGACTGCTCAGTCCTGTGGGAGGGCACCTGGACACACGGGGAGCGGGCAGTTCAGGTACAGTGGATGAGGGCAGGGGACAGGCTTGGGCCAGGAAGCGGCAGGTCCTCAGCCTCGACCCTCCAGCCCAGCACACGTGGGCCAAGAGAAGCTCAGGACTCTGCCCAGTGCCCCAGCATCGGTGCGCCTCCTCATTCCCCTCCTTACCCTCATCCTTGGTGCTCCCCAGGGCCCTTGCACTCCTCTGCCCATCTGTATGTGCATGTGCCCTCTGCTGGCCACCTCCCATCCCCCAAGCCAAGGCCTGTGCCTCCCGTGGACCCCAACACCCTCGTGATTCTTAGTCCCTGTCCTTCCCTCCATGTCACCTGTCTCCCTGAGGAGGACAGCTCTGCTGCTCAGGATCCCAGGACATCACCCCTTTCTTCCGGGTGCTCCAGGGGGTGCTGTGGTGTCCCCTCAATACCCTCCACTGTGACACAGAAATACCCGGACCCTAGGTAGGGTGGGCAAGGCGTGGGACTGGATAGATGTCACCCACAGGTCACAGCAACCATGGGCCGCAGTCTCGGCACTTGCAATGCATTTTGAGCGTATGTTCAGTTTTAATTCACTTTCCCATGTGCTGCTAATTAATCCCAGGCCTTCATGTGGCCAGCACATACTGACTTCCCATGGGAGCAGGCATTGTCCTCATAGTTACTGTGTCTAAGAGCTGCTCTCCGGTTTCTGTACTAAATCCCACCACAGTCTAGCCTGTTCCCATTTACAGGTCTGAAGTCAGAGCTGCTCCAAGATCGAAACTTCATCGGGGAGCATTTTAGATCTGTGGGTTTTGGAGTATTTTATAACTCAAAAGACTAGAGATGTTCACCCTGGAAAGTCTGTGCACGTGTTCTGAAGTCTGTAGCGCTTCTCTGTTAAGGCTCTGGAGAAGGGATGCCCAGGCCCAGATGGGTCATTTGAGATGCAGGCGTTTGAAGCACCACTGTGTCTGTGACACCCTCCGGATCTGTTTGCGTGGTGTCTCCTCTGAGTCCCAGCGCTTCTGGAGCCACAATCCAGGACACTCCACACCACCTGTGGGCCACTGTTGTTCAGTCTGCACCAGGCTCCTAGGAGCATCCTGAGGACCCTGTCCTGTTGTCTTCAGATGGACCACAGGAGCTTCCTTAAATCACCTGTCACATGCCAAGAAGCCTGGAGATACTGAGGCTACGCTGTCTCCCTTGCGCCGATGTGTGGTGTTGATGTGACACTCGCTGTGGCCTCCCACAGTGGCTGAGGCTCAGGCTGGGCACAATGCCATGTCGGCTCCAGTGGAGACCAGGGCTCCAGCTCCCCCGGGGAGGAGGACTCTTTGATCTCTCTGTGCCCAGCCGGCTTTGTCCTGGCTGAGCGGTCTGGGGTTGTGGGTTTCCCCTGTGTCCTTGGGGAGGCTTCCTAGTCTAATAACAGATGACATCGTTTCCGGCCTTCCTGACAGTGACCGTGCATTGTCTTGGGGTTGAGAATATGGCCATACGTAACCAGGTATCTTGGGACTGAGATGGGCTAACCTGAAATTCATTTACGTTTCATAAGCACCTTACCCATGTCACCCGAAGGTCACCTAACACAGTACTTTCCATGTGCTTATGTTTAAGTGTGACTGATCCTACCAGACCAGTGTGGGCTTTTCACTTGTGGTAACTGGTGGGTGCTCCAAAAGTTTTGGATTTGGGAGCATTGTGGATTCTAGATCAGGGATCTCAACCTGTAGTTCCACCACTAATAATGACAATAATTAATGCCCATGGAGTATGCCTCCAGGACTTTGGATTTAACAGTTTGCTTATTCTTACAACAGACCCATGAGGTGGATGTATATTCTCACCTCCAGCTGAGAAGGGTTGGGGCCAGGGGTACCCTAGCTAGTCTCCCAGGTGAATGCTCAACAACAAGGCAGTGGGCACCGGGGCTGCTGAGTCCCTTATGGCCTCTGGCCAGCAGCTGCTGTACATGGACTCCACCTACATGAGCAGGTGGAACTGAGAACTGTGGTTCCAGAGTGCCACATGGGAACCAGTCATGGCTACGGAGCACCAAAGAGTGTCCTGTCTGAAGTCAGGGGTGCTGAAAGTGTGAAACATGCTCTGAATTTCCCAAGTATGTGTGAGGCTGACTCCGTGCTGCATGATGCTCTGGATGTGTCAGGTTGAAGCGCACGTACATGCACATTGGTTTTGCCTTTGTTGAGACTCTTAATGTGGCTGCTCGAAATCTGGAAATGGCAGAAGTGCTCCTATGTGTGGTCCTGGTTCTGTGTGCCTCAGATGGCTCAGATAGAGAGGATGCGCTTAGAACTTGACCTCCCGGCTGGCAGAGAGCTTGCCTGGCGTGGAGAGGCCCTGCATTCAAGCTACAGTATGAAAAACAAACCAACCCCTTCCCCCAGAAAAGCTGCCTGAGCCAGGTGCGGAAGCCTATGATGCCAGCTCCTCAAGAGGATGAGGCAGGAGGATTACAAGTTCAAGGCAACTTAGTGAGACCAAGTGTCAAAATACAAAATAAGAAAGGCTAGGGATGTGGTTCAGTGTTAGGCACTTGCCTAGCATGCCCAAATCCCCAGTGTGGTCAAAAGAGAATAAAGTAGAATTTGAGCTCTTTTTTATTGTTTGGATTTTCAAGACAAGGAAGGCAAAGAGGAAGAAATTCTCAAAGAAATACTTCCAGCAAACCAGATGGGAACATTATCCATATAACTCAGTTCCTTGAGTCATTGGGCAGGGTTATTTCACAAGCTACATTTCAGAAACTTGTACGAAAAAAAAGTCATCTTGTTAAGAATGGGGGGGGTAGAGAGAGGAAGTTTAAAAATGTTAAATGCATGCTAGCAAAATAGAAAGATTAAATATTAAGGCAAGACAACCCTTAGAACTGTTTTTACATTTACTCTGGGAGTGTACATAGCTTTCAGCCCAGAGCCTGGACTCCTCCTCCCACTGCCCAGGCTAGGTAACTGCAACTTCTCCCACCAGGAGCCAGGTCTGGTCTTCTAGTCTGCCTGGTCTTCTAGTCTACCCGGTCTTCTGGTCTACCTGCGCTTGACCTTCCTGCCAGGTCAGGGGCTGCATGGCAGTGCCAACTTCAACAACCTCCAAAGAACCAAAGGTCACAGGCCATTTGATGGCAGTCAGGGCTGTTCAGAGGTGAACTGGACCTTCCTGCCTGGCCAATCAAGAAAGAGGAGCCTCAGTCTGGGGTACCTACAGCAGAACCTGTGGGAGATACTGCAGAAGACAAGGACAATTCTAGAAGTGCAGGGGAGCCTGTCTCCCCTGGAGAGACCCTGCCTGTGATTACATTTGCAAAAGGGAACCCTATGGTCAGCTGTGGGAAACCAGATCCCTCAAACTGTGGACACTGAGCAGAAAGTCCTGGGGTGCATGGGAGGAGGTAGGACTTCCTAATAAGAGCTGCAGGAAAAGAGAGATGATTTGGGGAAACTGCTCTGTTTAACAAGTTCTGTCCTTGTGCCTAACACTACTTAGTTTGATTAGGGACAGTAAAAAAGAGGAGGACACTGATTTTCTAAAATGTCACCCTGGGAAGGTGTCCCCAGCTAGCTCTTCAGGGGCCTCAATAAGGAGCACTGACCATTCAGCCAGTTGATCCCCAGGAAGCCTGTGGTTCAAGGTCACACCCCTCATCTCATAGGTAGGGAAACTGAGGCTCTGGTTCAAAGTCTCACAGCAAAGGACCTCACACACTTAACTTCCCTTGATTCAGTCCCTACGATCTGCCTAAACCAATTTCATGATTTTTCCAAACATTAGAATAACTAGGGGGAGATGGATGAGTCTGGCCCTCTTTTTGGCCGGGCCTCTTATGCTGTTTGACTTGCAGCCAAGCATTTAATTTCCCTAAGACTCAGGTTTCTTGCTTTTAAATTGGGGGCAAGAATAGGACATGTTTAGATTTGTTATGAGGACGGGAAAATGCCCACAGGATGCTCAGCACAGTGCTGTGCACAAGATAAAGACACCTAACAACACCAGCACCTCTGTGTGCAGATGGCCAGTGGGCCCCACGTACTCCACAGAACGTGTCCCTGCCTGGGGTACTGTCCTCAGGGAGCTCAGAATCTGGAGACAGGGGAGAAAAGACTAAAGCACCAGAGTAGGAGTGGTGGGAGTGAAGGCCTGCAGGAGCAGGGGGTGGGCAGGAATTGGGAGCTGGCGGGGGGAAGGTGAGGGGATGGGGAGGTTATTTCCAACAGATGGGGAAATGGGGTGGCTGAAGGTCAGGTGACTTGAAGTGGGTGCCCAAGGTCCAGCCTGAGTCTTCCAGGCAGGAGGGGTGCCAGGAACTGCATCTCAGCCTGTGGGCCCCTTGGGGTGTCTGGAGTGCGGGAGGGGAGGGGACTGGGACTGAGAGGTGGCGGCAGTGTTGAGGCAGCTAGTGTGGTCAGAGTGAGATGACCACTCACTCGTGGTCAGGGAGGATGCTGTCCCCAGGAGGGCGTGCCCAGCTCACTCTAGGTACTTTCTTTCTTCCACTCAGGAGCTGGTTGGTTGGTCCTGGCACACTGAACCAAGGAGTGGGCAGAGCCTCCCTTCACTGGAGCCGGGAATCCCCCGCTGCCCCTGCTGTGTCCTTCACACCCAGGGAGCCTGCATCTCTCCTGCCCTTCCCGGGCCTGTGCATCCAGACACCTCTCTGTGGGTGATGGTGGGGTCTGTGATGGCTGAGATGACTCAGCTCAAAGCAGGTGGGGACTGGCTCATTGCACTTTTTGCCTCGGAGCCCAGCACATGCGTGGTGCCTGCAGCTGCTCTCCCGGGCACCAACCTGGCTCTATTCCCAGCTTCCAGAACTAGCCTAGGACCGCTCTTGGTCTCTGTAAGGAGAGGAGAATCCGGAGGCTTCTCTGCCCAGTGCTTTCCCTCCCTATCCCTTCTTGCTGTGTCGAGACAAATCTGTCTCAACCCGGCTCCTGGTCCTCACCTACAGCCCAGCCCCTCCCACAACACTAGCCCTTCCCCTAGTCCTGGCCCCGCCCACCAGCCCTGACCCCTCCCATCAGCGCTGACCTCTTGCGGTGGCCTTGGCCAGTTCTGTCGCCAGAGACCTCGCCAGCCAACACTGGCTCCACCCACCTGCCCTGGCTGTTCCTACCAGCCCTAGTCCTTGCAGCTCACTGTGCTACAGGTGAGCACAAGGTCTCGGGACCTCTGGCCTCTTTGGATGCTGCTCCTTGAAACAATGGCCCTGAAAGAGGAGAAGATGAAGATCCTTTCTTACTGCCCGACACCCGAGTCCTCCAACTACCAGTTCAGAGGAAGAGGGTCCAGTCGACTCTGGTCTGAGAGACGCAGGACCAGCAGGGTGCAGCACAGTGAAAGGAGCCTGGGCAGCCTGGCCTTGCCGGGCCACACCTGTGCCGGGGATGTCCTCCTGAGAACAGCCGCCTTAGCGGGCTGTGTAGCCTGCCCCTACCCCAGCATCATCCCTGGCCATCCCAGCCCTACATTCTTGTCCTTCCTCATAGAGTGTGTATGTGCTGTGTCTTCAGCTGTGTCTCCAAATATTGTCCCCAGGGCACCTTTCCCATGTCATGGTGGCCGCCGGGGCCTGGTGCTGCAGCCCATTGGTTTTTGCCTCTGGTGCCCTCATGGGATGCACGTGAGGGGCTGTTGGGTTTACTCAGCTGCATGCAGAAGCAGAGGGGGCTGCTCTCGGGAGCACACATGATGAGGTCCCTTGTGAGAGAGCCATGGGGCACATGCCTGTCACATGGCCTGCCCTGCCCTAGTCCCCAGCCTGGCCAGGGGCATCACTGGCCCCGTCTTGGTGCAGCTGGACAGGCTGGCAGGAAAAGCGAAGTCTGAGAGCCTTGCTTTGGCTCACTGTTTGACAAGCCCTCTGGCTCTGTGTTTTAAATGAGGCAGCTGTGAGGGCTGTAGTTACAATGACAAATCCCAGCCACTCCAGATTTCCTCTTTAACATGTTTTCAATTATAACTTGAGTTTATCATTGAATCATCACATCACTTAATAAAACACGCTACATTTGGGTTCCGTCATGGATAACCACCCCAAAGAAAAGGTTCATTCCAGGAAAGACTGAGTCTACAAGTCTCTGGTGAACTTCAGCTTCTCAGGTCCCACTTGGATCCCAAAGTGCCACCCTGAAAGTGTGACCTCAAAGCATCATCCTGTCTGAGAGGACTTCCAGTATGTCACTCCTGGGGAGACGGAGGCACGTCCATTGCCCACGTGGCTAAGGTGTGCCCTGTGGGGAGAAGGAGCTGTACCCGGCTCTGGGCCAGGGGACAAAGGCTCCTCCTTGTGCTGTCATGACAGTGTTAATGTCTCACTACACTCTTAGGGGAGAGTGGCCCCAGAGGACATTCCATTTCAGGCACCCCTGTTCTTACCCAATTTCCTGTCTTGTACATGAAAACATAGGTTACCTGCATTCACACCCAGAATGGGAAAGGCAGAGCCATGGAACAGGCCCCAGCTCACTTGGCCACACTGCAGACACCCAAACAGGCCCCAGGGGTTGTGCCTGGTGCATGGTCATCATCTTCAGGTGTACACACACTCTGGAAGTCACCAAGTACTTTCTCTCCACTTTCATCTGACACGTGCCTGGTTAGCAGATTCATTTCTTCCATGTGGTGCAGAGGGGAAATTAATGGGAAGGCAGGCAAGATGCCTTTGTCAAACAAAGGAAGCAAGAGATTTTCTGATATCTGATCTAATCTATTTCAGCTCTGTCAGGATTAAAAAGAGAACATAGTTGTACATTGAACAAGAGAATGTGTACATTGAAAATTATAACATAACACTGAAGTCAATTAAAACTTACATCACCAGAAAGACACCCATAGTCGTGCTTGGGATGACAGCACTGTTAAGATGGCAACACATCCTACAGGAATGCCCAACTTCCTCTTTGCAAGAATGAACAAGATAATCCTAAAATTCATATGGAACTCTAACAGAAGCGCGAAATGGTCAAAATAAGTTCTTGGGGGAAAAGCTCAGGATTTTAAAGCCATCCTTTAAAACTACAGTACTCATAAGAGTATGGTGCTGGCCTAAAGGTAGAGAGATTGCTATGATGGAACTGAGCGTTCATGCACAGCCCTCACCCTTGTGGTCAATGGCGTTGCAGAAACAGAGTCCCAAACATAAAATGGGGAGCCTGAGGTATTTCCCGCAGGGTTTGCCCATGTGCCAAAGGATGAAACTGGACCCCCACCTCATGCCACACAGGGAAGATGAGTCAAAACTGATCCAAGGCATAAATGCAAGAGACAGTCCTAAACACTTCTTAAGTAAAAGCAGGTAAATCTTCATGACTCTGCATCCTTAGCTATGACATCAAAAGCACACATGCAAGAGAAAAAACAGATAAATTGGAGTTCATCAAAGTAAAAACTGTGTGGACAAAAAGCCAATATCAAGAAAGTGGAAAGACAACACCCATGGGATAGAATGCCTGTAAATAATGTATCTGATAAGGGCTGAGTATCCGGACAAGCGACCCAGTTAAAATCTGGACAAACACCCTAGGAGGCTGAGGCAGGAGGATTGCAAATATGAATTCAGCCTGGACAATTTTGCAATTTAGCGAGAACTTAGCTTAAAATTTAAAAGAAAAAAGAATTTTGAAGGGCTGAGAGTGTAGCTCAGTGTGAAGGCCCTAGGTTTAAACCCTGGTACCAAAAACAAAACAAAACAAAACTCCAAAAAGGAAGACATCAATGAAAAAAAACAACTGGAAGAAGTTTTAAATAGATCTTTCCCCAAAGAAGTCCTAACAGTCAGTGAGCACATGAATGATGGTCAACCTTAGCAGATAAATGCAAACAGTCTCCACACCCACAAGGACGATGATAATTAAGAAAGACAGACAATAGTACATGTTGGCAAGCAAGTGGGGATATGGAATCCTCGTGTAGTGCTAGCGGGAGAGTTAAATGGGATGGCCACTTTGGAAAACAGTTTGGCAGTTCTTTCAACAAGTGAAAGCAGAGTTACCATATGACCCAGAAGTTCTACTTCTGGCTATGTACCCAGGATAATTGAAAAAATACTTCTACACCAAAACTTGTACATGAATGTTTATAGCAGAATGGGTCATCATAGCCCCAGAGTAGAAACAACCTAGATCCCCCTCAGCTGGTGGATGGTTAAACAAAATGTGCAGCCATGGGAGGGAATATTACTTAGCCATAGAAAGGACTGGCATGCTGGTACATGCTATGATGTGAATGAGCCTGGAAGACAGGCGAAGAAGTTGAAGCCAGACAGGAAAGCCCACATTTATGCATACTATCCCTTTTACATAAAATATCCAGAATAGGCTAAAGCACAGAGACAGAAGACAGATGAGTGGGTGCAGGAGGGAGGTGGTTGGCAGTGAGGATGGGCATGGTTTTGGGCATGGGTTTTCTTTTGGAGTAATGAAAATGTTCTGGAATTAGATATAGCAGTGTTGCTAAAATAACTTGGTGATTGGTCAGCAAGTGATCCATGCTAAGTGTCACCAAGGGTAAAATTTCTGCTCCTTTTCTTAGGAGGACCTGATCCTGGTGGCGTGAAAGAAGTCATCTCAAGGTGTGCTGGCTGGGAGCCCTGTGTGTGGCAGGACCCCCTTGCAGGGAGCAGAGTCCCCCTTAGGAAGTCTTCCCTCTGGCCTCCTGCCTACAAGTGGTTACACACTTGTCCCTGGGTGGCCTGGATGGCGCTTCCCTTGTGCATGTGCCCAAGACTGAGGTGTGGAGTCAGAGCGCTGGTGTGTTGGGTGCATGGGAAATGCACTTAGAGAGGAGACTTCTCGATCCTTAGCCTCTCTCCTCAGCTGGTGGAACTTGCTGTCCAGCGATAGGTATGGCCTGCCCTCCTGGAAGCCCCTGGGCCTCGTCCCTGAGCAGGTCAGGCTGCTGAGCCAGACAGGGTCCCTGGGCCAGCAAAGTCCAGTCCAGGATGTCAAAGCCCCACTGCCACTGCTGTCCCAGGGTGTGGCAGCTCCCTCCTTGCAAAATACAGCTTCTTTCCTCCTGCCAGGGCTCCCTCCAGTTCCACAGGGAGGTCAGCTGGATTGGATGGTGTTTGCTGGGGCAGTGAGGACCCACCTCGCCTCCTCCAGGCCCTGGTACTCCCTGGCTCCCAGGTGTGCTGTGTATATTAGTAATAAGGTATTTACAGTGAGTCCTTCATTTTTTCAGAGACACTATCTTTAGACCGGTTTTGGATGGCAAAATATAGAGGAAGTGACAGAGATTTCCCATATTCCCGCACATCCCCACCATCTCTCCCACTACCCACATCCAGTGCCAGAGGGGCAAGTGCTGGCTCTGTCCTGACACATGAGTGTTGCCCGCCCACAGCCTCTCATCAGCAGTAGGTCCACACTGCTCTACACTCTACAGGCTGTGGTGACCATGCCATGGTCGCATGCACCTGGGCCGTGTCACACAAAGCTCATTGCCTGTGCTCCACCCATCATCCTCCCTCCCTCACCTCCCACCAACACTGTCCTGCCCACCGGCTCCAGGGTTACCTTTTCTCAGATATCATCCAGCCAGAAAACGTCCAGCTGAGATTACTACGCCACACATAGCTTTCTCTGACCCACTTCTCTTGACGAGGTGAAGACAGCACCAGGATCCTGGCTATCTGCAGGTCAGCCTTCTACCCTCCAGTGGGCCAGGACAGGATGCCATGGAGGAAATCAGCCATAACAAAGGATGCCCTGCATTCTTCCTCCTTTCCCCTAACCCTTGCGATTTTCATTGCCAAGACGCCCAGGGAAACCCCGTTCAAACCCGAGACCTGTGTTTTGGGACATGTAGGTGATGTACGTCTACTGCCGTCCCTGAACACCCAACCCTGTTTCCAGGCTGTACCCTGCCTGGCCCCTGCCCCTGTTGTAGCCTCCACCACAGTCCGGTTCTGGGTGGGCTGGGACCTAACCTCAGCTTTTCACTGTCCACTATGTGTCACAGGCAGCGTCTCCAGCATGGAGACATTCCTCAGAGAGTCCCACACTGCCCCAGAACCCATATGCTGAACCCAGACCCCCTACCTCCAGGACGCACCACTGTGGTCTGAATGTTTGGATCCTCTGCTCCTAATCTTTGTGTAGAAATTCAGTCCCCCATGGGTTGATATTAGGCAGCACTTTTGGGAGGTGACTAGGACATGAGACAGAGCCCTGGCGAATAGGCTGGAGTCCCAAGGGAAGAGGCCTGAGGGATCTGGTCTTCACCCTTTTGGCCCTTGAGCCATGAGAAGACCTTTGGATGACACCATCCATAGAGAGCATCCCCTTTACCAGGCAGCGGTTGGTGTGGACTGGCCAGCCTCTAACATCAAGCAGGAGCCTTCTTTTGTGTAAGTCACCTACTTTAGGTACTGTGCTACAGTAGCCCTAGCAGATGAAGACAGCATGGAGTCTCTTGGGTCCGTGTGCCCTAACACCGCTGCCCTCACTCACCAGCACCTCCAGGTCTGTCAGTCTTCCTGCCTTTTCAACAAAAGGCCAATCTTCTTTGTGGGGTGGCCTTGGAAAGAGGACACAGTCATGAGCCATCATCCTTGGGGACCCCAACGCCATGGCATGACCCTGATCCATGGAGGGCATTGATCCATTGTCATGCTTGGTCTCCCAGATCCTCCAGGGCAAGGAAGACTACCAGAGTGTCCCATAATTTCCCAGGATCACCTGGAAGGGGGATTAGCTCAGGATCTGTGTCACCACTTTAGGACAGCCCCTTGTCTCTCCGAGGCCCTCTTCTCTGAGATACCTGCAGAGTAGTTTTCTGCTATGGCTGAAGATGACACTTGGCCATCCTTTTCGCACTGACCTACCATCTCCCTTAACTTGCTCTCAATGACCTACACCCTTGTCCCCTGTATCTCTTACCTGCCTCTCCTAAGTCCAGTTCTATGTCTCCCTAACTCCCAGAAACAGCCAGCAGAAGAAGGGCCATCTGTGGAGGGATGCTCTGAAGCCAGGAGCTAGAGGAGGGGACTGGTGGAGACATCACATGGGTCTCTGGAAGTTGGAATGTCTGGCTAGTGTGCAGGAGGGATCTGTGTGGCTGGAGAACACAAGTGACACTCACTCTTGGGTAATCCTTCCTGTTGCTAGCCACTCCCAGATCTCTGCCAAGTCCTCGGCCTGGGCACCAACCTTGAACAGCACTTCCAGGCTGTCCTGGCTCACCCTCCTCCAACTGTCCCTTGGCTTCCTCTGCAGTGTCCTTCAAGGTCACTTCACACTGACCCCTCTGCAGGTTGAGCCGGAGGAGCGGGAGGAACTAGAAGGGGCACTAGCTCCAAAATCCATGTCTTGGAATCTTGGGATGAGCTTTCCCACTATGCTGGCCGTCTATGAGGAAATCAATTAGTCTAACTGCCTATAAAACTGAAGTCATAATAAAGAAGACAGTTTCTCCTCAGTGCGTGGAGTGTAGGGCGTTCATGGAGACCGAGCTCCACGATGCTCAAGTCCCAGCTATACGATGTCATAGTACTTCCATGTCACCGATTGCGCATACTTTAAACCATCTTAGGTTACTCATACTACCCAGTGCAATATAAATGACAGGCACACGATTGTTAGAATACATCGTTTAGGGAATAATGACAAGAAAAATTCTGTTTTGCATAGATGCAGGGGTTAGGGTTAGGGTTTAGGATTAGGCTGAGGGTTGGCGTTTAGGAATTAGGATTATGGTTAAGCATAGTTCCTGATATTTCTGACCTGTAGTTGGTAGAGTCACAAAGGCAGACCCTGACCCAGTGGATTGGAAGGGCTGACTGTGCTGATTTTGGAAAACTTCGAGGATTAAAACAAAGATACAGAAATGTGCCAAGCACAAAGTTGTCATTAACACTGATGAGATGAGATTCAGGAAGTGCTTTCTCCTCCAAATGTACAAAATTGGGTCATGTAGGACCACTGCCAGGATCCCCAAGAAAGGAGCATTCACAGGTGGTTCTGAACAGCTGGTTGCTGTGAAGACTGTTCTGAAAGGAAGACAGGACACTGTCCCTGTGCTTAGGAACGGTTTTCATAAATAACACAGACAATCCCTTCAAAACAGCCTCTTCCACATCCCCTGAAACCAACAAGAGTTTATTAAGTAGTTATATTTCATTAAGTAGTTTATATTTGCTGAAATGTCCATTTTAGAGATTAATTGGACATAAGATCTAATTCTCTTTATAAAATATTTCCTAGAAAGTTTTTGAAGAGTTTGGAATGGTTTACAATAAAGACTACCTTTCTAGTTCTATATAATAATGCAGCAAGTCTGAATTTCTACATACATTGAATAGATTCTGTTCTCTGATATAATGAAAACACAAACTGTGCTCACAGCTAACATTTCAGGAAGTTGCAGTGCCAAACTTTTTTCCTGCAAGATTGAAAACTGGGTAGAATTTGCTGTCCACCTGTGGGACTTCAGGCAGGCAAGCTGTCTTGTTCTGAAGTTCCATTTCATCTTGTAAAGCTTGGCCTCTGGGAGAGGTCTCCAGTGCCAGTTACCCTTCCCAAATATTAGGTTAAGAATGAAGGTCATTAGTTCAGACGTTACAAGCATTTCAAATTGCCATGTTCACTTTCCTCTTGTAGTGATGCACTGTTTTTCACCTTTGTGGTGTATTTATGTGCCTTGCACACACACCACACACACACACACACACACACACGGAAAGCTTTGGTCAGGAGTGCACTTCCAGGGTACCCTAGTGGATATATATCCCTGGATTAGCTACGAAATGGTATGATTCTCAGTTCTTCACTGTGTGGTGTCTCTGAGCCAACTTCCATCTTGGCCCTGGCTGGAGACATGGGTGTTTTAGGGTGGAGAGAATTTCACTTTCTTGTCAAAAATGTCTTTTCCTTTTTTCTTTCCTTTTCCTTTCCTTTCCTTTCCTTTCCTTTCCTTTCCTTTCCTTTCCTTTCCTTTCCTTTCCTTTCCTTTCCTTTCCTTTCCCTTCCTTTCCCTCTCTCCCTCCCTCCCTATGCCCTTTTCTTTCTTTCTTCTTCTGACATGGGTTGACAGGACCGTGGCCATCCTCTCTGGTGTGCCAGGTCACAGGGACAGACCTCCACATGTTGCACCTGGCTCCCTCGCATCCCAGCACAGACTCCTCCCAGGTAACAGTTCACAGTTCTTCCTGCGCATTACTGAATCATTCTGCAAATGCCCTCTTGAGAGCTTTTGGACCAATGTTTATGAGAGGTTATTTTCTAATCTTCTGCTTTCTAATTTTTCTTCATACTGTCTTTGATTTTGTAAACTGAAGTGTAATGTGATTTAGCGAACTGGTGTAAGTGTAATTAAAACCAGCCTCAAAGAACAAATTGGGATGTGCCCTCTCCTCTGGGGGAACTGGGGGACACAGGTGTTGACTCTTTTTAAATATTGGGTAGGGTTCATTCATTTGGGTCTAGAGATTTCTTTGAGGGGGGATCTTTTAAATTACTATTTCAATCTCTTTCCTGGTTGTAGGGCAACTGAGGTTGTTCATTTCATCTTCATTAAATTTTGCTGATTTGTGGTTTTTAGGAATAGGTGCATTTCTTCTAAGCTACAGGATTAATGAACGCCAAGTTTTTCACAGTATTTCTCTTATCCTATTAATGGCTACAGAACCCATCTGACATCCTTGTCTCAGTCCTAATATTGATGATTGGTGTATTTTTCCTTTTCTATCAGCCTGATAGAGGGGTATCAATTTTATTGGTTTATTTGAAAAAGTTACCTCTTTGTTAGATTTTTTCCTACATTTTTGTTTTTTCCATTTTGCAAGGTGAAGCTCTACACGATTTCCTTCCTTCTGGTTGTGTGAGACTTATTCTGCCTCTTCTCACGCTGGTGCCTTGATGCGGGAGGTGAAGCACAGGTCTGCGATCACTGCTCTGTCCTAAGCTCGCAGTCAGGACTCTGAATCCCCTCCTCAGCACTGTTAGACATGCCTTGCACATTCTGATGTGTTGCCTTTTTACTTTAATTAATTATATATTTTAAAGACATTTCTTTGAGACTTTCTCTTGCCACGTGGGCCATCTACAAGTGTGTGGATTAATATCCATGTGGCTGGAGATTTTCCTATTGTCTTTCTGTTCTTTATACCCAGATGACTCCGTTATGACTGGAGAATATACCCTGCAACAATCCAACTATTTTAAACATCTCCAGGCTTGTTTTGTGACCTGAGATGTCTCCGTCTTGTTGATGGTCTGTGGATGGGTGGAAAAATCGCATGTTCTGCGGGTACTGAGTACAGGGCTCTGTGAGCAGCATGCAGCTCCTGTGGTTGCTGCTCTTAATTTGGTTCTTCTGTGTCTTTAGATTTTTGGTCTAGGATTTTTATTCACCGCATAGAGTGGGGTCTTGAAGTCTGTGACTGTCATTGTGGATGTTATCTATTTCTCCGTTCAGTTCCATCAGTTTTGTCCCTTGCGTTTTGAGGTTCTGTGTGTTACGGTACTATGGTTTAGATCTAGAATGGCCTGAAAGTCTCAAGGGCTTGGAATGTGATTGGATCGATAGCTGACTTCAGGTGGGCTCTGGCTGGAAAAGGCGGTCACTGGGGGAATGAGCTGGAAGTGTTCATCTTCCTCCCTGGCTCCTCCTTCTCTTTCTATGTCCTGTCCTCCATGAGGTGAGAGTTTTCCTCCACCCAGGCCTTTCCACACTGCTTCTACTCCAGAACCAGCCGACTCTGGACTGAAACCTTTACATGCTGTGAGCCAAAATAAACCTCTCCTCCTTTATGATGGGTATTGTATCTCAGACAAGAGAAAGTGAATACACATACTTAAGATCTTTATGTCTTTCTAGTAGATTAAACTTGTTATCTTTGCCAGAGATGGTGCCCTCCTATAATCCCACTACTCTAAGAGGCAGAGGCAGGATGATTGCAAGTTTGAGCCTGGCCTGGGCAACTTAGTGACTTGATGGACTGTCTTCTAATAAAAAATAAAAAGAGGTGAAGATATAGCTCAGGGCAAAGGCCCTGGGTTCAATCCCCAGTACTACACACACACACACACACACACACACACACACACACACAAAGACTGTTACCTTTATGCAAGCTCCCTTTTTGTCTCTAGTTACTTTTCTCTTTCCTCTGAAGTCGACTTTATCTTATATTAGTATAGCTGCTCTTACTTCTTTAAAAATTACTATTTCCATAGTGTAGCTTTTTCTGTCCTATACTTCGAACACACCTGGGTCCCCATGTATGGGATTTATATACCATGGCAGTTTTTACATGTCTTTGCAAACAGCATATTTTAATCATGTTATCTCTTTAGAAGTGAGACATATCCAGTTTATTTAATAACTTATAAAAATTATCATACTCTGGCATTCCTTAGCTCAGCAGAGAGGGAACACAGTTTCTAAAGGCCCTTCCCCAGGTGTGGCAGGGTGTAGCCTGAGCAGCTGCTCTGGGCTCCTCCAGGCCCCTCCCACTGTGTTCCAGGCTGGCTCCAACCCATACTGAAAGGAGACAGGTTCCCCTGGACAGGGCAACCCTTGGGGACAGCCACCTGCAAAAGGGAGCTCATGGGGCTGAGAATCTTCTGATCTGAGACGCAGGCTCTGAGTCAATGCCCATAGCCTCCACCAAGTCAGCCAGCATTGCGACTATACTTTTCAGACATGACGTTCTTTCCATGGCTGCTGTTTCCTCCCCCCATTTCCTTGCCAGTTACATATTTTAGGAGGCACCTCTCCTCTTCTCGGGGGAGACTGAGGGATGGAGCGTCAGCTTCATCACAGACCTGGGAGGTGCTTCTTGCTCAGGAGTGGTGCCAGACCTGCAGTGACAGTGGCTTTGTCCCTGTGAAGTGCAGGTCTGGCTTGCTGTTCTCCACTTCCTTTTAGTAAGAGTACAGGAAATATGCCACACCCCTTCCTTGGAGAAACTCCAAATTGTGTCAGGACCTTAACCTTTAAGGGCTTCTAGCAGAATGCATTCCTGCCCTATACGTATAGAGAAGCATATGTGAATTAGTGTGGACAGAGGTGGTGTCTGGCCACCCTGCTTGCCTCTCTATGGCACAGGCACTACTATTGGTCACAGTCAATGGCTCCACCAAACAGTCATTACAGTCATCTGCTTTCTGCACAGGCGTGCTTTCCTGGAATCACTCCATGTGTTGGTTAGAGTTTTCTAGAGGAACAGACTCGATGTGAAGTCTATGTATAATTATACAAGGGATTGATCAGGTAAGATGACAAGATGGAAGAGTCCCATTGGCCATCTACAGGATCAGAGATGAAGAATTGAAAATGATTGTCTGTCCTCTGGAGAGCTCAAGGATGCAGGAGCAGTTAAAAGTAAGGCCTGGAACTCACTGAAGTCACCAGTGTGAGTCTATGTTGGAAGGTTGAGGAGTCTACATTGGAAGGCTGAAGAAACTGGAGATCACCATCCATGGCCAATGGCGAAGTCTGGAGCTCTTCCCAAAAGGGCAGGCTTCCTTCTTTCCCTTCTTATTCTGTCCAAGCTCTAAGCCTATTGGTTGGTGCCCTCCACATCCAGAGCCAGTCTTCACCCCTTGGTTTGTGATCTACATGTCAATCATCCACATATATACCCAGAGTTTACTAGTCTGCTAGGAGGTTCCTACTCACGTTAAGTCAACAGTTAACAATCACACTCCCCAAATCCTATTAAGCAATTTGGAACCAAAGGAGAATGTAGTGGTCCATCCAACCTAGACATCTGTTCTGCACATTTCCATTAAAAGTGTCATTAAGAATGCAAAAAAATCCCTGCTTTGTGTTTTGCAGAAGCACTACAAGAAGGCATGTCTAAAATCACAGAACCATGAACACAAAACACTGACACGGGCACTTGCACACACAGAATGAGGATCAAAGAATCTTATTAGAGACATAGCTGGAGCACAAGGAAAAGCTGGCAAGAGCAGATAGGACTAGTGGATCAGCTAACAATGCTGGAATGTTCGTGAATCGGCAGAAGACGGTTTTTGGTACAGACAAAGGTGATGTGGAGAGACTGTGCAATTCAGGCTGCTACAGACATTCAGTGGCCAGGCCTGGTCCAAACTATGGAGGCTTATTTGCAGGATTCAATGTTTTATCACAGAGGAGAAGTGAACTCCATGGTCCAGGCTCCTGGACACCTCCACTGTCTGCTGTCTCCCAGGCCATTAGGGCCTCACAGGATGCTTGAGCTCCAACTTAATGACTGCAGAAGACTGGCTGGCTGAAGAAGGCCTGTATTCAGAGCTGAGGCTGCCCGAGGTTGGGTGGGCCCATGATAGGTGAGGTGGGTGGTAGCACATGATATTTAGCACCTCTCCTACAGAAAGTGTGTGAAGGGTCAGGGAGCTTCCCAGGCTGGCCCTGGGGCTGGCCCCAAAGCCCAAGTGGAGTTTATGGGGGTCTTCTGGGAATTGCACACAACACAGCTGCAGGGGAAATGTCTGACACCAGCTGAGTAGAACACAGTCCTGCTTTGATCTGTTTTCTTGTGGGTGTGGGGTGGGTTGTTCAGCCTCCAGACTTCTCCTCTACAGTAGGACCGGAAGAGATGGAGACTGTCCTGGTTAGTGTCTCTGCAGCCTGTAGGTTTGGGTCTGGTCCAGGTTGGTCAGCAGTTCTCCTGACAAACCTACTGGCCAAAGTAAGGTCCACAACACTGGTGTTCAGGTGTGAGGGTTTGGCAGCTGCCCAGTGGATTGAGCCTGACCCACTCAGGCCAGGTTAATGAGCACGAAGCCTTCCACAAGCTCAGGACGGCTAAGTGCACAGCATATGGGCTCCTGTAGCCATGACTCTGTCCTGGGATACTTGGTGGCTATTACAGGTCAGCATCTTCATCAGCCCATCCACCCTCCTAGGTGCCCTGCTAGGGGGAGGATACCTCTGTGCCAGGCTAGGAGAGCACATGACAGATAGAACCATGAATGTCCTCAAAGGTAAGTGTGCACTGAAGCAAACTTGTGGCTGTGGCAGTGTGAGAGTCAGCCTTTCTGCTCCCTCCCTGAAGCCCTTCATAGGGATGTGGCTCCTGTGTCTGAGCCTAGCAGTGAGAGTCCTGGATATGCCATGTGCCATTCCAAGGTGTGGATGAAGCAGGATACCCCATGAGTGCAGAGGCAGCAGTGACAGCCGAGACCATGTTTTTAACCCACTTGGCCCATTTCTAGCTCTTCCTTGTGCCCTTACCATTTTAAAAAATTTTTATTAGGATGTGTTTGCAATACATACAGTTAGCAATCATCTTGGGGTATGGGTACATGCACATGATACAGCTTGTTTCTTCTTTTTTTTAAATCTCCTTTCTTCCCCACTCCTGCCCTCCTCCTCTAATTCCCTATCCCGATTTTGATTCTTGTTGTTATTATTAACCCTAGCTCATGTTGTAACATACAATGTTTATATTCATTGAAGTTATTAGATTCCTGTACATGGCTTATCTTTATTCTACTTATTCCCCTTTCCCTTTTCCTCACCCCTCGACCTTATTCCCTTGGTCCACTTCTCTGTTGCAAGAGACCCATCCCCTTGTTCCCTTTCCATCCTTTATTATTCTCTTTGTGCTTTCACATCAAGGTAGTTGTTGACCTGATGCACCTTCAGCCAGTGGCTTCTTCCAGTTCTTATGCCTTTGATTCTCTCTCCTGTTCTTCCTGTGGATAACTTGAGCCTCTTTTAAGAGCATACTGTGGCATGTTGTCACTCTCTTATTTTAAGCTGTAGGAAGCCCTCACTTGTGTGTTCTAGACCCCTCTGTGGAAAAAACACCTCCTGGGAATGCAGTGAAAGCAGTAGCACCTGGTCCCCAGGCCCCTTCAGGGTGGAAGGTGCCACCTTTCCAGAGGAGGCTTGGATAGAGCCTGGCACCTGTGCGGGAGCCCTGGGGTGAAGATGACCATCAGGAGGGACTGTCTGGGGCTAGAGGACTGGCCCACGTCACAAAAGGTGTGTCTGGAGGGAAGCCAGAGCTGCCACAGCCTGCAAGACTGAGGCACCAAATGGGGTCCTAGAGTGCAGTGGCAGTCGTGTCCCCGTTCCCATGCTGGTGGAAACACTCATCCCAGAGAAGTCAGCTCTTTCTTCCCACCCAGAATCACGCACCCGCCACTCCCCCTGCAGTGGCTTGGCATCCAGGTTGCCTCCCTGACAGGACAGAGAAGGATGAGGCAGCTTTCACAGACCAGGCACCTGGTGAAAGGAGACGCAGGCCCTCTGTCCTGGTGACTGCAAGGTGCTCAGAGCCCTTGGATCCTGCCTCAGCAGGCTTTGTATGAGATCAGGGCCTGCGCTGCTCTGTCATGTGATGGTTGAATGGGGTGTGTTCAGTGTGGCTTGCTGAGCCGGTAGTAGTTGAGTCAGTGCTGAGCCCTCTGCTAGGCTGGAAGAGGCAATGGCCTCACTCCCTGACATCTGCAGTGCTTCTCGGGTCTGGTGCTTGGTTTCCAGGGCAAGACCTCTGCCTCCTTGGACACCCTGGCTTGGCTAGATTTGGCTCAGTCTGCGTTTACTTTAGCATGATGTGGTGTTGCCTGTGACAAACAGGACATAACTCACCTCGCCCCAGGGGCCTACAGGGTGAGGGGGGCAACCAGGCGCAGGTAACGGGGGGGGGGTGCTGTGGAGAGGACACGAGGCTGGGGGTGGAAACTGGACTGAGAGCACTCTGGACAGGGGCTGTCCTTCCATTAGGAGTCTGGGAGGCAGTGAACATCCAGACAGAGGGGGACACAGGGGCAGAGGCAGGGACCTGAAGCCACAGTGAATCCAAGAAAGGCAAAGAATGCAGCGTGGTCGGGACCTGAGGGTGAGCACAGAGCTATGAGGAGCAGAGCATGGGGAGTCAGGGAGACTGTGCCCCCAGAATGCCACCACAGTGGACATAACACCGCCTTGGACAGGATCACTGGCTTTGCCCTCCACCAGCCACTGTCTGAGGTATCTGAGGCCTTAAGCAAAAAGCAGGTTTCCAAAGCCCTAAAAATACCAAGGCAATGTCCTCTAGTGGTTCATACATGCACCTGGATTTAACATCAGCCGCTCTGTGGTGGTTACAGTATCCGGTGAAGCTTAAGGACCTGGCCAGTGCCCAGGTCCTGCAGAGGAGCCATCTGCCCACATCTGCTTCCAAGGTACCTGGGCCAGTTCAGCATGTTCCCTGTCTCTGTGGCATTAGGGAGCGAGTTCCCCAGGGATTGGTGAACTATGTCCCCTGACAGCAGGCCCATCCCCACGCTGCCCCCAGATTCCTCCTGGGAGAGGATCTCTGTGATCCTTATCAGGCATGGCTGATGCCCCTCTCCCTCTCTCCTTATTCCTTTTTATTTCCCATAGGGAGGGTGATTTATTGATTGCAGTAGCCAAAACTAGAAACCATCTAATACCAGGCCAGTTAAGCCAGCACCAATGGACTCACTACTCCGCTTGGAAAGCTGTCCACACCTAGGCCCAGTTACAGCAGTGTTGACAGCCCCAGATGAAGGAGAAGATGTTAGATTTAAAATGTGTGGCTGAGCGACTTGATTCCCTGATGCTGTCCTTGCCGGAGTGACTCAGTGCAGTGACTGCAGGGGGCTCAGGCTTCTCAGGGTTGTGGGAGGGAAAACCACACGTATGTCTGCCACAAAACACAGCTTGTGATGTCCCAGTCACAGCCCCTCACTGGAGAAGAGGAGGAGACCCATACTGGAACAGCTGGAGCAGGATGCTCCTGGATAGATCAGGGGCTCTGTGGCCTCTCAGGGACTCAGGGAAAGAAGAAAGGCTCAGCAAGACCAAGTTGTGGACTCAGAGTCACACAGCAATGGAGTCTAGGTCTTCCTGACTCTGAAGCCCATTCAGTCCTAAACCAAGCTGAGCGGTCCTCAGACAGAAAAATGCACAGTCTCCATTCCACAGAGGTGTGGGCATTCCTTATCTGCCATCCTCTCACCCCCCCGCCCAGAGTCCACAAGTGGGACCGATGGCATGCCAGCCCTGCTCACTGCGAAGCCTCTCAAAGCAGAGACCTTTTCTCAAGCCACGTGACCAAAGGAATCAGAAATAAGCCTCATCTTTAGGTGTCACTTCAGTCACTTCCGCAGGGACATTCATTCTTGCTTGCTCCTGAGGAGATTTATCTGTTTCCCAGAGCTGCTGTAACAAATAACCACAAAGCGAGCAGCTTCAGACAACAGAGATTTGTTTTCCACAGTCGTGGGGGCCAGAAGTCAGAAACCAACCATGATGTCTGCCAAGACACTCCCTCTGTATCTTCCCACTCAGCAACGGTGATCGCCCTTGGCAGGCCTCAGCTAGTGTCAGCAGGTTTTCCCCTGTCTCACAGGGCTTCTCCCTCTGCGTCTGTCCACCTCTGAGTCTCTCTTTATGAGGACAGCAGTCTTGACTCAGTAGGAGGAGGGTACCTGTGTTAGTCAGCATTATGTTACTGTAATGAAATAAGCAATTGATTTATAAAGAGGAAAGGTTTGTGGTCTCATGGTTCTGGAGACTCCAGTCCAAGACAGACGGTTCCATTGCTTTGAGCCTTTGGTGCTGGCTCTGGATGGCAGTGGTGGGAGGGCCTGTGGGAGCAAACCACTTATATCTCAACAGCCAGGAAGCAGAGAGAGGCTGGCAGACTGGGTGTCACCATCCCACACAAGGTCACACCCCCAATGACTGAAGGGCCCCCCACCAGGCCACATCTTGTACAGATTCCCCCACCTCCCATCCACACCACCCTGGGGACCAAGCCTTGGACCCATGAAGCTGTGGAGCATTTTCATCCATGCACAGCAATGTGTAATTCAGTATGACCTCACTAACTAATTACACCTGCAAAGACCCTGTTTCCAAACAATGTCACATTCTGGGGTTCCAGGTAGATGTGAGTTTGGAGAGAATTGTAATTAACCAGCTACAATAGGAAAGAAGTCAGGGACCCCAGCTTAGCCTCTCATCCACCATTTTGTTACAAGAGCACTGTTTCCAAATGTCATGCCCTGCTCCCCACTGCCACATCCTCCTGGCCTGCCAAAAATCTTGACTGGGGTTGGAAGGAGCCTTGAATGCACTCTTGCTCCATGAATTGAAGCACTCAGGTGAGGCCATGTCCTTCAGAACTGGATACCTAGGACCATGGATCCAGTGTGTCCAGACTCTTTCAGCTGGAAGAGGAAAGTGCCAAGTCTGGGGTCAGACCCTCCAGTGAGTGTGGGGAACACCACCAGAGAGAGAGCAACCAGGGAATGAGATCTTGGAAAAGCAATTTCAGTTCCAGGAATCTTGGCTTCCTCACTTGTAATTTGAAGAATGTGTAACTCACAAGAGTCATAGAGAGGATTAAATTAGGTAATAATCTAAGGTTCCTGAATGGAGCTTTGGTAGTCGTGATACAGTGAAAGAAATGGAGACTCTGGGGAGGTTAGTGCAAACTTCCCTGCTGGTCCACTGAGAAGGTGTGACCCTGATGAAGGGAAATGAGAACTTCTTCCACTTTCAGTTTGCTCCAAAAAATGGGAGGGTCTTCTCTCTGCTCAACTTAGGAGGCCCATTTTTCTTTGAGAAAGGATTGAAGAGCCTGGAAGTCTGAATGACTCTGTTCCTGTGCACAACATCACTTCGTGGTGTTGCTTCTGGCTACTCATGAAGTCTTCTCTGTCCTCCTATCTCTCTGACTGGAGAAGAGCAAAGTTAAACAAGTAGCTTAGAGAACACTGAGAGATAAAAACAAAGGGAGGCAATGCATTAAAACCAGTAATTAAAGCAACGTGGTTGACTTAATAAAATATAAGGCAAAAATGACCACTATGTTTCTGTGTATATGCCAAAAGACATCATTAGCTAATTAAAAATAAGGAGATATTGCCGACAATAGTATGGTATATGCCACAGATTTTGACCAATCTAATAAAAGATGAACAAAACTTCTACACAGAAAACTCTAAAATATTGAGACAAATTTATAAATCTTAAATAGAATGGTATACTATGTTCATGGAATAGAAGACATGATCTGATTTATATTTTAATTCTCTTTTAAATTGACCCATAGTTTTAATGCAATTTCAAGGAAAACCAAAAAAGTTTTTGGTACATGTGTGTGTAAATTCACAAGCTGAAATAAAAATTTGTATCACAATAAAAAAGGATTGGTAATATAACTTCATTAATGTTCATATGAGAATGGACTATAAGAAATTGCTCTGTTCAGTATCATGATTTATAATGCTTTAATAATAAGAAATTTGTGATATTAGGAAAGGATACATAGAGATAAAGACTAGATAAATGGGAAAAAGTAGAGTCCAAAACCAGACTTGTCTACATGGGGATATTTGATTTATGATAAAGTAGCCAAACAAATTCTTTTAATTAAATGGAGTTGAATTAACTTGAAGTCTCTATAGGGGAAAATGATTACCAAAATTACTTCTCAGATGAGTTATGATTCTGAATGTAAAACCTAAAGTGATAAAGTTTCTAGAAAGTAATAAAGGGGGATATTAGCTAGTTGTGGGTGTGCATGCCTGTAATCCCAGAATTTGGGAGGCTGAGTCAGGAGGATCATCACAAGTTCCAGGCCAGCCTGGGCTACGTAATGAGACTCTCTCTCAAAAACCCAAAGTGATTATAATAATAATGATAAATAAGAAAACAGAAACAAAAATGTGATATTAAATGACTTGGGCAGTGCAAATATTACCAAAGTGGGAGATAAAAAGCACTAATCACACAAAACAGGATTGATAAAGTAACCTTGTTAAATTTAAGAATGTTTGGTCATTTGAAGTACATAATTAATAAAGTGAAAAGCCAAGTCATAAATTGGGAAAATAGTTGTAGTCTATAAAACAAAACCAAAACAGGCTTCTATCCAAAATACACAAATGATTCCTACAAATTCATAAGGGAAAACATATACAGATAATAAAATATCATCCAAAGGCCTGAACAAAGATTTTTTAAACATAATCAAAATGAAAAATAAACATAAAAATTTTCAACAGCATTAGCCACCAGAAAAATGCAAATAAAAACCACACAGCAGAGTGGCTTACAGGAAAACAAGATCAACTGCTGAGTAGGAAGCGGGGCACCCTGATGTCTTTAAATTGGTGCTGCCCCTTTACAAATCTGTGTGCAGTTTCTGTACAACAGAGTCTGTGCAGAAGCCAAAGGAAATGAACTATATCTCATGTCTGAAGGATGAGGCCTACGGAACAGCACAGCACTTATCTGAATTCAATGCCCTTCCACCAAGAGAAACCAGCACTACACGCTGGTCACAAGGTCTGTGTTGGTAAAAAGGGAAGGCGATGTCAGGAAAGCACATGCTGGTCAGTGGCAGGTGCCATGGGGAGACAGGAGAGGAGCAGAACAGAAGAGAGTACATAGCTAAAAGATATTTTTCTTCATCTGGGAATGTTTACTCTCCTGAAGAAGACAAGAAATAGAAAACCTTTCCTCATCCTGGGTGGTGAGAGTGTTTGTCCACTTTTTTTTTTTTTTTGGTACTGGGGATCGAACTCAGGACCTTGAGCTTGCAAGGCAGGCGCCGGAACCACTGAGCTAAATCCCTGGCCCTGTCCACTTTTTGATCTTCAGGACTTTCCTCCACCTTGAACCTGCAGGCCGTCTCCCTCCCCTGTGGCCTCTTCACCCTGTGGGACTCCCCCCACCCCATCCTGCCCTCTCCCCATTGCCTCTGCTGCTCCTCACCTGTCCCATCCGGGGCTCGGCACAGACCTGAGAGGAGCACAAGGCCAGAAGGTCCAGATTGCATCCCCTTCCTGGCCTGGCTGTGCTTTCGTGGCTTCTCCCCCTTGCACTGACTCTGGTGTTCAGGACCGCTCCCACCTTGGACAGATGTCTGGTCAACTAAGCAGTGTCCTTAGAATTCGGCTCTGCCTGCCTGGAGCCCAAGGGGTGAGGCTGCTCACTGGCATGGGTCCTAGCCCTCTGAGGTCTTCTGGTCTCAGCCTTGGAGGAGCAGGGGGTGATGGGCGGGGGCCTTGCCCTAGACACAGGCAGGGCAGCAGAGAGCAGTGGTTCCCTTGTGAGGGGACTCTGCAGGGACACCTGCCACAATTCACCTCTCTGTACCACACAGTGAGGCAAGGCTCCAGTCCCACTGCAGCATGTTTGAGAGAGTAGGGTTTCTAGAGCATCGCTTTGTGAAGCTGGGTGCTCAGAGCTGGTTCTCGAGGCTGTGAGGTCTGTGCTCTTCTCTGTCTCAGAGGCTAGCTGACAGCTGACAGTGGAGGCCCAGAGACTCTCAGGGACATGGGCCTTTGAGATGCTGCATGGGCGCATGGGACAGTACCAGGGCAGTGCTAACTCAGAGTCTACTGATTTAAGCGCAATTTCTCTCAAAATGCCTTCCTAGGGACATTACAGTCTGACCACACCAGGGTACAACAGCTGAGCCAAGTCAACCCGTGAATGGACCATTCAGGTCCTCTCTTGTGGGCTCCAGAGCTACACCACGAGCATCCTATACCATGTGGAGAGGCCAGGAGGTGAGCAGGCCCAGCAGAGCCTACCTACCAGCTGACCAGGCCTGGACAGATGCTGAGCTGGGCACTGCAGAGGCTCTGCCCAGTGCCTGCTCTGAGAGTCACTTCACGCCCCAAAGGCTTCTCAGGAGGTGGAGATCAGGGGAAGGCATGCCGCCACCTCTGTCCTGCTCAGCGTCCTGACCCTCTGGACCTACAGGCACAACACAGTAGTGCTGGCATCATGACTCTGCGCTTTGGGGAGGCTTGCTGCCTGGTAATGCATAGCTGAGATCCTAGTCTTTTGGGGAAATCTGTGGCATCCTCAAGGGAGGGCTGTGCTGGCAAAGCTGAAGCCCAGCTCCTGAAACAATCCTGGGGAAACCAGATCATGTGAGCTCGCACTTCTTCTTGACTTATCCTTCTTTGTTTTTCTTTCCCAGAAGTAAAGCCCTCTCTGGAACTGTCTCAAGAGGCCTCGAATTCACAGTATTAACTCGAGCTTTCCTTCCTGTCATCATCCCAGGTCCCCATAAGCCAGGCTCATAGGACGGTTGGCTGGTCTCACAACTCTGTGTGGCTATGGGATCTTCATCTGATGAATGATCTGGCAGAATATGTGGAGGGCTGCTCTGCTGGGAGAGAAAGAAAGAAGTGCTGTTGTCAGTAGAGTTGCTGGTGGTTCTTCCATCTAACAGGTTGTCTTGTGAATTCTGTGTGTGTGTGGTGCTGGGCATGGAAATCAGGGCCTTGCAATGCTCAGTAAACACTAAGCACATGCTAGGCATGCACTAAGCACATGATAAACATACACTGAGCACATGCTAAGTACACACTAGGCACATGCTGCCCCTGAGCTGCAGCCTGGTCTCTCTCATGAATTCCCTGGGCCACCCTGGAGCTGTCCTGGAGCTGGCTCATGAAGGGTATGGGACACACACGTGACAAAGTTGCTTTGGAGAGAAGTGCATCCCTTTGGGAAGGCACCAATCCAGGTGTTTGCCCCTGGTCTACACCACCCACCCAGCCCCACTCTGTAGAGAGGAGAAGAGGGAAGTGCAGGACACTGTTGATCTCTGCACTCCCTGGCTGCAGGTGGATTCCAGGCTCATCCCGTGGGGAGGACCAGGCTGACTGTCAAGCAGACGAGACCCAAGGAGTCCCGACTCCAGCTTCTCTGGAAACTCACAGTCTGCACCCTTAGTTGCAACTCATTTCTCAGTGCTGTTGCTTAAAGGGACCCCAAACCATGAAGGTACAAAAGGATACTGTGCAGTGGTTGAGACATGAAAAGCCAGGGCCTAGAGGAAGGGTCACGATGCAGAGTCCACAGCAAGACCTGTGGGTCAGGTCCATCCTGTGGGGAGAGGGGTAGTCACACACTCTAACCAGGCTGGGATCGGTCGAGGAATCTGGGGACTTGCAGGTGCCTCAGGGACAGACGAGATCCAGTTCCACTCAGAACACCCAGCACTTATGAAGGTGCAAAGAGAGGTCATAGGGCAAGGGTGTGCCTGGTTCAGGGGTCACAGAGAGAGGACCTGCCAGGCCGGGACTGCAGCCCAGATGACCAGCAAAGCCAAGCAACCCTTTGTCCCAGGAACAGGGCAGCTGGAGCCCCAAAGCAGTCACAGGTCCTCTGTCCCCGAGGCCAGATGGCAGAGGGGCAGCAGGATGCCAACTAGGCCCTGGCTGGGAACTGCAGGGACACCTGCTGCTCTTCAGTGACTGCAGCGTTGTTATGGTTTGGGTCTAAATGTCCCCCCAAAATCTCATGTGGACATAGGCTGGATCTCGAGTGTGTGAAGCTGGAATTGATTCATGATGCAATGCCTGGTTCATGGGTACTTGGATTAAGGGTGTGAGTGCTGCCTGCCCTAAGTAGCCTGAATAAGATAAAAGGGGCAGAAAGATGCTAGTAAATCCCTTGTTACCTTTGCTACTTTGTAGGTGCTGTATTTTTTCTCCTCTGTGATGCTTGTTTGCCATCCCAGCCTTGGAGCCAGCCAATTATGAACTGAAACTTCCACAAACTGTAAGCCAAATAAATCCCTTCCCCTCTAACTTTGGGTGTTGAGTATTTTGTCTCAGCAATGAGAGAAAAGTAACTAACACAAGTGTGGTTGGGAGGGAAGCTCTCCTTCAGGTTCAGGCTGGGCTGACAGAAGACAGAGCCACAGAGAAGAGCATAGGAATGGATTTAATACAATTCATACCCAGGACACTTTCCAAAATGAAGATACCCAGAACAGATAAACTGGCACAGGTTGTCTGTATGCCTTTGTTTTTGTTTTGCAAGACAAGATCTCACTTTGTAGCCCAAGCTGGTCTTGAACTCACCACCCTCCTCCCTCGTGCCTCAGCTTCCTGAGTGTGGGGATTATAGGCATGCACCACAGTGCCTGGCTCTTGTGTATTTTTAGACTTGGGATTGATGAAGAGCAGACGGCTGTGGAGACCCAGGTCTGGTGGACAGAACGTGTGATCTGCTGTGGAGCCTAGCAGACCCTGTTTGTTTGGATTTTTCCTGTGTCTTCAGAGATAAGGACTTCTCTTCCCGGTGGGTGGAGGGATGAGGGCTGGAACTGATTTCGGGGAGGGGGGTGGAGGTAAGAGGGCTTCTTGGGTTTGGGGAAGGGTCACCCAAGGGCTGTGTGTCAGAAGCTTGGTCAGTAGCCCTTGGCACTGTGGGCCTGGTGAGCCCTGAAGGGGTGGAGCCTGGCTAAAAGAAGGAGGAAACTGGGGGGTGGCCTTGGGGGCACTGGGGCCCTGGCCCTACTCTTTCTCACTTCCCAGCTTCCAAAAGATGGGAAGCCTCCTGGGCCTTCTGCTCCAGCCACAATGGCTCCTTGTCACAGCCCCAAAACAAGGGGACCCCTGGATCATGACCCTAAAATGGTGAACTGGAATGAAGTTTCCCTCTTCTTAGGTGGCTTGTCCCAGGCATCCTCACACTGAAACAGCTGACTACCTCACTGGTGTCCCTGCTTCTCCTTCCCCAAAGCCGCAGTGCTGGGTTTGGGACAGCAAGACCTGGACACTGTCCGCAACTCCAGGGCCCAACTTCCCTTTGCATTTAAATTCCCTTGATTTTTTCATGGTGAGGCACAGGAGCATCAGGCTAGCAGATTTCTCTGAAGAGTTTGCACATGATCAAGTTGCTAGTGGGACTCGTTATGGAGAATAATCTCAAAGTTTCTGCGGGGAGAGAGCAGAAAGAAGGGATTCTCAGTGTTAAAATCAATGCAGACTTTAGACCAAGGGAACAGAATGGCAGACATAGAAAAACCCAAGCAACCACAGCCACCTGACTCTGGACAAAGGAGCCAGAAACACACACTGGGGAAGAGACAGTCTCTTTCACAGATGGTGCTGGGAAAACTGTATATCCACTTGTAGGAGACTGAAACAAAATCCCTACCTCTCACCCTGTACACAAATCAATGCAAAATGCATCAAAGACCCAGGTATAAGACCTGAAACTTTGGAAGTACTAAAAGAAAACATAGAGGACACATCTGAAGCTGCAGGCACAGGCAAAGGCCTCCTGAATGGGACTCTAATAGCAGAGGAATAATAGCAAGTATCAACAGATGGAACTGTAGCATATTGAAATGCTTCTGCACAGCAAAGGAAACAGCTAGCAGAGTAAAGAGACAACCTTCAGAATGGGAGAAAGTCTCTGCCAGCTATTCCTCCAATAGAGCAGAAGTGTCTAGAATATACAGAAAATTAATACCAAAAATTCAAATAGCCCAATCAATGAATGGGCAAATAAGCTGAACAGACACTTCTCAAAAGAAGAAATACAAATGGCCAACAAGCATATGAAAACATGTTCCATACCTTCAGCCACTAGGGAAATGAAAATCAAAACCACACTGAAAATCCCTCTCAGCCCAGTCAGAATGGCTGTCATCAAGAATACAAAACACAGTAAATGCTGGCGAGGATGGAATGGGGGAGAAGGAACCCTTGTGCACTGCTGGTAAGAAGAAAGTACATTAGTAAAATCGCTATGGAAATCAGTATGGTGGTTCCTCGAAAACTAAAAATGGAACTGTGTCCCCAGCCCCAGCTACACCACTCCTTGGTACACACCCAAGGGCATTAAGGTCAGCACACTACAGGAATACCTGCATGCCAGTGTACATGCAGCACAATTCACAATAGCACAGATGTGGAACCAGGCCAGGTGCCCATCAGGAGATGAAGGGATAGAGAAAATGTGGCATATATATATAGAGACAATGGAGTACAATGGAGTATTAGTCAGCCATGGAAAGGAATGAAATGTTGTGCTTTGCAGAAAAGTGGATGGATCTTGAGATCGTGGTTTTGGATGATATAAGCCAGCCTCAGAAAGACACATATCAAATGTTCTTCCTAATGTGTGGAATCTAAGAAAGCGGAAGGAAACTATTAGCAGAGAAGAGGAAGGGGAGAAGGAAGAGCGGGTAAAGAGTATAGGGGCCATGAACGTGATCCAAACACATCATATAAATTGAACCCCCAAACAGTGCGAGATTGGGTGGGGAGTTATTAAAGTATGTTACGGGCATGCACAGATTTGCCAAAGGAATCCCATCAGCCTGTGCAGCCACTGTGCACTAGTAAGAGTGGGGATGAAAGTGGGTGCCCACCCTGCACTTTTAAGCTCGGCTCAGTATGGCAGAGAGGCCCATGCAGCCCCCGGTCACCTAGAAGGTGGCTTTCCACACAGGGTCACCCGCCGCATGATGGGGTGCATCCTCTTTTCAATTTCAATAAACAAGGGAGGTCCTGTGCACACTCTTAGTGACCTGGCGCGCCGAGGCCTCTGTGTCCAGATCCAGAAGGGCTCAGTGGGAAGGGGCCCAGCACACGCAGGAAGAGAGAGCTGTTCCCTCTGCTGTGGGTTCTCTCAGAGCGTGGGTGTGCTGACCGCTGGCTCAGCCTCGAGACTAGCAGGAAGATGGACTCTCTCTAAGGATGACTCACATCAGGCTCTGGGGAAACTTTTCCCCTGCACTCTCTTGTCCCCTGTGGGTCACAAGGCCCAGGGCCAGCGGGAGGCCCTGTGGGCTGAGATCCTCGCAGTGCGGGCATAGCGGTCACCAGGAATGGTCTCAGAAAGAGGCTCCCCTGTCACCTGACCAGAGCCCCCAGCAATGGGTTGGCCTGGAGCCCTCGAAGGAGCAGACACAAAGGCCAGGTGGGGAGGAGCCTGGGTGCCCAGTGGGCAGCTGATGGCCGATCACAAAGGGATGGTCTCTCTTTGACATGGAGGTGCCTGAAGGTGTCACAACGTCACAGTGCATAGAGAGCTAAAAGCAGAAATGACCGGAGCTGCAGGGAGTAGCAGCTCCGCAGGGCACCCTGACTCAGCCTCCCTCCTGGGGCTCAGGGATCATGTGGGTCACCTCATACGGGGATCTGGGAGAGGGGAGGTGCTGTTTCCAGGACCTAGCTGGGGGCCGGGCACACAGTTGGCACCATGTGCATAGTGTCAGTGACTTCAAACCTGGCTGCGTGGCTGGAGGGGAAGAAACTGAGGCACAGCAGCCCCCGATTTCTGATGAGGCTCTGAAAGTGTCCTGAATGCCCTGAGCCATGCGTACCCCAGCTGTCTGGACCCCCGGGGCCCCAGAGGGCTGGGTGTGAGCCCTCCCCTCAGGCTGAGGGGCCTGTGGGCGGTGTCAGGTCACGCAGACCTGAGGGACAGTGGGACCCTGGCTCCCTGGATGGATCATTGCTCCTCCAGCTCACTCTAGAGCAATCACCTCCCTGTGTCCACACAGGAGCCACTGCTGCCCAGTGTCCCTGGAGGGAATCAGAATGCAGAGTCCAGTGTCCAGAGTGCTTGTTGGTTTCACACCACATTGCAGTCCAAATGAGCCCTCGTCGGTGACACACTATTGCACATAGGTGGGCAGGACCAAGGGAGGACGCTGCTCACAGGCTAGGGGAAGACTCAGAATTGCCCATACATGCAGGAAGTGACATCCAGGAGGGTGGGGCCTCCATTAGTGCAGCTATTGGGTGCCTACTGCAGTGCCAGGTGCCAGGTGCATGCAAGATGGGGTCCATGCAGAATTGGAAGCCATATCCCTCCTTCTCCCTCTTCTCACACTCACTTGATGCCCAGCGGTTAGTTTCGGGGAGCTGGAGGGTCCTCAGGCTGGGGTAGCAATAGAAAGGCTGAGGCTGTGCTTGGAAGGGATGGAGGTGATGGGGCGGGACTGGAGGTGGTGTCCACTGAGCCAGGGACTATGGGAGGAAGAAGAGAGCACTGGGGGATCTGGGCACGGCTGAGCCCTTTCCTCCTCTGCACAGCTTGTGGGGAGCTCTGGAGGCTCAGCCTGTCTTGACCAGTGGGCGCTGGGGACCCTGGCTAGGCTTACAAACAGAGCTCACCTTCAGCCATCATTTCATTTTCAGCAATGGAGAACTACTGTATTTTGTATTGGAAATACCAGTCAGAAAAACAGAAGGCCATAAATAGAATGCTGTCTCTTGTTTCCAAAAACTATCAATATCCTGGACCCATGCAAAAATAAGACTGAAAGCAAGATAGTTCAGCAAACGCTGGGGGTGAGTCAGGACCCTGATCCTCAAGTGATCGTGGGTGAAAGCCCTGGCCACCAAAAGCACCGCTAGTGAGGATTCTCAGAGTGAACAGGATTAATCTTCAAATCCGGCACTCTGTGGGCTCACAGGGATGGGCATGTCTGGAGCAGAATTAACCATCAGAGCCATGGCTGAAGCAGCATGGCTCAGGTACCAACCAGAATCTCTGCTGTCATCAGCTCCCATCTCACCTGGGGACACTCACTGAGGCCAGATTGAGAGGAGAGGGGAGGAGAGCAGGGCTGGGGCTTAGGCGTGAAGGCTCCTCTCAGACTCCTGTCTCTCTGTCTCTGTCTCTCTGCCCCGGTGGCATCTTGTGATGGAGTTGGGAAGGCCTGGAACCCCTGCTCTGGCCACAGAACTGTGGCTGCCCCCACCAGGGACTGTTGTGGGGAAGGGCCCCAAGGTCCAGTGCACATCAGAAGCACCGCAGTGCTGGCTGTGGTCTTCCTGTCTACACAGCCTGCCCCCAACCCAGGGACTCAGCAGAACCTGTCCAGCTTCGGCCTTGGCCAGGGCCTTGAGCCGCATCCACCTGTCCCCTGCCTCTTACCCTTACCCAGGCTCTGAGGGCCCTGGCTGCTGACACACAAACTCCTCGCCTGCCCTTGCCACTCTGCTCAGGGGCCCAGTGGGCCTGGGATTTGCTCAAGTCTGAGGCAGGAAGAGACCCTTCCCTAATGAGCAATAGCACATGGTTCAAATGGCCTGCAGTAACCCTGGCAGGTTGCGGAGGCCCTGGGGACCCAGTGACCTGCAGGCAGATGCTTGTCCCAAACTATCCACCAGTTTCCTGGGAACTTGGGCAGGAAGGAGTCACAGGTTGTGGATGGCAGCGCATGCTTCTGAGCAGAAGGACAAAATCTGCTGCCCCTGTTCACTGTACCTAGGATGTCCACACTGCCCGCTGCAGTCTCAGGTGCTTTCTCATCCCTGAGACACCTGTGACTCAAAGGAGGAAAGGTCCATGGTGGGCTGGCTCCATGGTAGGACTGCCTGGCACGGGGCATAGGAGAGGAAAAGATGCCCAGTGTGGCAACAGAAAGCAGAGATAGAAGGGAGGAGCGGGGAAGGGAGACACACCAGTCCAGGGTGCCTCCCAGTGACCACCTCTTCTGACCAGGCCCTGCCTGCTAACTGCAAGCCATGTAGCCCCATGATCCACAGGGCCCTCCTGGGCATACTTGAGGCCTCAGGGGCCATCTAGGTATCCCCATAACTGTGCCCCCTGTCCATAGGCACTTGGGGCCCATCTTGGTGACTCGTGAATGTTCAGTGTCACAGTGCTTGTTCAGGTCACCACGCATGGCCCTGTGCCATGTCCTCATGCCCCCTTCACACACCCCATCTCATCTCCGCATGCGGCCGATGTCCTCTCAAGTTGCTGCGCAGTCGGCCATGGTGGGAGAGGCTGTGCTCATCTGGCTTGCCTCTAGCCCTGTCCTACTGCTGCATCACTGCTATGCTTCTGTCCTGGGGCTCAAGTGTCAGGGCACATGGGGAAAAGGCATGGGGTGCAGGGCTGGGCTTTGGGAGCCCATGGGGACATGTGAGACCCAGATGAGGTGGGCTGCTGTGCCATCATATCCTGCCATGCTGTGCTGGCCTTCCACGTGACCCACATGCACAGTAACCATGATGAGAGCTGTCGCCTACTTTGAACACTTACTGGGTATTACATCCACCAACTCAGTTCTCTCCCAGGGCATTTTAGGGGAACAAGGCTGGCACTCAGCACCCTGTCCCTAGTGCACTGCACGGTGGCTCGGGTCTGCCAGCTCCAAGCCTGGGCTGAACCTCACTCCTGAGGCACAGGGCAGTCAGGAAACTCCTATAGAGTGGGAAGAGTCGTCCTCTGCAAGCTCACCTCAAATCATCATGACTCACGTAATTCACTGCACCGCTAGGATTTTTACAAGGGATGCTGGAGCTGAGTCAGCTGCATCCCCGTGGAGGCCGAGACCACCCTCCCTCCACGCCTGGTTGTGTGCTTCTACTGTAAGGGCTGCCTAGACGTGTGACAGGAGACACTGAGCTCCTGAGTAAGGGCGGTCAGAAGACAGTGTGGTCGGTGTCTATCAGGGCGGAGAGGCAGAGGGCCCAGGGCAGAAACCTCCCAACCCCACCCTTCTTACTGTCCCTGTCACCAGCTGGTAGCCCGGGTGCAGAGGTCAGGGAGCAGGGACAGAGATGCTCAGTGGGACCCCTGTGTCTCAGTCCATAAGCAGCTGCCTTTGGCGGCAGTGTCCTTACCCACTCACCAAATCCCTGCTTATGGGGCTGCTCCTAGCATCCAGGTCACCCTGGAGGCTGCACTACAGGCTGAGCCCACAGAGGGCCCTGGGGACCAGAGGAAGGGTTAGGGGACAGGACACCTGGGGGAGAGAGGAGGAGGCCCCTGAACCCCCTCCCCACCTGCTGCTCTACACACACACACACACACACACACACACAGATACATGGATAGACACACACAGACACACACAGATATATGTACAGACACACACAGACACACACAGATATATGTACAGACACACACAGAGACACACGGATGGACACATGCGGAGAGACACACTGATACAGATATACACACAGATACATACACACAGAGACACAGACATAGACACACACGCGAGCACACACAGCCAGACCTTGGGCAGCCCACAAGGACGCAAGGTAGATTCTCTCAGCGTCGAGGCCCTTGCAGCTCTGGAGGGCTCTTAAAGTTTGAATTTGCTTTGCCAAGATCATGTGGGTTCGCTGGTGTGTGCCTGTGTGTTTGTGCAGGTGCACATGCAGGGGTGGCTCCAGGGGTGAGCCCGTGAGAGGACACTGGGTGGGGTAGGGGTAGGATCCAGACTCCCGCTGGTTCAGTGAACCCTGCGGCGCCCAGCAGGGCTGTGGCAGCAAGTGTGTGGCCCAGGTGCCACGTGGGGCGAGGAGAGGATGAAAGGCTCAGGGCATCCCTGAAGCTGGGACTCGTGCTGGGGCTCAGGTGCATGGGCGGGGGCTCAGCTTCTTCCAGGCAGGCTGGGATGGCACCCTTTTCTCTCTGCCTTTCTGCCTCTCTCCCTTTGCAGCCTGGAGCAGGCATTCCATCCCGGGAAGAGTGGGCCAGCCACTGGCACTGGGCTCTCAGGAGAGGGGCATTTCCCCAGGAGCCTCCAGCTGGGGAAGGAGGGCACAGCGCAGGGATGGTTCCTAGGTTCCTGCTGGCCATAAAGGCCGTGGGGACCACTGGGTTAGAGGTGGGGAGGCCTTTGGAGCTGCGTGACAGAGCGGGACCCTTCTTGCATTCTCCCCTGGCCCTTGCCACAGCCTGCCGTCTGCCCAGGGTGGAGGAGAAGCAGCCACGCCACAGGACCGTCCCAGGGAGGAGGACGGGGCCAGCTGGGGGACAGGCCTGGCATCCTGATGCACTGGGAGGGCTTTGACTCAGAAGAAAGTGACCCTTGGTCTCTTGCTGCCCAAAGAACAGCCATTGCTGCTGGGGGCACTGAGGTAAAGGAGGACATGCGCAGGGCCTGCTCAGCCCCTCAGTGGGGCACCCCTTATCCTCGGGGTGCAGGATGTGTCCTGAGATGCCCAGTGCATTCCTGAACCTGGGGCACATGGCCCCTGTATGTACTGAGTTGTATCCTAAACAGGCCTGGGTCTGTGATAAGCAAGACTCTAGCCTGGCCACTTCTCCAGGCACACCTGAGCTGCCAGCCTTCTCCTCCCTCACTGTGGGGCCATGCTCAGTTAAAATGACACTTCCTTGAGCACAGCACTGGGTACCGGACCTGGGATGCCTAGGCTGCCGAGGGGCTCATGGGTGGACAGCACATGGCTGTGTGGATGCCGGATGAGGCCCAGCCCGATCCACATGTGAGCAAGAAGCCATGGGTAGACTCCAGGCTCCCTGAGCTTATCGGGCTGCTCCCAGCATCCAGGTCACCCTGGAGCCTCCCAAGCACGGCCACCTATTCCACCCTGAGGCTGTGACTCACCAGGCACAGGGCTGCAGCTGGCACCCAGAGTGTCCCTGGGGCTCCTGTGCTGCAGGCCTGGTCACCGTGTGCTGCATGGGAGGCAGGGACGTTGGGAGGTGGGGCCTCGAGGGGTTGCCAGGTCTTCATGGGGACACAACGTACACAGGGACACTGACTGCAGCATAGTCCACTCGGAGGCTGTCTGCCTGCTGGGAGGGACTGGCTGATGTGATGGTTCAAGGTAATGTCCTGCTTTCCTTGGGAGAGCAACCACAGGAAGCCTTCAGAGCAATATCGCTTGCCGAAGATCCGCATGAGGATCATTTGAGGATAAGGTGCAGTCTGCAGGGCAGCCCGTGGGTCCCGACTAGACCTGAGCACCCTTTCCTCAACATGGAGTCTGAAGTCTGCAGCCTTTGCTCTTTCTTCTTGGGATCAAGCTACGACCACAGAGAAGGAGAACACTTAGACTTCAGAGAAGTGGAAAGGCCCGCTGCCAGCAGGTGAGGTATGGCGGCAGCGGCTGCCCAGGCACTCGCACTGGGGATTCACCGCAGAGCTGGGGTAAAAGGAGGCCCAGCTGGAAGCAGGCTGGGGAGGATGCAGTGGTCAGAGCAGAGGGACCTTAGCAGCTGGCCCAGCCCAGCCCAAGCCTCCCAGGATGGCTTTTCTGTTGCCAGGGTTGGAATATGGTTGTCCTCTCTGAAACTCATGTTGAAAAGTGACTGCGTGGGGCTGCATTGAGAGATGTGGGCTGAAGAGGGAGTAGATATTAGGAGGGATGACACCTCACCCAGGCCGGGAGCTAGAACTCCATCTCTGTTCTCAGGCCCCGCTTGCCCTTCATCCCTTCCACCCAGCTGCGACTTGCAGGAGGCCCTGGCCAGATATGGCCGTTGACCTTGGACTTCCATCCCCCGACCTTTGAGCTGAATAATTCTTTCCTTTATAAATCACCCAGATGCAAGTATTCTCTTTTAGCAACAGAAAACACATGAAGGCTTCTGTCTTGTTCTGCTTCACTGTGTGCCAAGTGGTGTGGAGACATGAAGGAAGGAACATGTCAGGCCTGGGAACTCTGGGGCCTATTCTGCCCTGCTCTGATTCCTGTGAAAGCCCATGGAAATCAGAGGAAATCAGTCTACCTCTAGCCTGAGCAGGACGTTTCTGCTGATCCTCGGCAAACTCTGGTTGGCAGCAGGCTGAGGATGGGCGTGCAGGGACCATGGTGAGGGTTGTTGTCTTACTTGTCTTGGATTTCCTTTGAGAGAGATGGGGAGTCCATCTGGCTGGGCGAGCGGGACTCACTTTTGTTCTGCTGGCATGCAGTGGTGCCGGTGCCCTGTTGAACAGCTGGTGGGGTGAATTTGCTGAGGCTGGAACAATGGCGGGTGAAGGATGGAATTTGGGAATCTGAACTCTCCAGAACATATGTGTTCAAAACTATGAGACTGGTGGTTTGCAAGCCATCAGCAAAACTAAGAATGAGTGAAATGCCAAGGGAAGATTTGCTGTTCACAGGTGAAGAAGGAAAAATGACTTCCAGCCCTGTCCTTGGCAGCAGATTTACGCCTGGGAGCCTTCCCCAAATGCTGCAGGAACAAATGGCCCTGAGGAGCCCTGGAGTCTGGGTCTGGAAGTAGGGCTGCCTCCCTCTCTAGGGCCACAGGTCTGAGTGCCTATGTCGTGGTGATTTACATAACCCCGAGCTGTTCCTTTCAGTGTTCTGTGTTGAGAAAGGCAACTTGCAAGGAGTTCAAGGTGGGTTAGGATGAAGTCCTAGGACCTAGAAATTTCTGTTGATATCGGGTAAGATGGTAACTCAGGTGGATAGATTTAGGCCAAGGAGAGCAAGGCCCAAAGCTCAGGACAGGCAGTGCATCTTGGCAGAGGCTGAGCAAGGTATGGGATGGGCGCCTGGGTACCCTGAGGCCAAGGCCACAGCCCTGAGCACAGGATCGGGATGATTCCCAAACCCTGACTCACACTGAAGGAGCAAGTCTCTTGGTTACTCCGGAGATCCCATCTTCTCTAGCCAGAGCATGGAGGGAGAGGCCTAGAGAGACCGGGGAGGGCTGCAGTCCTGCACTCCAGCCATCTCCTGCCTGCAGGAGAAAGGTTCTCAACACAGACAGCTGAAGGGAAGTGCCAGGAGGACCTGCACCTCCGTAGACAGGGTCTGCACGCAGAAGGGGGCAGCGAGGGCAGCTGAGGCTCCTGGGAAGGAACGCAGCTTGCAGGCTCCCAGGGACAGAGCCAGGGCAAAGACTCCAACTCAGCGAGATGCTCCCCAACCCTGAAAGCTTATCCAGCCTCAAAGCCCTGGTGCAGCCTCAAGCCAGCACCAACAGGATGGAGAGGAGGTGCACAGGGGACCAGCGGCTAGGCCTGCCTGGGTCTCCCTTTCTCCCAGGGTGGCAGCTTTCCTGACACCAAGCCCTAGGGAGCCACCCTGCCTCTGGGAAGTGTCAGTGGCATCATTTTTCTTGCTAGCATCCTCTTTGATCAGCCCCTGCCCTGGCTCCTTCCTTTTTCACAGAAGGGCCTAACCCTTTCTTCTTCCAGTTCCTCACCCATTTCTGTCACTGCAGCTGCTTGCAACTCCTGACCCAAGCAATGTGTCAGCACACCCACACCACAAGCACTCATCTGTGTGTCAGGCCTCAGAGAGCTCGAGTCCTGTCACCCCATACCCAGTGCCCTCTTGGCTCAAGGCGAACTGTCCTGTCCCCAGAGCCCTTCCCACACGACGTCCTCAGGATCCTGGGGCCTGTGTCTTGGACACACAGGAAGCAGTTGACTGGTGATGCTCTGTGCAGTCAGGGTCCCACTGCTCCTACATGTGACTTAGGAACGTGCCTCATTTGGCCATTTTCCTATCAGTAGAACAGAAGTACCATCTCCCGTGCAGGGCCAGCCTATGCCAGGTACCTGGCACACAGACACATGAGGACCAGCCGGTTGGTGTCCTACCTGTGCCAGGTCCTCCCCTGGCCCCAACAGGGAGGGGCTGTCCCCTCTCCTTGTGCCAAGGCCAAGGATGAGGAGCCCAGGGCTGGGCACCCTCCAAGGCTCCTGGGCAGTTTGAAGAGTATACACTGACCCATGTCCTGCATTCCTTGCAAGCCTGTGGACTCCAGTCTCCCTTCCTTCTGCCTCCTTGTCTTGTTTCTGGCTTCAAGGGAAGGGGAGAAGGCCAGGCTGAGATTCTGATGCCCGAGAGGCAGTCCTAGGTTTGGAAGCAGAGAGGAGAGGAGGTCTGGGGGCCCAGGGCTGGTCCAGGTTTTCAGGAGGAAAAGGGCGGGGGCAGGGGAGTTGGGGGGCAGGATCCTCACCTCCCCAAGCATGGGGTCAGTGACCCACAAACTCGTTTCCTCTGACAGTTTGATGCAGACATCGGGGACCCATCATCTCTCCATGCTTGGGGGCCTCCACAGCATCCTGGGTCCTGTGAGCGCTCCTGAGGGATCCTGGCCTTGCCACACTGGAGGAGTCAGGAGGACTGGAGACAGCGTCATGGCTTCTGCAGGGGGCTGCGGTTTCCTTGTTCTGGAGGTGCAAAATGAGGACCGCACTCTTCCCATGATGAGCCTAACCACGTTCCCAGCAAAGCCCGGAATGAGTCCGGGACAAGGGCTTGGGCCTCTGAACTGCCACTGTGTGAGTGACACCAGGCCAAGTGGAGCACAGCTCTTGTCTGTACCCGTGATTGGTGGTATTGTGGTGATGCCTGGTCACCGCTTCATCGGTGTCTACAGCTCTTTAAGGGAGGGCACTGTAGCTATGAGATGCACAGCTGAGCTGAACGATGCATCCTGCTGTTAGGAAGGTGAGTCCTCTCTCCTGGCTCTTCTCACACTCAGTGAATCAGGTGTTATCATCTGCCCATTTGTTCTTCCCTTCCCTGGAGGAAGGACAGGAGGCTTGCCTCGGGTGTGAGCACTAAAGTGAGAGCTGTTCTGACACAACTGAGACTAAGCGTTGCCTTTATACCATCACGTACACACCGCGCACACAGGCCCACATTCACACACATGTGCACACAGGCACACACATTCCATTCTATTCTTTGTTTTCTCCCTGGTGCTCTTTCACTGTTTCGAACTGCTGCTTCTGGTGTGTATGCAATCGAGTCAGCCTGCATTTCCCTTAAACTCACTCTCATCTGAAGCCGGCAGTATCCTCAGAGTGTGCAGCACAGTCCGCGGTCCCAGCCCTGCCTGAGGCGCTGCTGTGCGGGTGGCAAGGAGAGGCTGTTTGGGCTGTTGGTATCTGGTCTCCCTGTCTGTCACTCAGATTGAGCAGGTGTCTGATAAGAAGGAGCAGCAGAAGCGCTGTGTGGGCTTGGCTGCCCCGGAAACACCAGCCTGAGGAAAGCACTGGCCAGGTGTCCCTTTCTCCCAGGGAGCCTGGTCATGAGGCTTATGTGAATGTGGTGGCCTCCAGTTCACCTGGGCCCCTGGGCAGGAGCTTTCCAGGAGGAACCGGAAAGAGCTGGACCTGGCTGGAGCCGGCGCTACACTAGAATGCCTGTAGTGGGCTGAAGGACGGCCGGTGCCCGGGCTCGGGAATGCCCAGAACGGCTGTCCACTCACAGCCGCAAGCCCAGGTGACGGGGTCCATGGCCCCACGGGGCCTGTAGGGAAGAGGGGAGGGCAAGGTCAGCGGCGCTGTGTCTGAGCGCTTCGGACTCACGGAGCGACCTTGTTTCCTCCCAGCTGCTTCTCTGGCTGTAGCTCCACGCTTGGCCAGCAACTGCTTCTGAATCTGGCCCTGTCTCTTCTGTCCCCTGGGGGTGGCCACCCTGGCTCCCGGGCTGTCTGAGAGCACCTGATGGGCCATGCTGCAGTGCCTGGTGGGCAAGCACACTGGCCCTGGACAGGAGGCCGGCAAACTCATGGGGTGGGCTCTGCTTCGAGCCCGGTGGTCCTCTCTCTGAAGGCCCACTCTGCATCCACAAATGGTATGGAAGGACCCAGAGAGGGCTGCCAGGTGCTGCTTGCTCTGTCCAGCTTGGTGTGCCCCCCGCCCCTGCAGGGCACTCCTGGACTCCCAGCCCTGCACTGCCCCCATCACTGGGCCTGGTACCTGCACTGGCTAGGGTGTCACCAGTCCCCATGTGGTTATCAGCTGTGAAGCCCAGAGTGACTGGGGCCTGAGCCAGGGTGGCTCATGGTGTTTTGCAGGGCACTGTGCCAGGGCACTGGGTAGGGCAGCCGGGGAGCAGGGTCTCTGGGGAAGGAGCAGACACCTTAACCTGGACTCCCAGGTTAAGCGGGCATGTCCTGGGACCTGGGGAAGTGTCAGACACAGGAGACTCAGAGCAGCACTGGGCTCCACACAGGTGACAGCAAGGACAGTGGTGGCCATGGGCTGGACACACTGGTGGACATGGGGTGGAGTTCCTATAGACCCCTCCCTTTCATTCTGTGTTACAGAAGCTGGACGCCAACTGGGAGCAAGGGGGAGAGGGGGAGACACAGTCAAGTGTGGAAGGAGTGAACCCTGCTTGTGAGGAGCCCAAGCCTCCCACTCAGCCACAGCCATGAGCACCTCTTTCCTGCACACCACCCCTTCCTTCCCTGGAAGCAACAGGAGGGTGGGCCTCGTGCACACTGTGGCCCCATCTGTATGGTCTACAGGCCAAGGAGCGATCCTCTTACCCTGAGAAGTCGAAGAGCCCCGAGCCTGGTGACAGCATCAAGTGTGGACAGGGCTGCCCAGTGGCTCCCGCTCATCCTCAGTCCAGTCTGAGGACATCAGCTCTACTGTCCAGTGACCAGATGCCCACACTGCCTTCCCAGGACTCAGGCTTCCAGCAGGCACTGGGGTGGAAGGCATAGGCTCTGCTGGGAGCTCCAGGTCCCCAGAGCCTGGCCCTCTTGGCGTGGGCCCTGGGGTCTGGCTGGCAGGTGGCTGGCAGGGCAGCATGGCAGAGGGGCCTAGCAGAGGAAGAACAGCTCAAGGCATGGTGGCAGGGAGCAGAGAGATGGAGGGAAGATGAGGGAGAGAGACCCTTCGAGGTCATGCCCCCTGTGCCCCACTTCCGCTTCCAGGCTTCACCTCCCAAGCTCACCGTTAGCTATAGACACATCAGTGGACCACTCCACCAGTGAGTGTCACACTCTGTGACCCAGTCACCTTCCAAATCCCCCCCTACAAGCACATGAGGCTTTGGGGGGGACATCTAGATATGAACCATAGCAGAGCTCAGGCTGAGCCAAGGAGAGGGCTGGGGTCTCTGTCGGTTGCCCTGTGGGCACCAGCCTCCCAACCTGGGCCTTCTCCCCAGCGCCTCTCACCTGCTCTCTGGTTACCTGAGGTCAGAGCAGAAACCTTCATTCTTGGCTTCAGTGGAATTTATCTGGAGCCTATGGCAGCCAGGGTATGGGACTGAGAGCTCTTAAGAACTACATCTCCCAGAATCAGCCTGGGGCTCCTGAGCCTTACATTCCCACTTCGGGGTCTCCAAAATGTGGTTTTCTCTGTGTTCCCGCTGACCTCAGTCCTCAGGACCAGGGCTTCCATGTGGATGGAGGGTCAGGAGCAGACCCAGTGCTGTCTGGGTTATGGCTCTGTGCTCCTGGCACAGAACTAAACTGGGCCATACTTCCCGTCAGCCAGGGCTGACTCAGCCCAGCAGCTGTGTGTAGTGTTTGCCTGGTGGGAGGGACTGCTGGGGGCCAGAGCCCACCCACTTCATCCTCCCGGCCCTACCTCCCCCACTGGTGGGCTCTGGGGTGAAAACCCCGGTCTCTCACACACTGAGGCTACCCCCACCCTGGCTCTTGCACCGGCCCTGAGAGAGCCAACTCCTCTCAAGCCCCATTTCCAGGGCACATTTTTAGGGACCTTGGATCCCCTGATGTCCGATACCCCACACTTGTTAAAGTGCTCCATCTTGTATCAGGCCCCACGGGATCAGGGAAGAGCTGGGTCCCATGCACCACAGACTCCTCAGCCACAAGCAGGGTCTGGCGTCCAGCCACTGCTGCTAAGTGGAGGTGGGAGGGTGGGACACAGGGGCTGTGGCTCGGCTCTTCTGGAAGCCACTCTGAAGGGGCAGCCAGCCACAAGGGCTCTGAGCCATCTGAGCAGGGTTCCTTTAAAACTGGGGGCCATTGTCCAACCAACTCCACAGTGCTTCTCTGGCTGCTCTCGCCCCACTTCTGCCCAACTTCCTCAAACTGTAGAACAGAGCCTGGTGATGAGAGGGCCTCAGATGGGCTCTGGTCACCCCAAGCGGCCCTGTTCCCTGGTGCCAGTGGCCTGCAGAAGTAGACCTGAGGTAAGATCCTCCCAACCACAGCCCGGCCTACCAGCTCATCTGGTGTAACCCCGGAGCCCAGTTTAGGGTGCCGATCCCCATTCTTCCCAGGTGGCCCTACTGAATTAATTGCTGTGGCACTCATCCTTCTGATGTCTGCCAGCCCCTGTGACATGATCACAGCAGCCGGGGGCTTGGCTTGGAGGGGCAAACTGAGGCTGGAAAACTGCCACATTTATTTCAGACCCGAGGTTCCATCAGAATACAGATTTTTATTAGGAAAATGTTAAGTGCACAGACATCTTTCGAACTGATATGACTTCAAAGTAGAAATTGCTGCTTCTCAAAGACTTGTTACTTAGTTTTTAAAGCACACATTTGCAAGGGACGCCTTCTCCTGGACCGGCTTCACATTATCGGGAGGTGTGACTGACAACACAGATACAGTATTTGTTACATTGAACACGGAGCCCAGCCCTGCTCAGCCACCAAGAGCCCAATGAGGCTACAAACCGAGACCCAGCAGCGCCATGGCCAGCCTGGGGGATCTGGAGATTTGGGGGAACATTTCTGGGATGGGCTTTCTTCAGAATGATCAGGGAAACTGCTTAAGGAATCAGGGGCCCAACCCCGGGAAAGGTGTCAGTTCCCACATCTGAAGCCCCTAACAGGTGAAAATGCAGAGACAAGAATCACCGTGGAGGGGCAGATGGGGTCCTTCGGGAGGGGGCTCAGGTCTCTGGACCTGGACACACAGACTACCTGTGCTCTTCAGGGCTGAGCTTCCTTCCTCTCCCAGGGTGGATACACCCTCTCTGGTGTCTCAGTGGCTGGCAGAGGAGGACAGACAATGGTGCAAAAGACACAAGGCAAAGATCCGGACACCTACACACAACACACTCATGGCCCCAGCCCCTTCCCATCTGGTGCAAAGGCTGGCAGCTGAGAAGCATGGGTCACAGAGGCCAGGGAATGTGGGGGCAGCCGTGTCCCCAGTCACAGCTCCCTGGTGCACTTGACTCTAAAGCAAAGGGATTAGGGTGGGGACACTTTTCCTTTGCAAATAGACTATTGAAATGCGGATTTGCCTCAGCCAGTCAGTCTCCATGCAGGGGCAAATCCTCTGGGGAGAATTGTCACACAAATGTGCCCCTGCTCCCCTGCCTGGGGAGGAGACACAGAGGTGACTGCTTCACTGCAGTTATATAGAGCTCAGCTTGCTCCTGGGAGCAGGAGGTTTGACTGGATGGTCCTGGGCCTTGGGTTCCAAGGGAAGAGGCTCTGAATGTTCAGAGGGGTTTAAACACCTTGGATTACCTGGAAAGTGGCCATCCACAAGTTTGGTCGTTCTATGGATAACTTAGAAGTACTGTAGTTTTGGGTCAATTTCAAAAGGCGGTTTTGAAATTAGTTGTAATGCTGGGATCTAATAAATCTCCCCTGACCCCTTTTTTATCCAATTTAACTTGGCTGGTTTGAGAATTTCAATTGTTGAAGTTAGAGGAAACTTTTGGTGGGTGGATTTGCATTCTGCTCTGAAGCATCAATTTATGGTGAGGCCTGAGCGGTATTACTGACAACAAATGATAAAATCGCAAATACCCTGACTCAGGATTGCTCTTCCTTTCGGCCTCTTCTTCATTTAATGATACTCACTGGTGTCTCCATTAGGCCTGGGGAGATGACTGCAGGGAAAGGAGACAGAAGCCCTGCAAGCCCGCAGTGTTAAGGAGCCTCACATACAGGTTGCTCGGGGTCAGAGGGCAATACTTCGAATCCAGGGACTTCTAACCCTTTCCTGGAAGAATGCCTGCTTTGCTGGACACTGGACCCTGGGTGTAAGGAAAGACAGCCCTGCTGGGGGTGAGGTCAGATATTAACAGGGGAGGAGTCTTCACTCTGGGATTGATTGTTACGGGTTGTGTCCTGAAAATAATAATACAAAGGTGGAAAATTCTTGTGACTCCCCAAACAATGCTGAGCCAGAACTCTGCAGTCCAGACAGCAGCAGCTGCAGCAGCATCTTGGGTCAGCAGTGCTGGGGTCAGTGCTGCTGTGGCCTGCATTCCCTCGGGCTCCATTTGCTGGTCCCATGGGGACACTGAGGCTGCTCCAGTTGGCTGCAGCTCACACTGGGAGCCTCGAAGAGGCCTGAGAGCATCTTCCCATGCTCAGCCTTTGCACACCAGGAGGGGGAAGTGTGTGCACCAAGACAGGGGTCACAGGCAGGGAGGACACTGGCCGTGAGCAGACACAGAAGTAGAAGGTGACAGTGCTCCAGACGAGGCAGGTGCGTACAGTGTTTCATGGGTACTCTTGCTTCCCCGTTGGTGCCAAGTCAGAATGAAAGCTTTTGTCTGAAGAGCGTCCTTTCCAGCATGATGGAGACAATCTTGAGACACAGGACGATGGATGGGTGAGACACAGGACGATGGATGGGTGAGACACAGAATGAGGAGCGCAGCAATGGGTAGAGGGAGCAGCAGGAAAGGGGTCTCTGCCCTGGCCTGGCCTGCTCAGCCTGGGGGAGCCCTGCTGTTCACTCTCTGGGGGAGGAGGCACACCTGGTCCCTCTGGGACAAGGGAAGCCTCCCACCTCGCCTAGGATACAGGAAAGATATTATAATAAAGCAGATAACATAATGGCCTTAGCTCAAGCCACGGTAACACTGGCTAATCAAACTAAATGAGAAATAAACACCACGAGTTCTGCTACATAATTAATGGCGAGGGAAGGGGAGCTGTGCAAAGGAAGCCCTTGGCCTTGTGTCCGGCCCTGCCTGAGAGCAGGGCACCGGCCCCTCCCTAGCACTGACTGCAGGCCTGGGCTCCTGTAAGGTTCGCAGGCGTCTCACCGCCTCTCACATCTTGAACCTCCTGTTAACAGAACAGAGGGGACACCATTAAGGGGGTTCCAAGGCCTGGGGCACACAGAAGCCACAGCCCAGCATCACTCACAGACTGGACACCTGTCTCCCTGTGGGGCCAGGTGGGCAGGAGGCAGGGAGGACAAGCAAGCCAAAGCGGGATAGGGAGGACTGGAAATGGCAGGACAGCAGACAGATGCCTAGCGGCACAAGGCAGGGCACATGGACACAGGACAGGGTGCCCACGGCCTCACGCTGAGGCCACAAGTCCATTCCAGCCAGGATGGACCCCAGGGAACTGCAGACTTGAGGTGTAGAGAAGAGGCACTTCTGACTTCCATCAGCCCCACTTCCATCCTTGGGATCTCTTGGCTGATGCCAAGCCGCTACAGAGGCCTCCAGGAGCCAGAGGTGGCCAGGGATCTCCTGGGAGGCTCAGGGCAGATGGCACACAGTGGCCCATACCCCTCACCTGGCTGTGACTGGACTTCTAGTCTCCCCCCTGCAGGATCCAGGCAGTCTTCTGCTCTTTGGAGGTGAAGGTCTTCAGCCTCTGGTTATGGCCCTGGGGGACTTCATAAGCCTCTCCCAAAATGGAGAGGCTAAGGGAACCCACTTGTTCCTGCCCTGCAGCAGCTCCCCAGGTAGGGTGGCACTGGAGGGCACAGTAAGAGCAGGGCTTCCCTGAGAGGTCCCCGGAGGGGAATGGCTGGGTTCTGCAGAAAGATGCCTAGGGTGGGGAGGGGGCAGGGCAGGCATCTATGTACCCAGAGGTGAGGGCCTGCTGTCCCCAGAACAGCCAAGAGTGACAGTGCTGGGAAGGCTGACCCGGCAGTAGGGGTAGTGGCCACACAGGGGCCTTGCTGTTATGGTGTCCCGGACAGAAGTGGACAGCTGTGTGTTCTGCATGCTAGACCCGCAGGGAGCTCATTCAGGCCTAGGGACCCAGCCCCCAGGGGCCCAGGAGGGTCCCACGTGAGTTAACGGAAGCAGGACCCCTGGTGGGTGGGGCCAGGTACTGGTGGAAGTGGACAAGGGTTAAAGAATTGAGGTGTCCATTTTCATGACTTTGGTCTTGCCGCCTCCCACAGGCCCATCCAACCATCCAAATAAGATTTGGCCAAACCTTCAGACATCAGCCGGTGGCAGGGGAGGAACGTTCTAGAACTAAAGCAGACTCAGTGCCGTGCAGGCAGATGTTTCCCTCGGGTGGGGACTGACTGTCCTGGAGCCCTTCCCAGCATGGGGAGGGGACTCCCTGAAGCTGCAGGCACAGGGCTCCACACACATCTGTCCCTGAGGTGGGGACCCATTCCACGACTCCGGAGATAACACGCAAAGAAAAGGCTCCCTGGAAAACATCTATGTCTACATCTCTGCCCTGTGCTCCCCACGCCACCGCACAACCCCCAAACTTTGCAGCCAAGGCCTCTGCCCAGCCCAGTGGGGAGCAGGGGCCCAGGGAGGCAGGGTAGGGGGGCCAGGCCTCAGGGGCAAGTGGGCCATGGCCTGTCCTGAGAAGGCCACAAGGACAGTGCAGCTGGGGCAACAGACAGAGGCACGAGGTACCTCTCTGGGCTGGTGGGCTGTAGGCTCTGGCCAGGTGGCACCCTGGGCCCCCGTGGGCACAAGGAACCCAGTGCATAGCACTGTGTGGCCCGGGCTAGGAGGGCCCTGTCATCTAGGAGGGTCCTGAGCACTCAGTCTCTGAACAACTACTGTCTTCATTACTCGAGCCAGCAGGGCCTCAAGGAGCACAGAAATGGCGGTGGAGTGCGGCCGGGCGTGCAGTCACCAAGCCAGGGACAGCGGGTTTATAAAGCGCCGAGAGTGAGTGAGCAGGGAGCACTGTGGTCCATCCAGGTGGCAGATAACTAGTTTTTTCTTTTCTGGGCAGCCTTTCTCTTCTTCTGTCGCTTCTTTTTTCCTATCTTTTCTTTTTTCCCCACTTTTTCTTCTCTGCGCCCCCTTAGATAGAATCAGTAGAACCATTAATTGCGTTGAAACACACGGGAGCTTCCTCAGTCTGCATACACCCAGGGTGGCCATAGGTTGCTGCGTCCTCAGCCTCAGCAAAGGGCCTGGAGGCTCTGGACCAGCCAGGCCTTCCCCACACAGACGAGCGGTGGACACCGTCTAGGGCCAGGAGCCCCTTAGCCAAGCCCACCCTGGCTCCCTCTACCCTGAGATCCTCTGGGGATGGGAACCCACACGGGGTGGCCTGGTCTCCATCCACCCATCTGCTCTTACCAGGCCTCCTCCCTTTTCTACTCAGAGCTGAGCCCTTTCTGCTTTTCTCTTAAACGTTCTCTGTGTTTTCAATGCAGTAATACTCTAGGGGGTAGAGGCCTGGGGTGCAGACGCCATCCGGCGGAGGGAGGAGGAAGGCAGCCCGACACATTATGCCCTCTCCGGGTACCACCAAGGTTGTCTGGAGCGAGGGACAGCACTGGTTAGCGGAGTTCCATGAGGGCAACTGGCTCGTGACTGTCATTAGGGCAACTCGAGGCGAATGGTGTTTAATGATTTATGGGTAAGGCCACCTGTTCCCGGGAAAGCCCAACATTAACCCTAGCTGGTAGTCATGGGAGTTTTACGTGGGACAATGGGAAGCTTGATATTACTGGGATCGAGTCTCAGGATTACATGAGTTTGTTAGGAGGACCAAGGAGGAGGAGGGAGGAAGACCGATTAGTGAGTCAAATATTATTTGTCAGAAAACTGGCCTTCTATTTCCATTGGATTAAAAAAGACAGATTCGAAAACTTGAGCTGCAGATTTAATCTGTACCTGAGAAGGGCCTGTGGGCTGTCACTCGGCGTGGACCCCCTTGCAGGGTCCACGCACCTGACCAGCGGGCTGCTTGACTCACAATCTCCAGAAAAGTCTGTGTTCGGCTCTAAGCACTGATAAATAAATCAATCCCCATGTTCAGTAGGAGTTTATACCAGGAGAACGGTAGCGTTTTATTGCTAGTGTATATCATGTCACATGATACAATTTAATACAAGTGAAAAAATACTGCGGCTAACATTCAGAAGCTGCGATTGATCACATTTCTATGTCATATATTTCTGTACCTACTGCCAGTAGCTTTAGAGTCTAAGGAAAGGGTGCTACTGACATTCATATGGCTCCACTTCAAATGTATGAATTGTTTCACTACAAATGTATTCTGCAGTACACTTGTAGTCTAAAGAAACAAAATGTAAAAAAAAATGTGCACAAAAATATATATAAAAATGCCTTGCCAAAGTTACAAATACCACCAGGGCCATCTGTGAATTGCATTTATGCATGGAGGTTCCCTCTGCCCATGTTTCTGATTGGAGCCTGAGAGCCCATGTGGCTTCCGGTGGGCTGGGGCAGGATGCGGTCTGCTGTGCATCCTGTGCTTCTGATTTCAGAAGGCCCAGTCTGCAGAGCCCCACGGATGCTCGGGCTTCGGAGAACCAGGAAACCTGACTCCTCCGAAAGCTGCATTTATTAAATTTCTGCAGTCTTGTGGGAAAGTACAGAGTGATCATACCTCCTCCAGGAGGGGCTGGCTCCATTCTGGAGGAGGCCCGAGGGGGTCTCACAGAGGACCCTGTGGGAAGGCTGGAGCAGAGGGAGGGTGGCTCAGACAGGCTAGAGGAGAGGCAGAAGTCAGAAGCATGCTGCTGGAGCAGGGAGGAAGGAAGGCCAAGGCCTGGGGCACAGCCCTGGGATAGCAGCTTCTGACGGAGCCCAGACCCATCACTCAGATCCCTGACCCGGAGAGGGCTAAGGGCAGTGGTGGCCCAGCCCTGTGGGTTCATGGTCACACAGAGGTCACCTGGAAGGACGCCCAGCAAGAGCCCCCACCACCATTAAGGACACTTTCTAGAGCTCCCTGTGAAGAAGCTGCTTTCCCCTGAGGCCCCAGGGTGGGGAGGGATACTCCCCCGAGAAGGAAAGGAGCCAAGTACAGGTCTCGAAGTTATCGTTGGTTTAAGATATGATCATGAGGATGAAGGTGAGGCTGATGATCACGAGGGGCTGCCCGGCTCAGAAAACCCCAGGCACAAAGGCTCCTAGGTGCGGGGTCGGGCACGGTGGATGCAGGCTGAATACGGTGGGTGCCGTGGCTGTGCGTGCGTGCGGAGTCTGCAGCTGGTAACCCAGCAGCCTGGCGGGCCTCCTCCCAGCTCCGCCCTCCATCCCTGGAGTCAGCCTTCCCGGCGGGGCCAGTGGACAGTCCGCCTCAGCCACCACGCACGCTTACTTGTTTAAAGCCTTCTCCAGGTACTCCTGGATCCACTTCAGCTTCGGGTCGATGCACACCTGCCTGTTGTTGCTCTTCAGCCTGGCGCTGCAGAAACACAGAGGATGCCTGGGTTCTAGAGGGACTCAGGGTGAGCTGGGGGGATGCAAGCCAGGTCTGTGGTGTGCTCCGGCCCACAGACAGGGCCAAGACGCACTAACTCCAGCCAGGGAGCAGGCAGCCTGGAAACACTTGAGTAAGCCTTCGAAGGCTCAGTAGGAGTTGGCAAGTGAAAAAGCAGAAGGGAGGGCCGGGGATTTAGCTCAGTGGTGCCACTGCCTGCCTCGTAAGCACAAGGTCCCAAGTTCAATCCCCGGTACCGGAAAAAAAAAAAAAGATTCCAAGACATAAGTATTTTTGGGTCTGGGGATTTAGCTCAGTGGTTCCATTGCCTGCCTCGCAGGCACAAGTTCCCTAGTTCAATCCCCGGTACCAAACAAAACAACCCAGAAAAAGCAGAAGGGAAGGCCAAGTGGGAGCCCACTGGTGGGTCAGGACAAACAGGGGATATAAGGGCAAAGGGTGGGGGCTTCAGGTGGGGGGCCCTGGAGACAAAGCACTGGCCTTATCTTAATGGGGCACTTTGGCAGCACGCAGGGCGAACTAGAGGGTGAGTCTAGAGGGACTGCCGAGCTGCTCTGGGGAGGGACAGAGCCAGGAGGGGAGGGACAGCTCAGGGACAGTGGCTGGTGAAGGGGGAAAGGGGGAGACTTTCCCAGGTGCGGTGCCCCCCAGATAGCCAGGACTCCCTGCCCAGACTGGCAGAGCCTCGAGGCCAGCTGAGCCCCAGTGCAGTGGCCTGGGCACAGCTAGGAGAGTCCTTGGGTAACTGCTGGCTCCAAGGACCATGTGCAGGCGCGTGGGGTACAGATCTGGGCATAGCTGTGTGTTTGATTTAGGGTTCGCCCAGTTCTGAGATCTGTACTGGCCCCTCCCAACTTCAGGATGGACCCCAGGAAGTGAGCAGGCACATCTGCGCTGCACAGTAGGTCCACACTGGCTACACACAGCACTTTCCAAACACCCTTCCCAGCAGACAGAGTGTCTTCCTGGATGTGCCGCACAAACAGCCATCCCATCGTAGCCTCTAGTGGGCTGAGGCAGGAGGATAACAAGTTCAAGCCTAGCCTGGGCAACTCAGGGACTTAGTGAGACCCTGTCGATAAGTGAAAATTTAAAAAGGGGCTGGGATGTAGCTCAGTGAGAAGGCTCTGGGTTCAATTCCCAGTATCAGGAAAAAAAACACACCATTTTCTAGGGCCCCATGACATACTGTAAATGACAAACATTCAAAGTGCAGAGGGTAAAAGGAATGAGGAAAAATCCAGACCTCAAAAAGGTGAAAGGGTAGAAAAGTCCTGGGAAGGGGCAGACTTTCTTCACCCTGTACCCTCACCCCATTTTTAGCTCTAGGACTTTTGATACAAGGACCCTCCTAAAGTGCTGGCCCTCCCCTCAGGGCTCCTGGCAGCATCCCAGGGAGTGCCTTGGAGTCCCCTCTCCCTGCCTCTGCCCCACCCTGTGCATGCAGGCAAGATCTCCGTCCCGTCCTTTGTGCTTGTGTGATCTGGGCTTTTCTTGTTTTCCAAATGAGTAAAATAAAACATTGGCAGCTGCCCTCAACACCAAGCAAAAGCAAAAACTCATTAAGCTGCACGTGAGAGCAAGCATAACTGTACGGTTAAAGTGAGCTGCAAGGTGTGAGCCTTCACCAAACGGCAAAAGATGACTTCAAGTGAATTGAATGTGTGCTCTCTGGCAACGAGAAAGGAACAGGTTTGGACCCCGAGGTGACAGGGCAGATACAGCTGTGGCCAGCACAGGGATTCAGCCAGAGCCCCGGTGAATGAAGCTCATGGTGTCTTTGGCCTAGGGGCAGCCAGCTGTGCTGGGTCTACAGGGACCAGGACCACTGTAAACCCAGCAGGAGGCTTTCGACACTCATTTCCGGGGCACACTCTGGATCCTCATGGCAATGGCAGCTGCCACCAGCAGGGCCAGGTTCTCGGCTGCAGCCAAGGCTCTGCCCCTTCTCCACTGCGTCCCGAGATAGCACAGTCCGCTGGGCACAGCTCGATACTCACACAATCTGAAGGGCGCAGTTCGGAGTGTTGAGGATTTTGAGGTGCTTGACATTGGCTCTGGCCACGTGGCTCTCAAAGAAGCGGCAGGGACATCTGTAGCTCAGGCTGACAGGTTTCCCTAGAAGAGATCAGGGGGTGAGGCCATGTGTCACCCTGCCAGTCTGCACTGGGGGTCCCGGTGAGGTGTGGGGTGGTAGGATGGCAGGACCAGGGGATGGACTAATGTCACAGATGCATCTTACTAGGACAGCTCCAGGGGCAGCTCTGTGAGTTTGAGTTGGGCACAAGGACCTGGAGGTGCCGGACCCACCCTAGAGGTGAGAATGTTAGAATGAAAGCCGGCTTCCCAGGTGTCTGCAGACAAAGGCAGGAATGACAGGAGGGAAGGGTTTCTGTCCAAGGCCCTGAGGCTCCCAGGTTTTCTTTGCAAAATAAACTCCTGCAAAGCCTCTGTGAGACCCCTGTACCATGGAGGGGACAGGAAGGAGGAGGCAGGAGGCTCCCTCTCTTCTGCCAGGAGCCTCAGCTCTGGGACGCTGCCCTCCCCCACCCTAAACCCCCACCTCACCTTCACCTCAAGCCTGGAAACCACAAAGGAGTCCCAGGAGCTCCCACCAGGAGACCAGAGGAGCAGGGCACCTTCTCTGCAGCCTTCCTGCTGTGAACTCCAAAGTGGCTTGGGGTGCTGGGGGATGGGGTGCTGTGGTCCCCTGGATCCTATTACCATCTCTGTTTGCCAATTCCACAATTTGTAAAATGCCATAATTGACACTCATTAGTGTAGATTAGCAAGGGGCTCCTTCATCCCTTTAAGACTCACCCTTTAAGTCTAAAATTGCAAGCCCTGGGGGGCTGAGCGTTCTGGGGTTTTATTTTGTTTTTTGAATTTCTCTGTGCAGATTTTGTGCAAGCCTTACTTAATACCCCAAAGTATTTGATTCTGTGGATCCTGTCACTGGAGCTAGAATGAGAATATTGAGGCCTGGAGACTTGTTTTCATATACCACTTCCAGCCTTCCTGGGCTTTCCCAGTCCCACACCTGCAGTGGATCTAGGGAGGGGCTTGGGAGGCAGTTGCATTTTCTCTGCAGGCCACATTCAGTGCCCGAGGATACATATTTAGCCACCAAGTTTTGAGAGAGTCACACCCCACCGCCCAGACCAGGAGCGAGCCAGGACTCCCAGTCGCCATAGGAGAGCCTGGCATCGAGGGGCAGAAAATCATTATGGGGTGCTTCCAGCAGCTGCACAGCCCCACCTGGACCTCAGTACTGCCCCAGAAGCAATCACCAGGGGAAGCGGTCCAGAACAAGGACTCAGCAGCCTGGGTAACCCCGCAGCCAAAGGCTCCCTCTCAGGGCCGTGCCTCAGTTCCCTGAATTGCCCTTGATCCTGGATGGGGGCAGGAGAGCTATAGCCATGGCCAGGCAGGACTAGCAAGAGGAACATGGGCCAGTTGCAGTGCTGCAGTGGCACCCTGGTGGCTGGGGCTGCTCTCTCCCAGTCCCCAGTAATCCAGCCATTCTAACCAGCATTGGAGATCAGGCCAGAAATCAGAGCCTTTAGGAGCTCAAAACACAGGCTTTCTTTCTCTCCTCCCCCTGCCCCCTGGGATTATCCATTTCCTTCAAAGGCAATTCTTATTCCTGCTCCCAGGACCCCAGCCCACAGCAAGGGGGGTTTCAACAGGTCTTTAAAGTAACAGAGACTCTAGGTGTTCCCAGAGGGAGCCCAGTGCTGTGTGCACTCCCTCCTTTCCTCCAGCTTTCTGTGCACTTTACTAACTTTTCCAGCGATTTCTGAGTAAGGCAAGAGTCGGTTGGGGCTCCCCTGTTGCCCGGATTTGGGACCCAGTGAGTTTGGCTCCCAGAGCATTTTTCAGAGCAGCTGGCTCCGTACAGAGGACAGGAGTCCTGATGGCATGCAGGTGGGAGTGGGCCCAGGAAGGCTTAGTGGGGTGTCCAGGGTGCCCAGATCCTGTTGCTGGACCCAGGAAGACCACAGGGGCCCTGGAGAGACCTCTCTTGCAGCTGAGTGGCACAGAGGACACCTGTGAAGGAGGTAAAGAAAAAGGAAATTCGTCCTAGACCTTCATGTAGGAAAGGACCTGCTTAGGCTGCTGAGGGGGCGACTCCCCTGCCAGGGCTCAGATCCCTCACCCCACTTCCTCTGAGCCTCCCCCAGGTGGGCTGCATACTGCTGTCTCCTTGCAGTACCCAGGAAGAGGGCAGCATGGGCTCTGCAGAGGTGCAGGAGAGACTGCACCCTCCCCAGGTCACACAATCATTAACCTCCAGCTGGAGCCTATCCTGGTGGCCTGGTCAGGGCACATGAACCTCTTGCAGTCTCAGTGCCAAGAAGGGTTCTGGGGTGCCTGCTGGAGCGCATGTCCCAGGTGGGCAGCCACGGGTGGCACCGTCTCCCTTGCCAGGCCCAGCAGAGGGCACCAACCCACACTCACACAGGTGTAGGGTTTTCAGGCAGGAACCCAGCTTAGGATCCTTGGAGCAATGCTGTGGGACCACAGCTGCAGGAGAGCACTCAGTGTCCCTCAGCCACTGCAGGAAACTCCTTGGCCAAGGAAGCGCTCGGCTGGCCCTACACTGTTTTTGTTTTGTGGGTTCAGAAGCAACCTTTTATTTTGGTTTGCAGCAGCGGTGTCCTGTAACAGCACAGCGAGTTTTCTCGCAGCGTCAAAAAGGAAAAAAAGAAAGCAGAGCCCTTTCCCAGTGAAAAAGGACACCGCAGTTCCCAGTGGCCCAAGGCCTTGGCGATTGAACTCTGCTGAGACTCCTGGCCCGGCACGAAAGCACAGGCCTGCAGGTGTGTTTGAGGGCAGGAGAGGGGCCCTCAGGGACCTCGGCCTCTGGGCCTGACAATGGGGACCCGGGGAGAGGGAAGTTGGCAGTGAATGGGCGCTTCGAGTCCGCGTCGCTTCGCGCCACCGAGCTGTGCAGAAGCGCGGCGGGCAGGGCAAGGGAGCAAGTGGGACAGCTGTTGCACGCCCGCCGGCCCCCCTAGCCCGCGAAGGAGAGAACTCGCTCTGCTTGGAAACTCGCGCACCATACCGCACCGCACCGTCTCCCGTCCACGGCCAGCACTGCTTAGGCTGGACCAGGCGCAAAGCGCCCCCTCCGCTCCCTGGGTGCGCCTCCCGCGCCCTGAGCAGGAGGCCTCCGAGCCCTTGCCGCCGCGGAGACCAAGAGGTACCAGCGGGGAGGCCTTGGCCTGCAGCTCCTGGACCGCCACACTCCAGACTAGCGCCCTTTCCGGCCCCACTGCAGCCCGCCGGCCACGGCCGCTCCATGCGGGGCGCAGAGCCTGGAGAGCCGCTGCCAAGTGGCTGACCGGGTCCCCCCAGGCCGGGGCGCACCGGCAGTAGAGCACTCACCGTCTCCGAGGCAGAGAGCGGCCAGCACGAGGGCCAGCACGGCGACGACCTTGGCGTCCATGGCGCGGGCGGCTGGGGACCGGCGGGTGGACGGACAGATGGACGGACGGATGGACAGACGGCGGCGAGGGCGGAGGAGAGCGCTCCAGCCTCTGCGCGCCGAGTGCTTTAGCAGAGGCCGCGGGGCGGGGCGGGGCGGGGCGGGGGCGGGGGCAAGGCGGGGCGGACCCCCGGCCCGGGGCTCTAACGTCCCCGCCCCGCCCCCTCTCCCCGTGGGGCCCAGGAGGCAGGGCATCCCTCGGGTCCGTGCGCCCAGCGTGGGTGGGGAGACCGGGCCGCGGGCGAGGCTGCGAGGTACGGACTCTGGACGGTGGGGACTTGGTGAGGACCCAGCACAGACGAGCGACTCGAGAGGGCCCAGAGCGCCCTGCTGCGAGCGGGGCCAGGGTGCCCTGGAGCTCGACCTAGGGCGTCTTGGCTTCCCGGACACAGCGACTCCGACCTCAGCCAAGGCCCTACTAAAGAGCCTCGGTGTCCCCACTCCAGCCGGCTCGAGCCGCTGCTGCAGGAAACGGGCATCACCCGGCCAGTGGATCCTCAACCCTCGCGCCTCTGTGTGGGGCCCGCCGGGTGCGCGGGGCTGTCACGGTCCGCTCCGGCACAGGGGCTGGGGCCTGGTGGAACCCCGGCTCCTCCCTGTCCTGCCCCGCACACGGTCAGTCCTGCATGGAGGCTGCACACGGTCTCTAACCGGGACACAAGGGTGCACCAGCCCAACGAGCCACCCGGAGGTCCCAGCCCAGAGGACTCCGCCTGGCGGGAGCGCTCCCCTGACCAAGGGGCCGTGCTCCTCCCTGGGCGCGAAGGGACAGCGCTGTCCCCGGCATGCCGGCGTCCAGGTCTGCGCCGGGGCGGCTGGCAGGGACTCGCGCTCCACCTGGGGACCCGGGGCGGGGTGAGAGAGGCTGGGGTCCGGCCGCCGGGGGCGGGAACAGGGTCTTCCGCGAGTCTCCCCAAACCACAGTGGGCCCCGGGCAGATGTGGGGTGAGCCTGGACGCATTCATTCACTTGCTCATTCACCCATTCACCCGGGCCACCGGCAGTTGGTGCCCAGGGCCTGAGACGGAGTCCCACCCGCGTGGTTCCCCGCGGGAAAGACCAGCACCCGCTGTGGAGGTCCAGTCCCGCGCAATGCCGTTCTCCGGCGCCCTCTGGCGGCCGCGCCTCTCGCCAGCTCGCGATGAGGACCCCTGGCTGGGCTGGACCGCCCCACGCTGCACTGCGGGGACTCGCCAGACTCCCCACGCCTGGGCGTGCTGCAGCTCCCAAAGTCTGAAAGCACAAGCCAGAGTCTCTTTACGCTTTGTTTTGGCCACCAAACCTGGTGGGCAGGGTCTCCCGCAGCTCAGGGGGACCCAGGATATCAAAGTATGGGGCCAGGGTGCCACGCTTCCCCCCAGCAGATCATTAAAATATTCGCTGAGCACCTACTGTGTGCTAGACGTGGGCTCAGTGTGAAAAGTGTAAGAAAAAGGAGCAAAACTCTGCTCTCCTGGAGTCTGTATCCTGGGAGAACAGGTCGGATGTAGGTCACATGGGTCCTTAGTGCAGGTGGGGACAGGGGAGAGGGAGGGGTAGGGGAGGGTTTGGAGAGGTGAGGGTTAGCGGGGAAACTGCAGTTACAGCCCTGTGCATGCTGGGGGCTGGTGGAACGGCGAGCAATCCGCATCTGCCTTTTTCACCAGCTCTGTGCTCAGCCCGGAAAGCACCCCCCTCCCAGACTCCAGGGAGCAGAGCCCAGCACCCTGTACTCCAGCCTTCGCTGATGTGCCATCTCCAATCCATTCCGCCTCGATTTCCCCATGGTGAGCCCTTCACTTCTCTGGAGGCGTCTAGCAGCACGGGGCATTGGGAACTCCAGTCAGGCAGAGCTCCTGTTGGGACAGGTAGCACGGAGCTGAGCCAGAGGCAGAAGCACCCCGAGCGTTCACGCCCCTCCCTCGGGGTCAGTGGTGGGCTTGTGGAGACACAGCTGGAGGTCTGGGATGGCCCCCACATCCGACTTGAGCAGGTGTAACCGGCAAGGTGAATTTAGCTGGTACTCTTTCTGAAAGTGCTATCTTTTAAAATATAGATTTATATCTTTGTTTTATAAAGCAATAAGAAAAAGTATGACTGGAACCTTCATCTGGCATTCCAGATGTGACTCAGGATCCATTTCATCTTTTTACACATGTGCTTCAAGTTTTAAACAGCAAGTCAGTTTGCACCAACATCCATGCACTAGTCTAGGCCTTGATGATGCAGCAAGAATCCTGACAAAGATATGGAAACCCTGAGGTTGGGAAAGCTGTCTGAATAAGAAGGATTTCATGTTGTCAGATGCTTTCCTACCCCTACTCCTGTCTTTTTATAAATAAATGATCAGACCTCAAAATGGTAAAGAAATAAGAACAGTGTAGCCAGTGTAGCCTGGCTTCCCTGAAGCCAGAGCTCTGTGCCAGGACTGCAGGGGTCCTGGGAAGGGTGTGGGGCATGGAGGTTCCTGGTGCCCTTGCCCCCTGGAGGGTGCTGCTCCAGAAGTTCCCTCACAGGACAGTGGGGCTCCAGAGATGGGGACTTGTGTTCCTTTTCTCTCTGCTTCCTTCCGCATACCTGTGAGCTCAGTGCTGGGTGCAGGAGTAGTGCCCCAGCTGGGACCAGGATCCCAGTAAGAAAGGCCAGACCCGGGGCTTGCTGCTGTCACCGAGCATGGTGGAGTAGTACTATGAGTGGTGCTGTCACTCAGCGCTTTGGCTCCTCCTCTGTGTTTGTCACTTGGTTCTCACTCAGGTCAAGCTCACAGAGTGAGTCCTCACTGCAGCTCTGAAGACCAGGCACCCATGGCTCAGCATAGCTGAGAGGCTTGGCAGCATGGCTGGGACACAGGCCCATGTCTGCCACCAGTATCTAGATCCTGGACCATCGGTCTGGGACAAGTGTCTGAATCCTGCACGGCCAGCAGGTCATGGGACCGTGCTTGGGGACATACATCTGTGTATGTTCTGTGACAGGCATCCAGAGACCTCTGGAGTCTGTTACTTAGGGCCAGGGCTTGGCCGTGTTTTTCTTGACTGGACCCTAAACTGACCCCAGGAGCTGTTCCAACAACTGCAGGCCACCCTGCGGGAAGGACCCTAGGGAGGATGAGTTGGTCCCCACCGAGAGGCCACATGTAGCTTGCAAACCAGGGGCAGTCTAAGGTGGCCCTGTCCAGAGCTGCCTCCCTGGCTAGACATGGGGAGCTTTCTTGGGCTGCCTCCATACCAGAGGCCAGGGTTGATGTTCTAGGGAGAACCAGACCACAGGCCAGGACAGTCTGGGGTCTGAGACAGCCCTGCCAGCTCCGAGTGCCCATCCGCTCTGTCTGTACCGTGTCCAGAGTCAGTGTAGGAAGGCAGGTCTGGCTTTGTCCTATTCCAGTCCGAGCTGTGTCCCGTCTCCATTACCCCTGCCTTGGGGAGGACTAGACCAATGGCTGGGGCCCCACTGCAGGGTCTAAAGTCAGAGCACAGCAGCTGCCTTTTATCTAGGCCTCACTTTCTTCAGTTTCGGTTATTTGTGCTCAGTGGGACTCTGAAAATGGAAAATTCTTGAAAAACATGTCCATTTTAAAATTGTGTGCAGGTCTTCTGATTAGCGATGGCATCTCTCATTGTCCACTCTGTGGAACCAGGAACATAAGTCACCCCTTTGCCTGGTGTATCCACAGAGTATGAGCTACCTACCCGTGAGTTTCTTAACTGCCTCCATTATCAGATGGAGAAACCATAGCATACATGGGGTCTTGGACTGCGTCCCCTGTGAAGGGGGTACTGTGTGCTCCTGCTGTGGCTGTCTTGAGTGACAGTGGCAGTCTGGGCATGGGCACAATGCTGATACATGAGGAGCTCAGTGCCGGGCACCTCCTGCTTCCTCCTCCGCATGTCTGCCCCATGGGATGGCTGCTGTGCTAACTGCACTGGGGATGTGGACCTGCCCCATAGCTGTTATGGCAGAGCTGGGCTTAGGTCTGCTCTGAAAGAGGTGCTCCTGGTGAAGGATGGCAGGAGGTTTGCCATGCAGAATTCAGGACACTCAGGTAAATTTCAAGTTCAGATCAACACTGTTTCTTAGCATTAGTGTATTTCACAGGGTTTACCCATGCTAGAAAGAAGGACCCATTGCTCTTCTGAAAGTCAAGCTTCCTGGGCTTCCCATAATGAGTCTGGCAACCCTGTTTCAGGGAGCCCCTGTGGGGTCTCGGGCCTCGGCTCAAAGACATGTGAGGAGGGGCTGGCAGGCAGGGTCTGTGGTCTCCCACTTCCTCACTGAAGGGACAGCTTGGGTTTTGTGAGGACAGAGACACTCGAAAGCAGTGCGTTAAAGCCCTGAGGGGTGACCTTTCTTTGCTCCCTTTCTGCCAGAACAGTTTAAACAGCACCTGCTTCCACCCTTTCCGTCCAGAAATTGCCCTGACCTCGACTCAGGCCGGAGTCAGGCCTCCACCACCCGGCCCCACAGAGCTAGGTGAGCTACCGATGAATCTTCTTTCTGTCTTAGGTGGCACGAGCCGCTACGGGAAGGGGAGCGAACCCCAGGCAAGGGCACCACTCCAGCATATCATGGCTGGGTCAGGGGATCTGTGGAGCGGGAAAAGCTGTGGGCTGTGGAAAGGGCCTGGGCCTGCTGCCTACACAGCTGACCCCCACTGTCAGAGAAGCGGGGATTCCAGCCCTGTTGGCCCTCCCTGTTCAGGAGGAGGACCTCACACTTTTCTCCTCCCGTGGGCCTGTGGCAGGGCGTGGGGGTCTTAGTGCACAGGTGCACTGGGCCAGGCCACACATGGAGTTGTCAGGGGAGAGGCATCCAAGGTCAAGCCCAAGGTGGAGCCCTCTAACAGCCTGTCCCAGGGGAGGCGAAGTGGGACATGGGCCCAGGTGGGAGGACTTCCAGCACATTCCACCCAACTGCCCATCCATCTGTCTCTCCACCCACCCATCCGCCTATCCACTTCTGTCCATAGATCCACCCATCATTGTCCATCTACCCATCTCTTCGTTCATCTATTCACCAATGTCCTTACATCCATCTCTCTACCCATCCATCTACAAATCCAACATCCCCCCATCCTTCCATCTACTACCACCCACGAGTCCACGCATCCACCTACCGTCCGTCCCTTCTACTCACCTCTTCACCCACCCATCCCTCTATCCATCTATTCACCGTCATCCACCCAACAACCCACCTACCCATCCCTCTATTCAGCTATCCACCCCAGCCATCAGTACCCTCCTACCCAACTGGCTGTTTCCCCCTCAACAACTCCACACTCTCTTGTTCCAAGTGCTCTAACCCAGCTGTTTCCTGGAGGGCCACAGAGGAAGAGAGCCAAGTGCCAGGCCTCACACAGCAAGCCTTTCCTTGAAGGGGATGGAGCGTTCACCTCTCTCCTGCCGAAGGCACAGCCATCTCTGGAGGGCCAGAGGGCTCCTGGGGACACCCACCCAGGGGTGAGCTGAGTAGAGCAAGGCTGAGCACAGTTCCCTCAGTGCCCATCCCTGAGTTTCCTCCATAAATTACAAAAAAAAAAAAAAAGAAAGAAAAAGAAAAAGGAAAAAGGAAAAGCTAGGAAAGAAATGAGCCCTTATTTCTCTGTTTACTCCTCTGCATTTAATGAGCAGTTGTTAACATGACTGAAACCATCTGATGATTTTTACCAAATGGAAAAGTCTCCCTACAGAGGCAATAAAGCAAGTATTCAGGACCGAGAGGCAGTCATAAAAGGCATTACCCGGCTGTAAACAGAGGCAGTTCCATGATCTATTACCCTGCTTGGCAGCTCCCAGCAGCTCTGGGATTCCAGGAGTGGCTCTGACCCTGGGCAGTATTTACTTCTGCGGCTTCTCAGCGGGTCAGTGTGGGTATAATTCTGTCTCCCAGTCAACCGGAGTTGAGGTTTGGAGCAGGAAGTGAGGCCCTGAGCACCCTTAACTCAGGAGAAGGAAGGTACCTGCCAGGGAGTGCCAAGAAAAGCACACCAGAGGGTCTCAGCAGACGGGGGGACTGTGGACGGAGTGATGGTCGTCCCTGCCCTCGTGGACCATTGTCAGACTGGCCTCCTCTGTGACCCTGACAGTGTGCTTCTCTGCTGTTACTGGCTCCAGAATTCTCTGCAGCCAGTCCTTGTCCCATGTGCCACCTTGTGGTCAACAGCCCTGGCTGTCTTGAAGTGGAGGATGGGCCATCCTTTCCCAGGGACCTCGGGCTGAGCTGCTTCTAGTCTTTTTTTTTTATTTTTTATTTTTTGGTACCGGGGATTGAACTTGGGTCCTTGTGCTTGCGCAGCAGGTGGCAAGACCACTGAGCCAAATCCCTGGCCCAAGGCTGAGCTGCTTCTTAAGGTGGCTCTCTTCTCACACCCACATTTCGGCCCTGTGCCGGGCAGGTCCCAGTCCTCACATAGGCGGGCTGCACCCTGGCTCTCAGGGTCAGGGCGCTGTGCCAGCTTTCAGGCAGTTGCAGAGTCAGCCTCTGAAAGGTTCGAGAACATCTGTGTCCCCCGTGTCACTGGTTACAGCCTCCAACTCCAGGTGGGTGAGGCAGGGTGGCCTGCACTCCCCTCCTTGCTACAAGAGGGATCAGACCCTCCTCTCCCTCTGCCTGGCTAGGCCAAGTGTTCAGGCCCCGCTCACCCTGCTGGCCCCGAGTGCATCTGAGGCCAGAAGGAGCCCAGCCCATGTACAGCTGGACCCATTCTATTACTGGATGATGGGGAGGAAGAGCAGAGGAACTTGTTTATCCAGGAGGAAATGCTTCTTCTGCGCCAGTTTGACCTCTGGCGCCCAGGTTGCCAGATGGAAGATGTGTTTCTCTGGCAGATAAGGGAAAGGCAGAGAACGGATGGGGAGCCCTGGGGCAGCCCACACCTGCTCCCCACCTGGGCCTGGGAGAGACACGGCCCATGCCCTGAGGTGACACCAGCACACCCAGGGTCCTCCCCCACCACCTGCCTGGATAGTGTCAGGACCCGCAGGACCACAGCAGCTGTGCATGAATGCTGGTTCAGCTCAGGGGATGACAGGCAAGGGTGTCCTGGCCACCAGAATCCCCCTCACTCCTGGTTCTGAGGATGGAAACCTTTGGCTTGTGAGGCTGCAGATTTGGGGTGCATTGGGGTACAGCAGGTCACTCAGGGAGGGGGGATTAGCACTGTGCCCAGCCTGGTGGCAGCATGGCCCTGGCTCCGACCCTCCTGCTAGACTGTGTGTCTCCTTGTGCTGAGTGACAGGTCCACGCCAAGCCATAGATGCCACTTCTTCAATCCCAGTACCCCCTGTGCCACACCAGGACTTCCTGCCCAGCCCTGCACCTCCTGGGCACTCAGGGCCTGCCATCTCAGGGAGGCAGCATCCTTGCTTCCACCCCACCCCACCCAGACCTGACCTTCCACGGGTACCATAGGAAGGTCCACAGTGTCTCCAGCGGTCCCCATGCCAGAGGATTGGGCACTAGCCCATGGTGCTACAGAAGGTGGAAGAGCCTGTGGGAGGGGGCCTAGAGTAGGAGATTATCACTGGGGACACAGCCTTGAGGGGACATTGGGACCCAGCCCCTCCTCCACCACAGGGCAAACAGGCCTCCTCCACCCTACGGCTCACATGATGGATGGAGCCACCAGCCCAAAGCAAGGGCCAAGGGAACCTGGGCTGATACCGTGAGCCCTTTCTCCTCTTACACTGTTTGTTGCAGTGGTGAAGCTCACCCACAGGCAGGATGGAGGTCACAAGGAGCGAACGGGGCACAGCTGTCAGCAGCGTCCATGTGGACACCAGAGGGCCTGATGGTTGCTGCTTCTGAAGGGCACCCCTGAGAGTCCCAGGCAGCAGGCAGGATAGGGGCTGAGGGCACCCAGAGGCCTGGCTGCGACTTCCCTCCTGGAAGACACGGGGTCTGGGCTCAGGACTTTGCCTGTGGGGAGACAGTGAGCAGCTAGCCCTGCTCTCCCATCCTTGCCACCAGGGAATCAGGGTCAAGAAGGTCAAAGCATGGTGTCCTGCAGAGACCAGGGCGGGCAGGGGAGAAAGGTGCCCCTGGAACTGGGCAAGGCCTGCTGGAGGAGGGTGAGGCCTAGCTCTGCCCAGTGTGGAAGGACTAGCAGACTCGAGGGGCTGGGCGGGCACGGGGGCTGAGGATGAGCCTGGGATCACATTTGGGACATCGAGGAGCCCAGGAGCCACAGGGGTGCATGGGAGAACCAGGTGACCCATGGCCACCACATTGCTGGGGTGAGAAGGCCTGGAGCAGGGACTTTCTCTTCTGGCAGCGGTATTCCTGCATCGCCAGCCTGTGGACACTGGTAGGTCTGTACCTGCAGGGAACAGGGATCACCCCACCTCCCTGGAACACGCTATCACAGTGCCCCAGGGAGTGGAGTACCTGGGTGTCTGCCCATTCTCCCTGCCTGGCCACACAGACGTCTGAGGCCATCTGACAGTCTCACCTCTGGGCCACCACTGGGGCCTGGCTGAGCCTGCACTGTGTAGCCTACCGGACAAGAAAACTGACAGAGACTCACTTCCTTTGCCAGCACAGAGACATCTTAACATGCAGCAGGTTCTTGCAGGAGCTGCCTCAGGGAGGCTCCATGTGCCACTTGGAGTGTCACTGGAGAGGCAGGACGATGGGCAGGGCCACTTCTCTGGTGGGTTCAGCCTCTGATGGGGTGGCTATCAGCTGGGGACACTGCCATGTCCTTCAGGCCTGATGGGGGCCTGGTGGGCACCCAGCGTCTGTGGCAGCACCCTGTCCACCCTCCTCTCTGGAGCTTGAGTTAGCAGAGCAGCCTGGAGCCAAGGGGGTGCATGTGACAGGCTGCCACAGGTGGGTGGATCCTCAGATAGCCAAGGACAAGGCCTTGTGACAGCCAGGGTGTCCAAGGGAGCTTCAGGGGATCACCTCAGGTGAGTTGTTTGGCTGGGTTACAGTAATTTTCAGAAAAGTTAATCTTGGAAATGGCAGGATATAAAGACCCCCCCGCTTGTTGGAGCAGTCTGTGGACTGTGAGGGCCTGGGCTTTTGCGCTAGGGAAACACTGGGCATCATAGTGAAGGAAGCCCAGGTGGGGAAATGTCCCGATCCTCATGAATAGGCTAGGGAAGTTGGGCCAGGGCCCTGGACAAGCAGTTTCTGGGGCTAGGGGCTGGTTCCTGGGAGCCTGCCTGGCCCCATGGGCAGCCCTGGCGTTTAACCCCCACCCCCACTGCATGGACTGCAGTACGTCCAGTTGAAATCAGTCAGGATGATTCCCTAGAGACTTCAGCGCTGTGACAGATGCAAGGGAAATTAAACCCTGTGTGGCAAGGGTACCTTCTCCCCCTTTCCCTCTCCAGTCCCTTGCACCCCTTGTCACCAGAACCCTGGCCACCAAGGTGGCCTTTCTAGAAGCCAACAGTCCTTGGCTGCTGATTTTAAAGGAAGAATGCTCAAGTGTCGCCCAAAATTATTTAAAAGACAGGAAAAATCCTAAGTTGGCATTCCAAATGCCACAAAATTGAAACAAATCCCTCCCTGTGAAATAGTCACCCCCCCTCCCCCCCCAGCCCCATGCTGCAAGTGGAAGGAAAGTAGGGGAGCAGGGGAACAGGAGCAATTCCATCATTCTCAGAGCCCAGCTAGGGACTCACGGTACCTGGAGGCTGCTGTGGCCCCAGACCAGCAGGTCCTTGCTCCTTACTGCAACCTGCCGCATACCCAGTAGGTTGGAGAGTGTTTAAGCAGAGGTACCCTTCCATCCTTTGTCCCGAGGCCCAGCATGGGGCAGCACATGGGCGAGTGGTGCTGGGAGCTCACACCACTGCTTCGAAGGTTCTGGGCTCCAGGTCCCCACGGCCCCCACCCAGAGCTCACCAAGGACAGCCGTAGCCACTGGCTACTATGTGGCCCAGCAGTGAGGTCCAGTGCCACCAAATCCACAATGGGCCTTTGTCTTCAGTGCATGGGTGCACGTGGACTGGAGCGCTCCTGCTGTGCATCAGCGCAGTCTGGGACAGACAGACCTCACCAGCAGCAGGCGGCTTCACCACCATTTGTCCACCTAACAGTGAGGCTGTGACCTGGTCTTGGAGCTGCTAGGTGGCTGGCCAGCCTGTGAGCGTCACATGCCTGCATCTGTCACGCAGGGCGCCCCCCACCATGCCCCAGCAGGGACTGTCACTCCACAGCCAGCCTGTGAGACAGACAGACGATATGCTCACCTCCAGCAGGATCTTTTGCTGCCAGGATGAAGTGTTAAGTGTTGTCTGTGACATTTTACCTTCTCTGCTGGCTACTACCCAGGCATGGTGACAAGGTCACACGTGGGGCCACAGGCCGGCTTTGTGTTTATTTAAAAATTCCCTCCAGCCTAAGAGAACCCTGTGAACAATCTGACTTCTCTCACCCCAGCTTAGTTCCTGTTTTGAGCTGTGGGTTTATAAACAGGACTCTCATCTCGAAGCTCCAAGAGTCAACCAGACCTTGCCTCCCTCCAGGGCCTCTGCTGGCCCCACCTCGATGCCTGCCAGCCCAGGGTCCCCCAAGCACAGATCAGGCCACTAAATGGACCAAAAAGTGGATGGGAGGAGAGCACTCAGGGGCCCTAAGCCCAGGGCAGCTAGGACCAGAGCTGGGAGCGTGGGTAGGAGGAGGGGGTCCTAAGACACTGTGGCATTGTTTCAGTCAGCCTTGGTAGCCCCATGGAAGGGCTGCAGTTGCTTGTTACACAGATGTGGAAATCCCACCCCTCTGCGACCTGTAAACAGGGCCAAGCCAGGTGTCAGACAAGGCTCCTCCCCTAATGAGGCATCTGACTGACAGCACTGAAGGCCCACCTCCTGAACCCAGGCAGATCTGACAGCTGCGGAACCCAGCCAGGGCCTGCAGCGGGGAGATTTCAGTGCCCTTGGTTTCTAAAGTCACACCTGATGGGCTGCAGGAAGAGAAAGTTAGGGCTGTAAAGTCCCAGGGTGGGGGGTCAATCCTGCTTGGGCCGGGAGCCTTCTTGGTTTACCTGTCAGGCACAGAAAGCCCTTCCTGCAGGGCCCCAGGAGATATAGAGCCACGGAGTCAGTGGGGTCAGACACTGGGGATCCTGAGCTGGACCTGGAGACCCCCAGAGAGCCAGGGAGGCTCGGTTCTGGGTGCTGGCGTCCGGCTTCAAGGTCCCATGGGGGGGTCCCATGGGGGAGGGGGACAGGATCCTGGAGGGGAGAAGTGGGTGCTGTGGCCCCAGCTGCCTGAGGCAAGAGCTCTGGTGGAGGGGCCCTTTTTCCAACTGATCAGCAACAGGTGAGAAGCCGGAGCCAGGCCGGTGTGAAAGCTGGCACAGCTCCTTGTCCTTTGATGCTACTTTGATGTTTTCACTTTTTATGCTTTTTCCCCTCCAAGTCCCTCCGGCCCAGGAGGCTAAATCCTTGTGCTGCCTCCCTCTGGTCACAGGAGCTCAGCAACTGGAGGGCAGGCTCCGTCCTGGCTCCTGTCCTCAGGCAATGATGGCCTCCCTCCCCACTGCTCCCAGGCCAGCTGGCTGCCACCTTCCCCACAGCAGAGTCCCACAGGAAAGCGTGGATGAGTCACATTGCAGAAGAGCCTGCACCTCACACCCGCCCACCCTGGGGACTCTGCAGCCATCCAGGCCACACCCAGCCCTGAGATATGCCGACCTCGGCGTCCACACCGGGGTGCACACCCCAGACCCTCTGCTGCCCTCCCCCCAGTGCCTACGACTCTTAAGTGGGACCCTCCACCCGCTCTGGTGAGACCTGCGCACAGCCTCAGAAGCCCAGACGTTTGGGGAACCAACTGATAAGGCGCAGTCCCCAGGCTCACTTCTTACTGCTTTCTCACAGCTCCACTTGAGTTAGGACTTGAGTTAGGGCACCGTGTTTGTGAACCCTGTCTGCAGTTTTCTTGGTCTGCGCCGCCTTTGTTTGGTTTTGAGGTCAGAATTCACTCGCTTTGGAAGAGAATAACTCAGAGAGGTGCCCTGAGTACACATAGAGAGCACAGGGGCACCACAGATCCAGGCGCTGGGGTCACCTGCAAGCACCTCCGCTGTCTGTGCCTAAGTCTGCAGATTTGTGCTTTCCCGCACTTTTTCTCCCTCTGTCCCTCTCTTCCTTTTGTGTCCTTTCTTTCTGCTTACTCCGTTTTTCTGTCTTTCTGTCTTTATTTTGGGGGCTGACTAAATATTTCATTATACCCTCCCCCTCACCAAAAGACACGAATTTAGAATGATGATCAGTCACACTGGTATTCTGTTTTCACTTCTGAATTCACTTCCAATTCTACTTTTCATATTCTTTTTAGTGGAATTAAGTTTTCAAAATTATTACGTAGGATTTTTAACTTGTTTGCTTTTTATATTTTCACATTGGTTACTGAAAATACTAAAGGTTATGGATTTTTCTCTGACTGTAGCTTGGACAGTACCCAAAGAGCTTGATTAGAATAGAAGTATTGCTTCTAAGGAAATTCCATGAGCAGTCTTAAGTTTTCTTTGATCAAAGTATTGCTCAGGTAACACCATTTAAAATTCCAAAGTTATTCTTGTGATTATTACAGTGACTAAATTTTTGTTATATATTCTTACTTTTACTCTATTGACATTCAAGAAGTTTCTGCTATTAGTTTTTAAATTTTCTTTTGAATTGGAACTCTTCTACTAAATAAGTACAGTGGACAATTAAATAGTATGTAAATTTTCTGTTTGAACGTTATAGAGATATAAATAAGCAAGTTATATAAATGTGCATATTATATACGTGACAATCACATTGTTGACATTATTTGGGTTCTCTGTATCTTATACTGCCTTAGTTTTTCAGGAAGAAATACAGGACTGAGTGTGGGAGCCACGTTAACGCCTGCACATGGCTTTGGGTTCTGCTGAGTCTTCCTGGTGATTCGCCACTAGCTTTTGCCTCGTATATTAAGGTTGTGCTGCTATTCAGTGAACAGTGCTTCTGGACAGCTATAGCTCAGAGTCCACTGATCAATAATGTTATAAAGTAGTTTCCATTTTATGTTGACTATTTCTCTTGACTATAATATTTTGATATTGAATAGTATGACATTGTCCTCTCTTTTGTCTTGAATGTAACCGTATGTGATGTTAACATCTGGTTTCCTATTTGTTTACATTGAACTGGAATATTTTTGCCCTTCTTTCTACTCCCAACCTTCCTAAGTTCCTTCATTGTAATCACCTATTTTATAGAATGCGAGTGACTTCGCGTGGGGTTGTTTGGTTTGGTACTGACTGGGCCTTTTCTTTCCTAAGTGGAGTTCATATCTGTATGTTTGCCCTTGTAAGTTACATGCCTTGGTGTTGCTATGTGGTGCTTTCTCGATCTTGTCATTTTTTTTCTCTTTCCATGTATGACCTGAATTCTCCCACATCAAAGACAACCATCAGTAATTCAAAGGTAATGTTGTTGGTTTTAGTTTTATTCTATAACGTAAAGTGATAAATTTGACTCTGATACTGTGAAAAACAATGCCCTTAGCTATATTAGGAAGTTGTAGCATTTGAAGCCTCTTTGGAGTGAGGTCAGATGGGTGCCCTGTCTGCACTCAAAAGTCTCTGCAAGTCGGTTTTGGGGTGTGGGTGTGACTCTTCTCCTCTGTGTGCCCTCGATAACCCGTGTGACCTCAACCTTCTTGCCTGTAAAACTTGGCCCTAGAAAATCAAAATACTGTGTGGTGAGAGATTCTGCAGTGGTCCTCTTGCCTGTGACGGGGGGTGGAGAAGCCTGAGTGGGGACTCAATACTCCACAGTCAGCTCTGGCCTCAGCCCCTGGGGCACCCAGGGGAGCACCCCCTTGACAGCACGGCCCCTGGGCTCTGTACCACTAAGGCACACCAGAGGATGGTCCTTAGAGAGGCTGGCACGAGGGGGGGTCCCTGGGGTTGGCTGGCCTTCCTTTCATCTATAGTGAGCTCTCCAGCTCATCAGAGAAGTTTTGAGCAGAAATACCCAAATCTGCCTGTCTTCTCCTGAACGTGAACTTTGAAACTAGAGGACGGTAGTCCGCCTTTATCTGTGGTTGGGTTTCTGCAGTTTCAGTTACCCACAGTCAACTGAAGTCCAAGCGTATTAAATGGAAAATTCCAGGAATAACTGATGAGTTTTGAAGTGCACACCTTTCTGAGTGGCAAGATAAAGTCTCGTGCTGTCCCCTCCCTCCTCCCCAGCATACGTGTTGTCCTTCCGTCCAGGGCGTTCTTGCTGTACGTGCTGCCTACCTGTTATCCTCTTGGTAGCTATCCTGGTTATCAGAGTGACTGTCACAGGGTCACAGTGAAACATTCAAGGGACTTTCCTGTCACAACCCAATGTCAAGTCACAATGCCTGCGTCATCTACTTCCCCTCTCCTCTCTTCCCATGTAGGCATCCTGTAGTCATCACCAGAAGAGTGAGATAGTACAAAGGAGAGAGAGAGAGAGAGAGATTAGAGAACATTCACATGACGTCTATCACAGTGCATTATTATCATTCATCTACATTATTCTCAGTTACTATTGCTAAAGTCGTACAGACCCTTATTTATTTATTTATTTATTTATCTATTTTCTTAAATTCTTTTATTGATGCACTTTAGGTA